>CM032333.1:40797998-41256598 GCA_019022515.1 Quercus aquifolioides
ATTCTTACCTTAGCAGCATCCTCAGGTTGTTCTTCACAGTGCATAAGCATGCCATGCATCCATCACCTAATCATCACAAATAACTATTGATAACAGTGAGCACAATAGTGGCAATGCCTTTATAGCATACGCCATCACAAAATAATGTGAAGTGCTATTATAAGAGGGCAAAACACCAAATCCATCTAAACATCTAAGGAATCATTTTTAAGAAAATGTGTCAGATTGTAAGTGGTTTCAACTTGCTGAAAATCCACTTATTCACTCAAGAAAGAATTTTACCGTAAATCCAAATCTCTTGCTGATGGAGGCAAAGTTTTTGGATAGTCTTGCATCATACATTCTAGTCTTGTCGAGGATTTAAATGAAGTTTTGCTAGCATCTTTGTATCTGCAGTAAGATACCATAGAATCTAGGATTTAATGATAAACAAAAGGTAGAACTAGTATGTATTTGCAACATTACACACACACACAAAGATTATAGGAGTCTGTTGACACCAAACAAAACCATTTTGGTAATTCGTGTTCTCTCAATGCCCATCATGCTTGCTAAAAATAAAGTCAACCAGAGATCGGTAGGTATCCTATCTATATACTGCTGCAAATTGAAGATTATTTAAATTAATATGGAAGTTATTGGATTGAATAGCTATTGGAGATGTATTGATATGATATTTGGTATGCTTAAAGAAGATGATTTTTTAACAATTTCATTGGGTTATTTAACAATTTCCCAAAATGAATAAACAGACATGCTGAATCTAACTTAGATATGGCTTGCCAGGGAGTCCGAAATGTAAGCAGCTTCCTACATAGTGTTCCACTAAAGTATAACTGCTTTAATCCCTACACATTACTGTGAGCAAAAAAAACAAAAAAAAATCAAGAAAGAATGACATTTCTCCAATGCTAGAGGGTAAAACAAGAAACAAGAAAATTTATAATTTAATATATGTAAGATGTGACTAACCCAGTTAACCAATCAGTCAGATGAATTGTTGTCACTCTTTCTATTTCAGTACAATTTCTAAAGCCCACATTGTTCTACTGGCGAGGTGTGATGTATTGGGGTTGGGAAATTTTCACAAATAAACCAAGTCAAAAGATAAAAATGCATTTATATTATTTTTTGATATTTATAACTGAAAGCACTTAAACATGGTAGAAAAACCACGTAGATAAATTAGAAGCTCTAAGGTAGCAAGTACAGAAGACTTACTTTGGATTAACAAACTCCTTTATAGCACCTCCCGTTTTTGTGAGTTCGTCAATGTAAGGACCAAGTTCCAAAATCAACTGGGAAAAAAAAGAGACAAACAAGTCAAGCCTAAGCATACAACAGTTCCTTTAAATAGATGTGCAGTATATCAAAATCTGAATCAAATACTGAAAACAAGATATATGATATTGTAATCTTACGCTAATTCAATGATTCCTTTGGTAACATTTATTAGAATAATGTTAAATGATTCGTGATTTGCTAATAGAGGATGTAGTATTGAGTTCAAATCATGTCTCCAATCTACCCTCCATTAAAAAGTTAAAAATCTCACGTGTTAGGTCTCACTTACAGAAGAGAGTCTAAGCCCATGAGCGAGGGAAGGTGTTAGAACAACGCTTAAATGATTAAATTTATCATTGTGTTGTGATGACATTATTCCATGGCTACATAGATCCCAGCATGCGGGGTAATAAAATTGTAAATGTCTTTACACATCCATGAGAGAGAGAGAGAGATGGGAAGAAGGGAATACATGAGACACTACTCTCTACCAATTTCCACTTTAGTTCTCAGCTTTTACACTTTCGTAACCAAATTTATGAAATTACACACTAGTTCTCAATTTTTATGCTCAGGTAACCAAATTTATTAATATGATACATTGTATTAGTTATACACAGAAGTCTTTAGTGGATATATCCACCCCCATTCAGTTGCCTGCTAATGTGGTGGGGGAAATTCTGAAAAATTATCATGAGATTTTCATTAGCAGCTGAAAATATCAGTGAATTTTCCAGTAAACTCAGCAGAACTCATATTAAAGTTGAAAATGCCAAATCTAATAAATTAAAGCAAAAAAACAAAAAAAACAAAAAACAAACAAAATTAAGAAGATTATAAGGGACGAACATCCCTTTTAATGGGGAAAGATTATGAATTTGTTGAAGAAGATTACTTGATTTATATTTCCAGGGAAAGGAGAATAGCCAATCTCACAATTAACATCTCCATCGGGATTTCCAGTTGCTCTAAGCAGAGGGTCGAGCTGATTGTATTCCACATTGATCACCATTGTCCTCCCTGGAAAAATTTTATAGGTGAATGATTAAAGACTGGAATAGGAACGGTATTGTCTACATGGATGCCACAATAAATGTAAGTTTCACAAGTATATACAATGTTTTATACAAAGAATTAAGCACAGTAACAAAGTTGTAGAACTGGTAAGAATCTAGACCGATATGGCAATTTTTTTCTTCCCCTGCAACACAAGGAGGAAGGCATTGAACAAATAAATTACAAGTTTCGAGGATTTTCAACATCTCTTCATGACATATTTCTCTATTACTATCCTTCTTCTCTCCCGGGCTCCTTTTCATTAAGTGTCAGGACACAGCAATGTCTTATTGATAATTGCAAACATATATTAAGACATGACTTTTGAGTCTTCATTAATGTTTTGAATGATGGGTCAGTAACTATACGCTTTGTTACTACAGTCTAGGATCCATGCAAATAACATCCAGGCAAAGACAGTAATGATGCAAGTTGACGGTAATGACCAAAACAAGGGAAACAACGCGTCAATAAATATAGCAAAATACCATCAGCATGAGTAAGTTTGGTAATTCCTCCAATTGCTTCTTTTGCTTTGCGTGGAACAGCAAGAGAGTTAACATGGTATTGTCTGGTAGCACTTACACCCAGAGCAGCTGGAATTGCCTACACAAACAAGTAAACATGATCAGTGCTTTGGTCTTATAATCAAGCTATAAATAATAAGACATATTTGGATTAAAGAACGAAATATTGAAACAACCAACCTTGAAGAGAAGTCCATTTGTATCTTGGAAGAACAGAACCCATCTCAATCCAGCATCATGCCTGAAATAATCATGAACCACTATTACAATCATGAAAGTGCATATTACAATGCCAATTTTGAAATCAAACCACATTACGGGACACTTTCACTGTATACAGTACTAAAATTCTGAAGGTAACCTTAGGCTATTAAACTTCCAATTGATAAAAGGATTGTAAACCTATCAATTTACACTTCAGACAGGTGCACAAATATAATGTTAACAGGAGATAACTGTGAGGCATAAATCATTATTATTGTTTACCAAATAAAGATGTAGCTATTAGCTATAGTTTACTGTTACGTAGTGGCTTTCAATCTGCTAGAAGTTCAAATATTTTTAAGTGCATCTTTAACAAACCTCTTTTTCAATGTTCACCAATTTTGCGTTTTTTAACCCTCGTGTAATGTTTGGGCGGGGGAGGAGGCTGCGGGGCATCAGCCTTAGGCTCATCATCGTGCTGCAAAGACATTAGGTGCATACAATCAATATTCGATGTAATGATAAGAATAAATAGCATATTGCAAAATAGGCATAAACATCGTAATTAATGTTATCGTACCATAGAGCTGCCTTTGTGTCCTATTTTGTGTCCACCTGTCCCACAAGTGGGTGCTCTTCTAGCACGTTGCGGTCTACCTCGTGGGGGTGACGGCTGATGAGGGGGATGCTCGTCCGGTACATCAATATCTGGCTGTAGCGGGTCAATCCCTACCGGAGGTCCTAGAGGGTCGGATGAGGATGAGGTAGGTGGGTAATGATGCTCTATGGACAGGCCAGGAGTGGGGATCATTGTCATGGGTTCAGTACTGGGTGGGTCCATGGGTAAAGTGAGTGCACTAGAGCTGGTGGGTGGGTATAAGGGTGTCTCAGGGTGCATAGGAGGGGTGAAGGGAATGGGCTGCGAAGGTGGGGTGGGTGAAGGGACCTCAGCCTGAGGAGATACATCTACCATGGGTGGAGGGACCTCGGACTGAGGAGATGCAACTGGGATGGGTGGAGGGACCTCAGGCTGGGGAGATGCGTGTGGGATGGGAGCAGGTATCTCAGGACTACTTACAACCCGAGGGGTTGTTGCACACCGACCACGGCCCCTAGCTGCACTTGTGCTTGGGCTTGCTGTAGCAGGCCGACCACGGCCCCTAACTGCACTTGTGCTTGGGCTTGTTGTAGCAGGCCGACCACGGCCTCTAGCTGCACTTGTGCTTGGGCTTGCTGTAGCAGGTCGACCACGGCCCCTAGCTGCAGTTGGGCTTGGGCTTGCTGTAACAGGCTGACCACGGCCCCTAGCTGTGCTTGTGCTTGGGCTTGCTGTAGCAAGCCGACCACGACCCCTAGCTGCGCTTGGGCTTGCAGTATCACGCCGACCACGGGTCGGTGTAGTTACGGGTGCTACACTTGTGCTTGGGGCTGCAGTAGTTGCTGATTCAGTCTCAGTACGGTTGTTTGCCTGCCCAGTGGCTGTAGGATCACCACCAAGCCCAGCCACATTATATAGGATGCGCCGGACATGGTTGTGTTCTCGGCTGCCTACAGGAAGCCAATTCAACAACGCTAAATGACTTTCAATCTGAAACAGAAAAAGAACCAGTACAATCAGAATTTTCCACATTTATGTAACAATTATAGAATGCATAATATAGTACTTATTAATCTACTTAAATACTCATCTAAAGTAAGAAGTGAAAGTTTTATTATGATACTATATGCAACAAAAACTCTTTTTAATTGGATGTCAGTAAGATCAAACTAAATTTGTTGAAAGAAGAAATCAATTGATTCTATGTTCGTACATGTACTAAAGAAAAAACAAAGCAAGCAATAAAATATAATTAGAACACATTACCAACTGATGTAATCTAGCGCTGTTGCGGTCGATATACTTTCGAGTGACCGGACCGTACCATTCATAATAGTCATGATCGCGGGCCATCTCACCAGTCTGAGGAGGTGCACGGCAAACTTGTTGTTCTCTGCTATTCCATGAAATGATATATGGTTCATGCTCCTGCCTCCAATTCTTTTCCACCTTCCCACGCAAGTCTATTCTATGTAGTCTTTCATCGTACACAACATGGTCAGGCCGCTCTTGCGCCAACCCAAACTGTCGAAGGACACGGTCTGGGTAGTGTGTCTCCACTATGCAAAAACACACAAGCGGCACCCTTGCTGTCCACGTACCCCTCCCTGCAACGCAGAAGTCAGGAAGGTGGACAAAGTGTGCCTCGTATGGCTGCCACACAATCTACAATAGAAACAAAAAAACAATTATCATAGCATCTTAAAATGTGAAACAAGGGAGAATACATAGATACAAGGAAAAACAAAAATTAAAACGGCAAATATGTTAAAAGTATGAAGCAATCATATTCTTAAGGAAAATTAACATAATCGAACAGAATATTTGAATATTATTACCTGGTTCGGCTTCATTGTAACTAATTGCTCACGATAGTGGACCAAGGCCATCCCGGATGGCCTACTCTTCGAGCCTGGCACCCGCACCCACCTACAGTTACGAGCGAATAACATAAAATAAGTAGCTACTTAGTTACTAAGAAGAGTACATTGTATAACACACTAAATATCGAAAAAAATACTTACTTAAAGGCAAGTGGAGCATACGGCCACGGGCCGTAATCACATCCAGGTGGGGGCTCTATCCTCGGGCACAAGAATGGCAACCTTGCCCATGCCCAATACTGGACCAAGGTGCACGCCCCACCAATCTGCGATGCCCCTTTCTCGCTTGCCCGACACAACTCTCTATACAACCAGGCCAAGCAACCACTGCCCCAGCTATAATGTGGCGGATCATGGAGGTTCTGCAGTTGCTCCAAAAACATCAGATGCACCCTATCTCCCGACTTGTCCATAAAAAGCTTATCCCCTAGTAGCGCTAAAATATAGCACCGGGCATACTGCTGTATCTGAATTTCCGTTGCGTCATCAGGCAGTGGCGCTGCAATGGCCTCAACAAGGCGGCTGATAAGAATTCTTTGCCCCACCAAGGTTTTGTTGTCATTCGCCGGAGTAAAACCAAGAAACTCCATGCAAACAGTGCTCCAAGTTCCTTGTAACACAGCAGTCGGCCCAACCAAGACCTCACCGTCTATAGGAAGTCCGAAAATGACCTCCACATCTTGTAGGGTGATTGACATCTCACCGTGTGGAAGATGGAATGTATGAGTCTCCGGCCGCCATCGCTCAACTAGGGCCGTTATAAGGCAATTATCTATCTCTCTCGAAGGGGCCCTAAACAATCCTTCAAGCCGTAGCAACTTGATAATGTCGATCACCCGATTATCGCGCATTTGAACGTTTGCCATCTCCTTAGTGCGACCACGGCACGTAAGTTGGCCCGGGTCCTGCAAAATCAATAAAAATTATAGCAGTTGTTAGAACTATAAATACAACTTTGGAGGAACTTACTAACTAAAAGTCAAAGATAACGTAAAAATTAAAGCATTTGTTAGAACTAGATATTTCACCTCGCCGTTCCATATGTCCTCTGATCGATGATGTCGTTGTCGCGTCAACAATGACCCAATACTAGGACCAGGCTCCAAGATCTGTGGCTCGTCATGAATCTGAGGCTCCATACTGCAAAGAGTGCTACATATTTAATTAATTAAGTAAATAAATAAAAATTTTAATTATTTAATTAAATAAATAAAATAAGAGAGGATAGCACTACCAAATATGAACAAAGGATACAGATCAATATGACACTCTAGATGCAAATTCCTAACGCTTTCAATTGAAAGAATAAGAGAACAGCAGGGATAAACTTAAAGAACAGCACATAAAATACTATACTTAAGTTTGTCCTATTCCTTATAACCCATATTTCAAGCTATATTTAATACTTTTCAAGCAGCCCACCGTTAAACAACACTTTTTTTTTTTTTTTTTTTTTGACTTCATTTAAACAACAAGACTAGTAATATTTGATTAAAAAAAAAAAAAAACAAAAAACAAAACAAAACTAGTACTGTGATACAAATTTGTCACCAACCTGCCAAATTTTAACATTGATGACTTATAAGGTAAGGGATATGGTACTAGTGCACAGTAAGAAGACCACGACAGTTAAAATCAACTATTCAAAAAAGTTCAAATCAGATAAACAGATTACATTCAATGAATCAACATAGAAAGTTATCAAAAGTGTAGTAATTATTTGGTATTTAGCAGTATAAGGAAATTGTATTATCTTCTCTCAAATTATAGTAAAATTTACTAATTAAATTCATAACAAAATCTGCCATGTATATGAGAAGGTGGAATATCACCTAATTGACATTTTCCATAAAATTTATGACTAATATTAAATTCGGGTAGTCTCAACTAATAAATAAACTAATACTTTTTAATTGAATAATAATAACAAATTATAAATTTTAAGGCTAGTTTTCTACAATTGAAAATAGTAACAAAAATTGACCTAACTCTAGTAAAACACCAAACATTATAGTACATCAATCCTTTAATATATATATATATTATATATCCTTTTATTTTCGGTGAATAAGACTTATCATTAAAAGAAAAGGAACCTACAAGAGAAAGTACAAAAGCAGGGAACAAAATCATCCCAATCATGAATCCTTAGGGAAAATTCAGGGATGGAATATATGAGGATTTTTCCTCCAAAGTTACACAATACAATGGGCAACAAAACCAGCTTTTTCTAAATAGCATGTGATTAACATGACCATTCAACAAAAGAATCTAAAACAATTATAGTTCTAGACTTCTAGTAGTAATAGTACTATTTTCAATGACCCATTGTGGGGAAGTCGATGTGATTTGAAATTCGTGAATCACATTTAGTGCATCTCCTTCACAAATAACAAATTTACCCACTAGGTCTACTATCCTTACCAAAATAAATACAACCCAGAATACTTTTAGTGAGCTGCCTAATGGAGTCTATGAATTATTATATGGTTTTACTAACAATCTTACTTATCAACAAATATCTAATTTATGGTCCGTTTAGGATTAGCCAATGGAGTCTATGAACCATTGGCTGTAACCAAAAATTACTATAAACCAATTTTAAACAACTCAAATAGACACAACACACACACATCACATACATACAAGCCCTATCAACTCAGATTGAGAACCAACACACACACGTATACATCATAAAAATAAGCCCTACTAATCTCAGCCTAAGCAAAACAAACATACCTCAAGATGCAAAAATGCTTTTCTCCAACCTAAAATCTTGCAAATTGGTCAAGTCTTACAATCATGCTTGATTTGTGTTGGAAATTGGTCAAGATACTAATCTCTTCTTTTTTTATTTTTTTATAAGTTTCTGCTTCAGAGACATCACCCATGAAAATAAAAATACTCACATAGAGAGACAAGGTGAAAGAATTTTTTCTCTATTTATTATTATTATTATTTTTTTTTTGGGTCAACCGGAACTTTAATTAAACAAAAGCTAGGAAATACAACGTCTGGGGTAGCAAACCCCCCATGCATCAGCCAAAAGTTGGTACATAATGCAATAAGGAGGAGAAGAGTGATAAACAATTAACCGCAACCGTTCCCAATATCAGACTCCTTGAACCTATCCCTTGTCATATGAAATGTCTAACCAAGGCATTGATTTTATCAAGCATCTTCAATAGTAGTTTAACTATAGCAGTGTCAAGGTCGCTTAGTGATTCATGTCTAGGCAAAGCAAAAAACACAATTTGATTTTGTTAAGGCTCTCTCGGGCCATGATACCCAAGCAATGGTACAATGAAATGAAAAAAGTATGTCATTTCAATCATGGTTGTGCTAGACATGGTTTAACATATTTTATAAAAGTGTACCTGTAAAACATATTTAACAATTTTTTTTAATACCAAGAAGCAGACAGGTTTCCATACAAAGAGATTCTAATTTTATATAGATTCTAAGCTAACCTTCAAATAATGAAGAGCAGACATCATTTATTCTGCCCACTTAGTTCTTAATTTGTACCTTTGTGGTTCTCTTTGTTTATTTCTTTGTTTTTTATTTTTGGCAATTGAGTTTTTGTCATTAAGTAGGACATATAGAATATGGGTAGATTGTGGTGATTATTTTAAAAATTTATTGTCAAATAATCCTTAATCCAAAATTTGCTGTCAAATTATTCACTTAAAAATAATAAAAGCTTTCTTACCCGTAGCCTATGTTAATTTTTTTCACTCATGTTAGTTAGAGGTTGATACACCATAGAACCAAGATTGGCATGAGCAACAATAAAGAAAACACAATGAGACCAACCAATCCTTGAGAACCAAACAACACTGATTACTTAGCATATAACATGGGGAAAAAATGAACACAAGCTAAGTATATGCAAGTGCTTTAATAAACTTTTCCCAATTTCACTGTTTCTAATCCCCAACAAAATACAAAACAAACAAATATGATTAATAGAATTGTCAAGTCGGAAATAAAATTTATAAATTTTCTTTCAAGCATTTTATCAAACACTATGGATTCAAAATAAAATATATAATTACTCTTGAGCTCTTTGCAGTGCGAATCCTACCAAAGTTTGGCATCAATTGACGTTTTGAATGTCAGCCAATCCATACAGATACATGGGTCTGTGCTTCAATTGCACAAGCGTGGAGGAGCTGCTTTTTTTTATTATTTATTTTATTTTATTAAGCTTCTTCCTCATTGATCATTCTAAACAAAACCAGATTACTTATCAACTTGTCTTTTCCTTAAGGTCTATAGTACGAAATTTAACAAATTTTCTTAATCACATCCCCATGTAACATATTTATATCACTTACCCAAAGACCAAGTCATAAATTATAGAAACAGTGTGGGTCAGTAAAAATCTCCACCAGCAAACAATTCAAAAATAAATAAATAAAAAAAAAAAAAAACAGCATCTAGTCTGATTATCAAAAACCCATTACCAAACAACATCAAAGAATGAGTTCTAACGTTTACATTTCTAACAATGCGTAACCCACCATGCAAAAAGCCTAATTCTATAACAGAAATTCAGGAAAAGAGGAACGGAGAACTGTTACCTAGCAAGCGAGATGAAGAACGACGAAGATACAAAGCAGAAGACTGAAGAACGACGAGGATAAACAGAGCAGAAGACAGCCCGTGGAGACTGAGAGCACAGGGGTAGCTGATTTGGGAGTGAGAGTGAGTGATTTTCAAATTTTGGAAGTTTTAAAATTTTGAGAGTGAGAGTCGCTGTTCTTCTTGAGAGTGTTTTTAGAATTTTAGGTTTTATGTTTGTATAAAAGAGCGTTTCTGAAACCGGGTTAAATGAAAAATGTTTAAACAGAACTCGAGTTTTATAAACTCGCTTTCTTAAAAGCAAGTTTTTAAAACTCGCTATCTTCGTGGACATCTTTGTCCAGATCAGCAAATAAAAAACCCTGAAAAGTAGTGTGTTATTATTTGGATCTCGAGTTTTAAAAACTCGAGATGTTAGTATTATATATACTTTCCTACCCGGTCAACTAACAAAATTCTTAGCAAATTTTAGTTATTTAGAAAGGGTGTTCCTATATAGGCTATATTATATAAAGTCCACCTTGGTCATCGCAACCAATTTTCAGTTCTGACATTTTATATAAAAGAAAAGAAATAATGGCTATATAAGCTACAATAGTAGCTATAGGCTTTAACCAAAAAATAAATAAATAAGTAAATAAATAGTAGCTATAGGCTAGTAATACTATGGGGAAGTATTAATAGTTTATATTCTTAAGGAATTTTTTAAGTTCTCGCGTCTCATCTTTGCTCGCCAAGTAAATCTCAAGATTCAAGCATTATAGTTTATATTCTCTACCTATCTTCTTCTTCATTTTGCTGCTCAAGTCTGTAAAACTCTTCTCTTTTTATCTTCTTTTTATTTTTACCAATTAGAGCCATGCAAACAGCAAGGGCAAGAGGTAGATTTGCACAAAATTGGGGTGGATTTGCACATAATCTATCTCATCTTCCTCCTTAATGCATCCCAGATGGGTCCTGTCTTTTTTATTTTTATTTTTTGCTTTTGACTGCAGTTTAGAAATACTTGAGAGAAAGGATTGTTTGTATTTGGAGGGAAAATGGGTTAGGGATGGGCCAAAAATTATATTTGGAGGGAAAATGGGTATAAAAATTATTTTTTTGTATGTGCTTATGTCTTTTTTTTTTTTTTTTTTTTTTTTTCTTTTTTTCGGTTTTGACTGCAGGTTAGAGATGTTTGAGAGAAAGGATTATTTGTATTTGGAGGGAAAATGGGTCAGGGAAAATGGGAATAAAAAAAACACCTAACATAATCGATTTTGAAGTCCCATGATGAGCATGATCCCCGTGTCTTTCTCAGTCATTACCGCCAATTATATATCATTCATCATCTCTCATTCTTTCTCACATACCCGCTAAAACTGTAGATCCACTGCTGCTGTTTAGGTATTTTCTTTTTTCTTTACTTCTGGTTTTTTTTCTTAGTGTTTGTCATTAAATTAATAAATGTTTTTAATAAATAATCTATTAATTAAAACCCAAACTTTTATTATTAAAGAATGAAAAAAAATTGTTGGATGTACTGAACAGTTTGTTTTTTCTTGTAAAAGTCATTCAATTTCTTTGTTATAAGAGAAAAAATGGTAATCTAAAGTCTTCCTTGCAGTCGGCTTTGGAATTTTAACAGGTTTGGCAATTTTACTTCAAAATCTCTATTTCTTATCTTTCTTGCTTTAGTTTGCCTTCTTTTATTCTTGGTTGTTAGTGGTAGATTCTAATTTTATTCTTGGTTGTTAATATATTTCATAAGTTCTGGCTTCATTGACTGATGATATTGCTTACTTATCAAAAAAAAATTTACTGATGATACTGCTTCAAAAATTTTAGCAAGCCGCTTCAAATTCAACTTCAATTTTCCCTACCAATTAATTTAATTGAAAAGTTAGGGATTCATCCTTGATTGTAAAAGTAATAATAAGATACTCAAAAAGAAAAAAAAAAAAAAACAAGATTGTCTTTTTGACCGAGTGACTGTTGCAAGTTTTAAATTTTTGAGGAACCTTTTTCTTTCTAAAAGATTTTATTTTTATTCTTATTTTTAAATTTACGTTCATAAAGTTCCCATCACATTCATTAACACCCTGTTATATTCATGTCTCTTAATTGACATTAATTGACTGTAGTTTTGTTTTGCTAATCACCCTGTAATACTAATATACATGTCTCTTATCATTGTTATTTGGCCATGTTACATGTTGGAGATGTATATAGCAACTGTGCTCAAAGAAAGAACCAGAGACTGTGTTGTTTGGATGTCCATGCTGTGAACACCATTACACACACACACACACACACACACACACACATATATATATATATATATTTATTTAAAGCCTATTTTTTATTTACATAGAATTTGCACTCTGGATTCAGCAGTGTCTTTGCTTTGGAACCTTAACAAGCATATTATTTCTGATACATTCGTTTTATTCTTAGTATTGTTTAGATGTGCAAGCGAAGGGTATCAAAATATTAAAAGTATTATTCTATTTAAAGCCTATTTTTTATTTACATAGAATTTGCACTCTGGATTTAGCAGTGTCTTTGCTTTGGAACCTTAACAAGCATGTTATTTCTGAAATATTTGTTTTATTCTTAATATTGTTTAGATGTGCAAGTGAAGTCCAAAAAATATTAAAAGTATTATTCTTAATATTGTTAATATTGTTTCTTAACGGTATTAATTAAGAGTATTGTTAATATTGTTTGGATGTGGCTGAATAGCTATTTCTCTTGTCCAACAAATTGCATAATGTAGCTTGCAGACTTTTCACTGGGGAATTTTTCCTCTTAACTATACTAACAATATGAAGCAAATAATTGAACCCCATGCAGGAGACTCTTGTTTCCCTCATCCCATTTGTCAACTGTTTGATTGGCATACAGTATACTATGTTCCTAGATTTGGATGCTTGTCAATCATGTAGCTAAAAACAGTTCTAAAACTTGTTTTCAAATTTCAAGATTTAGGGCCAAATTCTTTTAGTGTATTGTTCCAAAATTTCATAGAAATAATGAATTGATTAGAATGTCTCTGGTTTTTTTTTTCCCCATTTTTTCTATATCTTTTTTTTTGTTTATTTAATTAACAATCTGTTTGTGTATCCATTTAAATTCTTTTGCTTTAAGTTCACTATGAATGATTTGTTTTTTAGATAAGTGATATTTCATTTGTGTTAATGGTTTTTCATTTGCTTTAAATTGTTTTACTTTATTTTCTTTACAATGATTATTTTTCTGTGTCAATTATATTATTTGTTGTCTTCCTCTCTCTCTGTTAATATATATTAGTTTTTGGCCCCCCTAAGAAGAATGTCTCCACCTGATGGACCACCACATGAGATGGTTGTCCCTACTGCATCTGGTGAGTGAAAGTTTAATCTTTCATGTGGTTGTCTTTGTTATTATAGAATTTGAATAAGTTACGTTGCCAAAATGTTACTGACTATGCTATCTTATTTTTCCTAATAGTTAATATGCCCAACAAACGGAAAAGAGGTAGAAATCTATGCACCAAGTTTAAAAAACTGAGGGAAAATGGTGTGGAATGGCACACAGTGTTGGACCATAAATCGGTATTATCAACATATAGACGCGGTGGAGACTCATTTGATTGTGAATAGATTTGATTTGAATTACACTGAATGGATATTTCATGGGGAAGAAGATCCGTTTTTTAAACATGTGCAAGCTGAGCATAATGATGATAATTCACAAGCAGAGGACACTAATGACGTTGAAGAAATGTTAGATGACATTTATAGGGGGACATTTCCAGATGCAAATATAGGTGAATCATCCACTTCTCCAGGTCCATCAAACAATGATTACAAAGCAAGGCCTTTTGATCAATTGTGGGAAGATGCCCAACGTGAGCTTTATCCAGGTTGCAAGAAGTTTTCTAAACTTTCTTTTTGTATGAAGCTACTTCATATAAAGACACTTTGCAATTGGAGTGATAAGTCGTTTGATTTGATGATTGACTTGATAAAGCAGGCGCTCCCAGATGGGGAGTCATTGCCAAAATCGTATTATGAAGCAAAACAGTTTAGGTGAGACTTGGGTTTTAGCTATGAGTTAATACATGTATGCAAAAAAGTCTGTACACTTTTCTGGAAGGAACATGCTGATAAAGAAGAATGCCCAAAATGTCATACTTCAAGATGGAAAGAGAACAGCGGTAAAGGTAAAAAAATTCCTTGGAAGGTCTTAAGGTATTTCCCAATTAAACCAAGGTTGCAGCGATTGTTTATGTCAAAAGATATAGCTAAAGACATGAGGTGGCACAAAGATGAGGGACTTGAAGATGGAGATTACCTTAGACATCCTGCTGATTCAATAGTGTGGAAAGAGTTTGATAAAAAACATGCTTGGTTTGCTACAGGTTCCCGTAATTTGCGACTTGGTTTAGCAAGCGATGGGTTCAATCCATTTGGTAACATGAGTACATCGTATAGCATGTGACCAATAGTACTTATGCCGTATAATTTACCTCCATGGAGGTGTATGAAGGATCCATATATGATTTTGTCTTTACTTATTCCTGGATGTAAGGCACCTGGAAACAAAATTGATGTGTACTTGCGACCGTAGGTGGATGATTTAAAAGAATTATGGAATGAAGGCATCAAGACGTATGATGCATCAACGCAACATTCATTTAAGTTGCATGCAGCGTTATTATGGACTATAAATGATTTTTCTGCATATGCAAACTTATCTGGGTGGTCTACCAAGGGAAAGTTAGCATGTCCCATATGTAACGAGAATACAGAGTCGAGTTATTTGAAGTCTAGCCACAAATTGTGTTACATGGGTCATCGTCGATTCTTACCTCTAGAGCATAACTGGCGTAAAAAAAAAGAATTTTTTGATGGAACTGAAGAGCATAGGATAGCCCCTAATGAATTATCAGGAGATCAACTGTTACAACAACTAATGAATGTTCCAGAAGTGCAATTTGAAAATGATGAAGCTACAAGAAAAAGAAAGTGCACAAAGATTGAGTTGAATTGGACAAAGAAAAGTATTTTTTTTGAGTTACCTTACTGGTCAACATTGAAACTAAGACATAACTTAGATGTCATGCATATTGAGAAGAATATATGTGACAGTGTCTTAGGTACACTAATGTATGATGGTGGAAAAGGGAAAAATAAAAACACTTTTAAGGCACGAAAGGATTTAGAAGATATGGGCATACGTAAAGAATTGCACTTACAGAAAACTGGTACATCTACAAAAATGCCACAAGCAAAGTATACATTAACAAAAGTTGAGAATACAAGATTCTGTGACTGGCTGAAAAATGTGAAGTTTCCTGATGGGTATGCATATAACATTAGTAGATGCGTGAACACCAATGAGGGTACGATTTCAGGAATGAAAAGCCATGATTTTCATGTACTTTTACAACGATTACTTCTTGTTGCAATTCGTGGATATTTTAATGATAACATACGTACAACATTGATTGAATTGTGTTTATTTTTTAAGGACTTGTGTTCACGAACATTGAAGTTAGATGTCTTAAATCAAATGAAGGAAGACATTGTTGTGATTTTATGCAAAATGGAAATGATATTCCCACCCGCTTTTTTCGATATAATGGTACATCTAGCTCTTCATTTACCTCGAGAGGTAGAGCTTGCAGGCCCTGTTCAATTTCGCTGGATGTATCCAATTGAAAGGTTTCTTGGTAAATTAAAGCGGTTTGTGCGAAATAGAGAACGTCCAGAAGGGTCAATTGTTGAGGGATATTTATCTATTGAATGTTTGACATTCTGCTCCATGTATCTTCGTGAGATTAAGACAGTATGGAGTTGTGAGGAGCGGAATAGCAACAGGTGTCAGGGGAAAGGGATGTAGGTTTGTCTGTTTTTTCACAACCAATACGTCCTTTAGGAGCAGCAAAATATGTAAGATTTGATGATATGCAGCTCACACGGGCTCGATGGTATGTGCTTAGCAATTGCTCAGAAATTGATTCGTACAAAACGTAAGTGTTTCATTGAATTTTTTTTTTTCAATTTACATGTTACTTAGCAATAAAATGAAGTGCTTATATGTTTTTATTATGTAGTAAGCATTACCTGAAGATCCATTGATTTTTTTTTTAAAAGAAAATTTTCATGTTACTTGAAAATAAAATGAAGTGTTTTAATGTATTTGTAATGTAGTGAGCATTATTTGGAGATCCAGGGAGAAGGAATCATTGACATTGATTATAAGCATGAGGTTGAATTCGAAAATTGGTTCAAAAATCGTATATGTGGGAGTAATGTGTCAAAAGAATTATATAGTCTTGCATGTGGATCTGATGCTCTAGTTGCAGTTTACCAAGGTTGCATTGTGAATGGTGTTAGGTTCCACACAAAAGACCGTGAACATACTCGACGTACTCAGAATAGTGGTGTCTTTGTTTCAGGTGAAGATGGTGGAACAAAAATTGAGTACTATGGTGAGTTGAGGAATGTTTTGGAGCTAACCTACTTGGGCAATAATCGTGTATATTTATTTGAGTGTGATTTGTGGGACACTAGGGATGGAACAGGAATGCAAAGGGATGAGCATTGTACAAGTGTGAATACATCTCGTACATGGTATCATTTTGACCCATTTATCCTAGCATGCCAAGCTTTACAAGTTTTTTACTTGAATGATACCAAATTGGGGAGTAGTTGGCGAGTGGTGCAACATATGTCGCATAGAAATATGTATGATATTCCCACAGGCACAGAGAAAGTGCATGAAGAAAATGAAGAAGATAATGGTGATGCGGTATACCAAGAAAGTGAATGTATTAGGGTTAATGCAACAGTTCAACAAGAAAATAATGAAGACTTAACTTTGTTACATAGAGATGGTGTGCCAGCAATAGATTTGGGGGACTTAATACCTGTTGATGATGTATATGTGCAACTTGATGAAAGTATGTTTATCAATGATGACTTGTCGAATGAGGAATGGGATACAAATTCCAACAATGAAGAAGAAACATATAATGATGACGATGTTTCAAGCTCAGATCAGGAAAAAGATTTATCTAGCAATGATGAATCTATTGGAGATCTTGGGGATGAAGATTAAGTTGAGTTTTGATGCAGGTTAAGTTTTGTTAAATACATAAAGCTTTCATATCTTCTCAGCTATGGTATTTTTGAAAAATAAAAATGTTAAAGTTTTACTTGGATGTTAAAATTATTTTGTACACATTTTTGTCATCTACTTTAGTTTACCTTTACATTGGTTTATTCTTTTTATTTCAAGTTAAAATGTCGCACACCTTGGACTACTAATGATGTTGAGGGGAGATACTTTTCATTGCAAACTTGGTTGTATATCTTCTTGAGGAATTTGTCATTATTTTATTATTATTTGAGAGAGTAAACTTGAATTTAAATTATATATATGATATAGAACTTGGTTATTGTTTTTCCTTATTAGTAGTTATTGATTGAGTAGTTGTTATGCTTATACGAGTATTTGTGATTGAAAATTTGTGACGTGTGGAATTATGGTTTATTAAAGTTGGATTATTATGGCAACAACCTGGTTGTCCTTATCATGGGTTCCTCTTTTTTGGCCCAATTTTAAACTCCTGTTTATAACATGCAAATAACACCTTGTCTTCTACATCATGGAAATCCATTTGGCAAAATCTAATTCACAAACGGCTAGCATGTGATCCTTGTAGAAGATCTAGCTACTTGACCCACTCATGTTGTGAAAGTTCCTGATTCATCTGCAAAATATACTACACAATTGTTTGGTATTAAAGCACATTGTTTATGTGTCATTCTACATTTTGACAAGTGCCTGCACTTTTGGAACTCATTGTTGTGTTTGTTTGTTTGGATAGGAGATTGAGAATGAGAAACTTAAGTTGAAACATGTTTAGCATTCAGAGAAGAATAGTGGATTATGTGTGTAGAATCAAAAATTGGCTGAAGAGGCTTTTTAAGCAAAAGAACTAGCTTCTACTGCTGTTGTGGAGCTGAACAATTTGGTTGGTGAAATGTCAAAGCCCTCCAACATTTCGGTTTCGGGTCTCTTGGTCTTCAAAGGCTGTGAGTAGTCTCCCTTTCTTTTCCCTCCTTTTATGTTTACTTCTATAATTCAATGTTATTGTAAATTATTCCGTATAAATCTAAAATTTTAAAGGTGTCATCAGATGTCATTTCCTTGTAAAACCATGAAGAAGCCTAACATAGCCTTTTAGTTCTATCTTGCCCCTAATTTTCTTACACTTACAAATTAAACATTGCATCCAAATTTCTATTTCTCATTTTTTATTTGCAAAAGTGAACAAAATTTGCAATCATGCAAACTTATATAGGTATACTCAAACGTTAACTAATGTTGTAATTGAAATCCAATAAAGAAAAAATCATGCTATCAAGCATTGTTGTTTGCAGTTGGGATTGTTATCTGGGGTTTAACAAGGCCCTCAAAAGGGGCTTATGTGTTCCTTGGTCTAAAGTGTGTGTGTACAAGTTGTGCCAGTAGAAATACTGTTAAGTCTTCTTGGATTTCAACAAAATGAATGTCAGCAAGTCCTGCAATCAAGCTGGTGATAAACCCTCATAGAGGAAAATACCCAAAACCATTGTTACATAATTCAAGTCTAAAAAAAAAAAAAAAAAAAAAAAAAAAAAAGAAAAGGCATAACCCAATTACTTATGGTATGGTATTCTGAGTAAAATAAACTCCATGCTTTAGGCAGCATTGATCACCATTTCTTTGATTTGCTCTCTTAAATTTTCAATTCCAACCTCTTGAGAGTGATGAAACTAGCATAGAGGTCAAAGATCAAACAAGGAGATTCTAGAATTGGAGTCTAGTTTTGACGTGGGACCTAATTGGCACCATTTAGAAGCTTTTTTTTGCCATTAATGAGTCTTAGTAAGACGCATAATTTGGCAAATTCAAGATTTACTAAAATGAGAATTAATTGGCTGTACCAAGCCCATGAGTCTTCTTTTTAATTTTCAAGTCTTTTTTCCTTTAATAGTTCTTCTATTTCTTAAGGCCTTATAGATAACCAACCAAATTCATATAGAGATTGAGAGTTTAAGAAAACTCTAGCAGCTTTTCTTATAGCTTTGTGGGTGTGATTGCAGATTGAGAGTTTAAGAAAACAGATAAACATTTTTGACATCTTTTAATGAAAAATTAAATGGAAAAAGGAATGATGGAAAAGACTCTTTGTGATAATTGAACTATCATAACATTTTAAATTGTTACTTTTCTTTCACCTTCAGTTTAATTTAATGACTTTATTGCCTCCAAGCCATTTGCTGAAGAGTTAACTTCTGTTGGGTCTTGTTTTGAAGGTTATGTTGAAAGTACCAGTGGTGGTTCGTTTTGAAGGCATAAACGTGATCAGAAAAGATCACAATCTCACTCTTTTGTTCAAGTTGTAAGTCCAAGGCGTTTATCGGACACTATGTGAAAGAAAGAAAGTTTTTATTTTTATTTTTTATAGAAGAAGAAACTAAACTCAAAGTCTGACACTTTAACTTTAGGGAGTGTCAAAAGTTCACATCTTTCCTTCTTGTGTTAAATTGAGGTACTTTTGATGATCTCTCTTCATTTTACCTTCTGGGCATTCCTTAATTTTGGCAAACAAGTTGTGGGTATCTTTGAAAATCAGCAATTGTTTCATGGTTCAGTTGTGGGTCTCTGTGTCTTAGAGTTTCATGGGTTTTGAATGATTTTTGGAGTTTTTGTGTGTTTTGGGTGTAATTGATTGGTGAATTGTAGAAAGGGTCTTTATTTAATTTGAGTTATGGAGTACTTTTTAAAAGGAAACTAGTTTGGAAATATTGAGAAAATTGGATATGGAATTTTAGCGGTTACTTTTCTTTTCTTTTTCTTCTTTGTCTTATTCCTTGTTGGCTCTTGTTTTGTGTTTTGTTCATTGCAACAAGTTTTAGCTTGGTTGCATATCTTCATGAGGAATTTGTTATCATTTGATTAGTATTTGAGTGAATAGATTAGAGTTTTTATTATGTATATGATATTGAACTTGGGTATTATTTTCCCTTATTAGTAGTTATTGATTGAGCAATTGTTATGCTTATATGAGTATTTGTGATTGAAACTTTTTTATGTGCATAGGATTGTGCTTTGTTGTTTCCCAACAGGTATGCACGTAAAATCTAGAATGTAAATTTTAAAGAAAAATGTAAAATATTATTAGCGACGACAATGTCATTGCTAATATTTTATCATATCATTAGTGACGACAAACAATATCATCGCTAATATGCAATTTTTAGTAATGACATGTTTGTGGTCACTTATATATCATTATCTGTGACGACAGCAAGCGTCATCGCTAGTAATGACATATTAGCGACAACAAAAATGTCGTCGTTAATAATAATCTACTAGCGACAACAAAAAAATTCATCACTACTAATGAGCTAGTAGTGATGACATTTCATCTTGGGGTCTCAAGTTATTTATGACGAGAATTGTCACTATTAGCGACGACTTTGTCATTGTTAATAGTACTGTATTTGCAACGACTTTAATATCGTCACTAAAAAACTTTTTTGTTACCAAGTTCGTTTAACGAAAGTTAGCGATGACATTTTTTGTCGCAAATATAATTAGCGACGATATTTAAAGCATTAGTGACGACTATATGCCGTCGCTAAAGACCAAATTTCTTGTAGTGTAATTTTATGGTGCTACATAACGAAAGCACAAAAATTTCTTCCATATTGTTTTTCCTAGAAAAAGACGGGCGTTGTGTCATGAACATCTTTTGTGAAATTATCAAGTCTTCCATTGAAGGTAAATTCCACAAACAAGAAATTAAATACCCCAGTTGGATTTCCATAATAGAAATATGGTACCAAAGATGCTTTTAGGTTTTCTTTGTACTCATTAATGTCATTTAATTTTCATGCAAAAGAAATTACGAAGCAAAAGTACTAGTCAAGTAATCAAAAAGTGATTGTAAAAATCCTTATTGTATATTTATAAATTAAACTACGCAGTAGAGAGAATGAGTTATATACTATGAATGGTCGTGATTGTAAAAATCTCGGCTGTCCCAATAGGTTGGCAGTTTGTTTGACACTCAAGAACAATGCATGCATCTAGTGATTAAAAACATGGTGTTCAAAGGGTTCCAAAAAAAGGGTGTATAATAGATACAGGGTAATTATCAAGGACGTTTTCTTTGTAAGCAATATATAGGTACATTTTCTTATTCTCTTTGACTTGAATTAATGTAGGAAAATGGTTTTTTTTTTTTTTTAAATTTGAATTTTAACTGTATATAAAAATGCTAATATTGTAAAATTAGAGCATATATGCTTTTACCAAAAAAAAATTAAATTATTATTTTCAGTATATTTTCTTTTCTATTAGAATCCTTATATAAGTTATTGGATACTTTTTATTTATATTTTCAAAATTTAAAGTGTTTCATTTAAACCTCAAAATTTCAAAATTTGTTTAATTAAAAATTTCTATCACATTTTTTCCATTAATACCATTAAACATCATGTGCAAAGTTACTTTAATTTATTTTTATTTTCCAAAATTTGAGGTTTAAATGAATTTACCCAAAACTCTAAGATTTAAATAAAACTATCTTAAACTATGAGATTGAAATGAAACTCTTTTAGAAATTTTGAAGTTTAAATGAAACATTTTGAAATTTCAAGACTGCTAAATGAAATATACTCAAAACTCTCAGATTTAAAAATTAATTTGGCCTTTTTCTAAATAAATGAAACCAAACTATAAAAATCTATGTAGAGGTTTTTAGTGAAAGTTGTTTTCTTTAATGATATTTTTGAAACTATAAAATTTCTATTACAAAAATAAGACTATATAAACTTCCTTTTTAAGTATAATTAATTAATCTTTTACGGGAGGGAGCATATATTAAAATACATAATTTGTGGTCTACTGCTATAAAAAAAATGATATACATTTTTTTTCTTTTTGGGATCTCAATTTACCATGTGAGAGATTGTAGTGATGTTATGTAAGGGATGGAATCTCACCAACGTGAATCATTTCGTTGCATTCTATTATATTGAGCACTCATATTAGTGTGGAAATAATAGAAAAATATTTCAAATTTATATATTTAAGCTAAAAAAATACCTATATCAATCAATCTATAAATGTGTAAATTTATATTGTTACTACAGTAATATTGTATATTTATACAATTACTATTCATATGCAAATATTTTTTTTAAATATTATATATATATATACACACACACAAAGACAGAGAGAATAATAAATAACATTTTAATGAAATGTAATAAAATAAATAATTGGATATGGTTTTTTTTGAGTGGTGGTTGTTTAAAAAAAAAAGAAAAAAAAAAGAGGCCCTTATGCAAAAATAAACAAAATTCTTTGTGAAAGCTGATATGTGAATGCTCTAAATCAGGACTCAAGTCTTACTTGTACGTATAATCTTCTCAAAAAATAAAAAATAAAATAAAAAAATAAAATAAAAGTCTTACTCAGAAAAGAAAGAGAGCCACGTGACTTTTTCATAATTCACAAAGATAATTACTATGTGACCTATCCGATTGTAATATGTGTATTTTAATGGTCTGCAAGCAAAAGTTACTGCTCAAAGCTATTGGATTTGAAGTTCAAATTATACTTTGGAATTTAAAAAATAGAGTATTTTTTAAACCAATTTTACAATCTTAATTCTTTTCTTTTCCGTGTTCTAGAAGAAGCCTCTACAACAAAAATAGCATGAAACGGTACTCCGGGAGAAGCAAACTATAACACTGCAAATGAGGCTAATTTTACTCATGAAAGAGAGACAATTCAGGATAAAAACACATAATTCAACTTATTAATAAAATCATTTCCCCGAGAAATAACCGAATCATTACCTGAAAAACAAAATGAATAGAAAAGAGAGAGAAAGAGAGAATGAAGAGCGTGTACTTTTATTATTCTTATTAAAGTAAATAACAAAAAAGAAAAAGAAAAAAGATTATCATAAATCTTGAACCCAAAACTTCAAGATATACTAAGAACAACCTTCTTTCATTATATATGTTTAATTTATAGGGCCATATTAGAAGTACCGAAGCTTCATGTGTGAGCTCATAACTAATCTTTATATCACATGTGAGCATCTATCACATTGACCTAACTTATCTTACATCTAAATCTTTTATAAAATTATGAATAAACTACTCTCTTAAAAAAAAAATTTAAAATAAAATAAAACTTGTACTTTTACTTAATTAATATGGGACTCAATCCTTATACGTACGTAAGACAGTAAGAGTAAGAGGCACCCCTTACTTATAAGAGTTGCACCACAATACATGTATACATGCACTAGTTCATGCAGAAGTTGAACCATAGCTTTGATAACAATTTTTTTAAGGGGGAGAGAATCGCTCAAGGGATCCTTGGAATTTTCTTATAGGGAGAGAAGTGCCCAAGGGTCCAAATCTGCATAGATTTTTTTTTTTTTTTGCACAAAAAGTTTGATAGGTTAAGAACATGGGTATGAATGAAGAAGATGTAGTGATTTTATGTAAGGGATGGAATCTGGCCAATAGTGTAAAGTGTATCATCCCATTGTGTTCTATTATATTAAATCAAGACTCAAGTCTTACTCGTAGAAAACAAAATTAATGAGAGAACCATGAGACTTTTTCATAAATAACATTAAAATTAAACCTTGATTTTTTTGTAGAAAAAAAAAAAAAAAAAAGGCCCTTACATATCGAGATAACATAAGGGGAAATAAGAATTAACGCGCTCGAGATTAGTAGGAATCCAAAACCAGAGTCTTGTTGGCTCAAGGCCTAGTCACTAGACCACTTGCTAGGTTGGTTAAATTAAATATTTTCACTCCTACTATTGTTATACTGTCCTATATTGAAAATTTGAAATACACTCAGATAATCTGTCAGATTGTTATATGTGTATATTAAATTTGATTAAATGGTCTAGGTCACGAGCTCATATATGGTATACCCAGCATATATGCCGGGTACAAAATATAATTTTCGCTAGGTCACACAAATTTACTCACGCATGTGTGAAAATTTTACGCTCGTTTGTAGAGCCCGTTCACTGACAATTCAAAAACTATTTTGAAGTTCTTTGTATGAGCCCTGTTAAAGACTGGGCTTGTATTCTAACAAGCCCATCATGTTAATATCCTTATTTATTACATTCACTATAATATTTAAATATTTAAATTGAAGCTCAATGCTTTGAGTGTTTGGGAAAATAATATCCAGTTATCCACAATTAATGGTATTACTTCATTTATTTACTAAATGTTACCTTTTTTTTTTTTAATTTTTTATGAAAAACATATGTTACCTATCCCCAAAGTCACCATTGCAAAATGCCTTACAAGTGGAATTCTAAGTAAACAATCCCTTTTTTTTACTCAGGGTTTGCATCTCAGAAATGTAGAATTCTAAAATATATATATATATATATATATATATATATATATATATTTATATATATATATATATATATATATATATATATATATATATTTATAGAGGTTTTTTTTTTTGGCTGACGCTAGCCTTGTATCTCATAATAAATGAGTACAGAACAAAACTACAAAAGGGCAGCAAAATGGTTAAATATACTTCAGAAATAAATGGAATTTCTTAACCAATTTCACAATTTTCTTTTCTTTTCCATGTTCTAGAAAAAGTTTCTACAAAATAATATGAATAATGCTAAAGATACAAATTATTTTAAAATTTTTTTTACAAACTGCTGATGTGGTGAGTGATTATTGGTAAATAAAAAAGAGATATTAATAGTAAATTCAGATGAAAACCAATAAGAAGTTAGCTACATCAATATTTTATAAAAATGTTATAAAATAGTTTGTACCTGTAATATTACTCAAATAATATTAAAGATGAAATTCAAGTAATAACGACACTTTTTATGGTGCCTACTACCTGATGTCTAAGATTTGAACTCTAGCTTTTTTCTCACCTTATATATATATTTAGGATAAGAGTTGCGAGTATCATTTTTACTCATGACTCAAAAAAACAATACTCTATTTAGTTTATTTATTAATAAAATTCATTTCCTCTAAAAAAGCTCGATCATTACCTGACAAACAAAATAATAAAATAGAAACTAAGAAAAGAGAGTGAGATCAAAGAAAAAATAATTTTATTTCTCTTACAAAATATTAGTTAAAAAAATATATAAAAGGAAAATTATTTTTTATCGAACCCAATACTTCATGATACACCAAGAACAACCTCCTATTTTCAGCCTTTGATACAAAACTCCTTGTAGAAGTACACCTTCCAGACCCACTGACCACCAATCATGGCCATCACATGTTCCAAAAAGGTTTTGTTGTACACCATCCTTTCGTCCTTCAATTTTCAGAGTGTAATTTTTTTGTTTTGTTTTGTATTTGATAGAACAAGATGTGAGAATTGGTTTACAATGACTGGGTTTATATAGGCTTTAGGAATTGTGAGAAAATCTAGGTCACATTAATTTTATGATGCTACATAAGGAATGTACAACAATTCCTTCCGTATTATTTTTCCTAAAAAAAGCGGGGCATTGTGTCATGAACATCTTATGTGAAAATATCAAGTTTGTCTTCCATTGAAGGTAAGTTCCACAAACAAGAAATTTAATATGGGATTTCCATATTAGAAAATATAGTGCCAACTAATTTTCATGCCAAAGAGATTGCCAAGGAAAAGTCCTAGTCAATTAAACAAAGAGTTGGATGATTGTTTATTTGGGATGTACTCCTGGGGCGTAACATTCTCAATTCTTATCATAAAAATTCTTATTTTATATATTTATAAATTATGCAATAGAGAGAATGAGTAATATACTATGAAATATGAACAGTCTTGATTGTTAAAATTCTCATCTGTCCCAATGGGTTGGCACTTCGTAGCTTGTTTAACACGCAAGAACAATGCATGCATCTAGTGATTAAAAGCATGAGGCACAAAGGGTTCCAAAAAATGGTGTATAACAAATATAGTATAAAGTGATAAAGACGTTTGTCACGTTTCACAATTACATTAGAGACTCATGCAGCTATTTTTTTTTTCTATATATAATAAATTGATATATATATATATATACACACACCAAAAATCTTAAAATTTGTTAGCAATATATAGGTACATTGAATTAGTGAAGAAAAATGTTTTTTTAAATTATTTAAAAAAATAACATGAACTTTTTTTTTTTTTTGAGAAACAAAACTATTTGGTAACAGTTTTTGTTTCCTATTTTAAAAAACTTGTTTTTGGAAATATAAATAAAAAAAATTTCTTGTATTTTTGAAATAAAAAACATGTTTGGTTAGTTGAAATTAAAAAAAAAAATTAAGAAAAAAATAGAAAATACTAAAATATGTTGTTACTAGGATTTGAACTCTAATGCTAACCCATTAAATAAGATAAATTTATTAAATTAAATTCGTATTTTCATTTTCTTTTGAAAATTAGAAATTGAAAACAGTCTTTTACATGTTTTCATTTTCCTTTACAAATACTAGAATTTGAACTCTAATGCTAACCCATTAAATAAGATAAATTTATTAAATTAAATTCGTATTTTCATTTTCTTTTGAAAATTAGAAATTGAAAACAGTCTTTTACATGTTTTCATTTTCCTTTACAAATTGAATTTTAAGAACAATTTTTGTTTTTTGTTCATTTTGGGTTGTTAAATAAGTTTTTTAGTCTCAAAAATAGAAAATTATTTTTAGAAATATAAAATAAGGGGGAAAATAGTTACCAAACATACCCTTATTTATCTTGGAGTGACTCATGGCATTTTCAATTCTTATCATAAAAATTATTATTTTATATTTATAAATTATGCAATAGCGAGAATAAGTAATATACTGTGAATAGTCTTTTATATATATATTTTTTTAGAAGGACTATGAATGGTCTTGATTGTCGAAAATTGTCGGTTGTCTTAATGTGTTGGCAGCTTGTTTAACACTCGAGAACAATGCATGCATCTAGTGGTTAAAAACATGAAATACAAAGGGTTCCAAAAAATGGTGTATAATAAATATAGATAAACTATAAGGGGTGTTATTATCACAATTACATTAGATACTCAGCTATTTCTATATATAAATTGATTAATATATATATATATATATATATAAAACTGAAGCCTTTGAATCTCCCACAATTCCACATCAGCACAATTTAAAAAAAAAAAAAAAAAAAAACCGTAATTGAATTTTTTAAAACCCAACTCTGCATATCCCTTTCACGCTTTCCCTTTCACGAAGACTCTAACTTTACCTTTCACGATAATGTGTCTTCTCTTCTAGCTCCTCCCAGCTCCTCCTCAATCAGACCCACGACAAGCCAACAACAAAGCGTCATCACACCGCATCGCATTGCATCTGAAAACCCACCATACCTACCAACAGACATCTTCTTCCTCAAAATCGATCTCCTTCCTCAGACCACCCATCATGAACACTATAAAACCAATACAAACCTCAATATTTTAACATTTGAATTATTCTTTTGACATTCTCACGCTACAATTTCCTTCCCCCAAAACTCAGATCATTTAAATATTATCCACACAAAAAAAACCCATAGAGAAAAATAGAAGTTGATACCAAATAGTTGCTGTCACCTCCATCTTCTTCATCTTCTTCGCCAAGACTCCTTTCTTTTTGCTTTGTTTCTTTTTTCCTTTCATTCTTCTGTCTTCTCAACCTTATTTTGTTTTGTGTGCCTTTGCCTAGGGATGGCAAAAAAAGTCCGACCCGCGGGTACCCGGCCCGGCTCGACCCTAATGAGCCGGATTTTACCCAATCCGATACATAATAGGGTCGGATATAGATTTTTTTTTTAAAAACCCAGAACGGATCCGGGTTGGATCCGGGTTTTATGCATACCCGGCCCGAACCCGACCCGTTTACATATATAATATTTTAAAAAAAAACCTAGATATAAATACTCTCTTTCTCTTCTCAGATTTCATTTTCCAAACCCTAACCCTCACCCTCCACTCTTAGCCACCCCCCTCTCTCCCTCTCTCTCACTCTCTCACAGATGCTCTCACACACTGCCGCCGGCCACCTACAAACCCTAACCCTCACCTCTCAGCCGCCCCTCTCTCTCTCTCTCACAGAGGCTCTCACACACTGCCGCCGGCCACCTACTTTTGCTGATCTTCGAACAAACTACAATACAAATCCAAATCCTTGCTGCCGTCGTCATCTCTCACGTCATCTCTCATCGCCGCCGTCGTGGTCGTCATCTTCGATTCATTACTGGCGTTACACCATCATCTCAATCGCAAATCTCACAGTGAGACTGAAACGGCACCATCGCAGCATAGAGCCTCTCAACAATCCCATCACTTCGTTGCTTCGACACCTGAAGTCTCTAGAACCGTTCTTGAAATCATCTATATCCATTGTTTTGTCCTCTCTTTTTTTCTTTTTTTCTTTTTTTTTTAAAATTATAAATTGTATTTGAAATGAAACAATATCATATTGAAGATTGAAAATAGTTTCTATTTGTGATTTGTATTTTTTTTTTTTTTTTTTTTTATGGGTGTGATTTGTATTTCTGTTTATGTTTGTGATCGAAACAGTTTGTGGTTGTGATTTCTGTGGCTGTAATTTTTTTTTTTTTTTTTTTTTTTTAATATTGGATCGGATTGGGCTTTTGAATAAAAGGCGGAAGTGGCTTAACGGGGCTCGGCGGTGCGGGTTTGGGCCCTCAAAAAAAACCCGATTAATAATCGGGCCGGGTCTAGGTTGAGGGTCCAGACCCACGGGTCGGGTACGGGTATCAAAAAACCCGGCCCAAACCCAACTCGTTGCCATTCCTACCTTTGCCTGACCAAGCCTGTGAAGCTTTCAAATTCAAGTTTATATGCCTCTGCCACGTCCATCAAGTGTTAACTTCGTGCGCTTGCATTATTTATTTTATCATTTATATTATTTTATATTTAGTATTAATTGTTTATTTTATTATTTATATTATTTTATATTAAGTATTGATTGTTTATCTATATATATAGTGCTACCTCTTTTGACAGTTCTTTTGATAGTAGTGAATTTAAATAGTCGTGCATATGTTTTGTGGTTTACAATGATCACTATTAATGTTTTATAATTTTAATTTACATTTAGCCTTTTGTTTTGTTTCTCTCTTTGTATTAATATGAGACTTTTTTTTTTCTTTTGTTTGTGTTTGGATATAATTTAAGCTTATGAGTTGTATTTTTGTTGTTGGATGGGTTAACATGTTTGCTATTGTTGTGGTTCATCATGATTAATTAGAAATATTGAATAATTTGTTCTTTAAATTTGTCTTTCATACATTTATTAAATAATTGAGAATGTTAAACCTTCGTACCCAATAGTTTTCCCGTGCATCGCACGGGTTAGCGACTAGTTACTTATAAATCAAAAACTTAAAATTTGTAAGCAATATATAGGTACAATTTCTTATTCTCTTTGAATTGAATTAGTGAAAGAAAATGGGTTTTTTTTTTTTAAAAAAAACTTGAATTTTAACTGTAAATAAAAATGCTTATATTGTAAAATTAGAGCACATATACTTTTTTTTAATCAATTAAATTATTATTTTTCAGCATATTATCTTTTCTATTAGAATCCTTAAGTTATTGGATATAAATTTTACCAATTTAGGCAAAAATGGATAAAGCCCTATCAAGATTGAATACTACCTTATCAAGTTTTTTTTTTTTTTTTTTTTTTTTTTTTTTTTAAGGTAAATTATACTTGTTAAACCTTAAAGTCAGGGACGGATCCAAGATTTGAATTGAAAGGGCTAAAATATGAATTAAAAAAATCATGGGTACTAACAATTACTCAAAATTCATGGATATCTATTCTAATTACTTTATTTACTCTCTAAAGTGATCGGACTAGCTCTAGTCTAGTTAAAACATCAATATCTTAATTATATTGGTACTCAATTTTTTTTTTTTTGGGGGTTCAAAGTATTATGAAATGAGAACTAACCTAAAGCTTTCATTTTTGTTAAATTTTCTACATGTTTTTATGACTACAGCGTTAGAACACTCATATCAGTCAATGTATAATAGCATAAGGAGTAAATTTGCACATCCAACTCCAAAAATTAATGTGTAACCATGTAAATATATAAAGTTACTATTCATATGCAAATCTATGTTTTAATACTTCTTTACTCATATATGGAGAAAAATGATTTGAGAAAGCAATATAAAATTAATAAAGAAATAATATTTTAATAAAACAGTGTAAAATAAATAATTTCATATAAGTAGTTTTAAGAATATAGTTACTTAAAAAAAAAAAAAAGTAAATTCTTACATTAAAATAGACCCCCAAAAAAAAATGCGAGCTCTTAAATTGTATCACTGAGTCAAAACTCCAAAGGTCTTTTCCTGTGGGCTCTCAAATTCTATATCTAGTGTCCAAATTGACATTCTCCTTTTTTTTTTTTTTTTGGTGGGCGCCATGGCTTACTGTTAAGGAGAGTTTTAGAAGGCCTGGGGTTCCCGGGCCCCTATAGTTCCGTCTCTGTTTGAAGTTAAGCTTAGGGTATGTTTTATTTATATTTAAACTTTAAAATGTTTCATTTAAACTTCAAAATTTCTAGAATCATTTCATTTAAAATTTCTATCACACTTTTTCCATTAACACCTTTAAACAACATGTGAAGAGTTTCTTAATTGCATTTTTTCCCCCAAAATTTGAGGTTTAAATGAATTTACCCAAAACTCTTGGGTTTAAGGGTTATCCATTTACATGGGATAACAAGAGACCGAGGGAAGCAAATACGAAAATTAGGTTGGATAGGGGGGTGGCTAATGAAGCTTGGATAGGGAAGTTTCCATTGAGCACGATTACACATTTATCTACCCATGCATCGGATCATTTACCACTGTTGTTACAGGTACAATCTTTTGCTCATCAATGGCAGAGAAGGGAGAAAACTTTTAAGTTTGAGGAGTCTTGGCTACTGCTGGATGATATTGAGGAGACAGTGAAGGAGGCTTGGGGTAGAGATCTTAGTGATACACACGGCCTTGAATTTATTAAGCAGAAAATTCAAACGTGTGGAGCAGAATTGTTGAGGTGGGGATCAGCCAGGACTAGTCCGGATGTTGAAGCAATTAAAGAAATCCAAAAAAGGTTGGATCGGTTGAATGAAGAAGAGGTTTCTGATACTAGTAAAGCCGAGTATTTGGAGTTGAGCAAAAAGATGGATGAGCTTCTTCAGAAACAAGAAATTTATTGGGCACAGCGGTCTAGAATTTCATGGTTGAAGCATGGTGATAAAAATACTAAATTTTTTCATTCCAAAGCTACTCAAAGAAGAAGGAAGAATCACATTAAGGGTATTAAAAATGCTCAAGGGCAGTGGGTGGAGGAAATAGAAGATGTGGTGGAGGTAGCTTCAGATTATTTTTGTACTCTCTTTTCTGCAGGTGCTGGTGATCAAATGGAGGAGTGCTTGGAGGCTGTTCCAAGAAGGGTGACTGAAGATATGCTGATGGTCTTATCTAGTGAGTTCACTGCTGAAGAAGTCAAAGTGGCCTTATTCCAAATGGGACCTACCAAGGCGCCTGGACCCGATGGTATGAATGCCCTTTTCTATCAAAAATTCTGGCACATAGTGGGAGATGATGTGGTTTTTGCTGTGTTAGATTTTTTAAATAATGGTAATATGTTACCTGAAATCAATCACACAAATATTGTTCTTATTCCAAAAGTGAAAGATCCAGAAAAAATGTCTGATTTTAGGCCAATCAGTTTATGTAATGTAATTTACAAGATTATTTCCAAAGTATTGGCCAACAGGTTGAAACAGGTTCTTCCATATATAATCTCACCTACACAGAGTGCATTTGTACCGGGGAGATTGATTACAGACAATGTGTTGGTGGCCTATGAGACATTACATACAATGCATGCCAGGCAAAAGGGCAGGAAAGGTTCTATGGCATTGAAGTTAGATATCAGTAAGGCTTATGATCGTGTGGAATGGCAGTTTCTTCAGAAGATCATGGAGAAAATGGGTTTCCCAGTAGTATGGATAGAAAGGGTGATGAGTTGTGTTACCACTCCATCCTTTTCTATTCTGGTGAATGGTAAACCTTATGGAATGGTGCATCCTTCACGTGGAATCAGGCAGGGAGATCCACTATCTCCATATCTTTTCCTCTTATGTGCAGAAGGTTTCACAGCTTTGCTGGCAAAAGCAGAATTGGAAGGGAGGATAAGGGGAGTATCTATTTGTAGAGGTGCACCAAAAGTTACTAATTTGTTGTTTGCAGATGATTCTTTGTTATTTTGCCAGGCTACACAGAATGAAGGGGAGGCCATCATGGAGATTCTCCAAACTTATGCAAACGCTTCAGGTCAAAGCATAAATTTGGAAAAGTCGTCTGTTTATTTTAGCACAAACACATCAGGAGTTCAGAGACAGCAGATGCTGCAGATTTTGGGTGTCAAGGAAGTAATGAAGTTTGACTCTTACTTAGGATTGCCAACCTTGATTGGTAGGGCTAAGTACCATACCTTCTCTTATCTAAAGGACAGAGTGTGGAAGAAGCTGCAGGGTTGGAAGGGAATGATGTTATCTAGAGCTGGGAAAGAAATTCTTATCAAGGCTGTTGCTCAGTCCATACCGACATACACCATGAGCGTGTTCCAACTTCCTATGAAGTTATGTGATGAGCTAGATAATTTATGTGCCAAATTTTGGTGGGGACAAGTAGGTAATGAAAGGAAAATTCATTGGAGGAACTGGGAGAAGCTCTCTACTTCAAAGCGAGAGGGTGGTATGGGTTTTCGAGACTTGAGGGACTTTAATTTGGCCATGCTGGCTAAACAGGGTTGGAGAATGATCCAAGACCACGATTCATTACTATCAAAGTGCTTCAAAGCAAGGTACTTTCCTCGGTCTACTTTTCTTGAGGCAAAAGAGTCTCCTGGATGTTCTTATGTGTGGAGAAGTTTAGTGGCTGCTATTCCTATTCTCAAATCTGGCTATTGCTGGAGGGTGGGTAATGGGTCTTCAATAAGTGTGACCGGTGATAAATGGATCCCAAATTATCCTACTAACAAAGTTCTTCATCCTATTCATGAGCTAGTTGATGAGATGGCTGTTTCAGAATTAATTGATCCGGAGCTGCATGTCTGGAGAGGTGATATGATAATGAATTTGTTCCATAGAGATGATGCTGCTGCAATTAAAAAGATCCCACTTAGCAGAAGGGCTGTGTCGGATTCAATCTTTTGGTTGTATAATAAAAATGGGATGTTCTCGGTTAAGTTTGCTTACAAGGTTGCACGAAGGATGAGAGGTGAAGGGTCTCGGGCTGAATCTTCAGGGGGTTGTGTTGGGATGCGTGTTTGGCCGGTTCTGTGGAAGCTGTGCATTCCAAACAAAATAAAAATATTTGGGTGGCGGGCATGTAATGACATTTTACCAACTAAGTGTAATCTAGTGAAGAAGAAAGTTATAACTGATGACAAATGCCATATTTGCACTAGGGAGGCGGAGTCAGTAACCCATGCTTTATGGGGCTGTGCAGCGGTGTAGGATGTGTGGGCTGGAAGCATTCCGAAACTACAAAAGGGTGTCTCGACCTTCAGTGATTTTCTGCAGCTCATGGAGTATCTGGTGGTTCGGCTTTCAACTGATGAGTTGGAGTTGTTTTGGGTTCAGTGCTGGCTGATTTGGAATCAGCGTAACTGCATTTTGTATGGAGGTTAGCTGAAGCATCCGTCCAGCCTTAACAAGCGGGCAGAGGAGTTCCTAGAAGAATTTCAACTTGCACAGGTGTCGTTGGATAGCAGTCCGAGGGAGCAAACAGTTGGTGATGCATGGCAGCCGCCTCCGTTTATGGAATATAAGTTAAACTTTGATGCAGCAATTTTTTTTGGGCTGGGAAAATCTGGTATAGGTGCTATCATCAGGAATGATAAGGGTGAGGTCATGGTTGGCATGTCTGCTATTGGGCCGATGGTGGATACAAGTGAAGAGGCTGAGCTTCTTGCGTGCAGGCAATCAATTGAATATGCTGTGGATGCTGGTTTTACTCGACTAGTGATAGAGGGAGATAACTCTAATGTTATGCAAGCAATCTCTTCGGATGTAGCAAACTATTCTTTTCTTGGTAATGTGGTGGATGATATTCATCATTTGATGTCTGGATTATAGTTGGCTACAACTAGTAAGATTAGGAGGGGAAGCAATAAGGTAGCACATGCTTTAGCTCAACATGCTAGGAACTTAGATTGTGATTTGTATTGGATGGAGGACTCTCCTCCACCAGCTTTGGAAGCCTTGTATCAGGATTTGATTTTATTATGATTGAATGAATGAAGTTCCGTTCTCTAAAAAAAAAAAAAAAAAAAAAAAAAAATGAAGCTCTTTTAGAAATTTTAAAGTTTAAATGAAAATTTTTGAAATTTTAAGACTAAGTGAACGATTGGATCCCACATCCACGACCATGTTTTGCCTTTTTTTTTTTTTTTTTTTTTTTACTGACCAGCGCCTTTTGCACTGTTTATGGGATATGAATAGTGCATTAAGGTAAATGAATAATAACTCACGTGTAAATGGTACCTTTTTTATTATTATTTTATTGTTTTTAATTTTTAACAAAATAAACGGTATCTTAAGTCACCCTAAATAAAACATACTCAAAACTCTAAGATTTAAAAAGTAATTTACCTTTTTTTTTTAATAAATAAAGCAAAACTATAAAGTCTACGTTGAACTTTAATTTTAGTGAAAGTTTTGTTTTATTTAATGATATTTGTGAAACTATAAAATTTCTATTACAAAAATAAGACTACGTAGACTTTCTTTTAAGTATACTTAATTAATCATTTACAGGAGGGTGCTTGTATAAATTAACATAATTAGTAGTCTCATCTTACTGCAATAAAAAAAAATTATATATTTTAGCCCTCGCCCCCACCGGCGACGCCGACCTAGTCCCTCACCGCCGCCGTCGACCAGCCTCTCTTTTCTTTTTCTTTTTCTTTTTTTTTTTCACGCACTCACTCCGATTCACTCTCACTCAGTCACAGCGCCGATGCCGACGCCGACCTAGCCCACCGACGCCTTCAACAACAGCGACGTCCCCAACCTCTCCCCAGACGACGCCGTTGAGCTCGACTCCAAATGTGTGAGAAGATTGTGGAAAGAGGGTACTGAAAGTTTCAGGTTTGTTTGGCTTGGTGGGGTCTAAAGAGAAGCTACTTGGAAATTGCTTGATCTTTAGGCTACGTTTGAATTGGGAGTAAATCATTTCCGGAAATGATTTTCGACATTTTCGCGTGTTTGGGTGTTCCGGAAAATTCTATTTTCCGGAAAATCACTTCCAAATTTTCCGTTACCCAACGGAAATCAGTTTCAGTACCTATTGTCACTTCAAAGTGTTTCCGGAAAAAATTGAGAGAGAGAGAGAGAGAGAGAGAGAGGAAGGAAGAAATAGAGAGAGAGGAAGGAACAGAGAGCACGAAGAGGGAGAGGGAGAAAGAAACAGAGAGCACGAAGAGGGAGAGGGAGAAAGAAAGTGAGAGCCCAGCGCCATTGTCGATCCAAGCCCAACGCCCAGCGCCCATCGCCGGCAGCCACGAACCCACGAACCGTCGATCCAAGCCGAGAAACCATCGCCGGCGACCACGAACCCAGTCCCCATCGCCGATCCACGAACCCACGAACCGCCGATCCAGTCGCACCTTCGATCGCGCCGCACCGTCGATCGTCGATCGTCGAACTCCTTCGCGCCGCGTCGTCTTCCTTGATCTCTCCGTTTTTTTTTTTAAGTTTGATTGTTGTTTTTGTTTTTTTTTGATGAACTGATTGTTGTTGTTGTGGTTGTTGTGTTGTTGCCGGATTTTGGTGTTGTTGTTGTTGTGTTGTTGTTGCCGGAATTTGTTGCCGGAAATTGTGAAAAAATGGTAGGAAAATAGCATTTTCCTAATAGAACCAAACACATGAAAATATTTTCCATCACAATTTTCATAATACAACCAAACACTTGAAATACATTTTCCTTTTTCGGAAAATAGCATTTCCGGAAAATATGTATTTTCCAGAAAACGTTTTACACGAACCAAACACAGCCTTAGCTCCTTCTCGTTTTACCCAACATTTTTTTGGATGGGAGAGACACCACCAAAAATAGGAAGCTTATAAAAATGTACGGGTATCTTAATTGCCATAAATGTTCCAAATTGAAAATTGAAGTACAATGAGACATATACTAAATAAATATTCTTGGAATGTATATTGAATTTTATAAAATTATTTTTCTTTTTATGATTGGTCTTTGGTTGTAAAACTCCTTTTTAAGAACAAAGTTTTATTTATTTATTTATTTATTTATTTTGTTGGGTAATTGTGGGGATAAAACCTCCGAGCTAACGGTTACAATGGAACCGGATACCATTAGGCTACAAGGCTCGATGGTAGAACAAAGTTTCATTCAATTCTACTAGCAAGCAAATTTGTGAACAATTTAGGACAAATATAATAAGATTTTAAGTTCATTCATTCCGTGTATTGTTATTTCTTGATTTTTGAACACATATCTTGCTCGTGCTGAATCCATTACTATTGAGCACTTGCCTTGGTTAACTTCTAACCCCCATTCCCTTTAGGTTTTTACCTTTTTAGTTTAAAGACACAATTTTTGCCATGACTCTGAAATTGTTGGTTGTAACTTGTAAATAGTGGAGAAAAAAGTGGTAAGTTCATGTGAAAGTAATTGTTCACCGCTCACAGTTGACCACTTCATTAAGTTGTGACAAAATTTCTAATTATAGAAGAACTGTTTTACCTTTCTATTGGTTACATTTTTTTGATGCTCATTGAAAGTGCAACAAAAAATCTTTTGTGAATTTCGATATTTCAAGAGTCATCGATCTCGAGTTTGAAGGAGTGGTTGGCGGATCCGGCGATTGGGAGCAACCCAATTCTGAGGTTGATTGCTGGGATCGTGTTTACAATGAGGCTCTTAAGCACGCCAACGCTGGTGGCAATATGGAACTGTAAGTCTTAAATTTTGAGAAAAAATAATTTGGGATTAAGGTTGTTGTTTAGTATTTGATCAGGAGAGTTATTGATATGGTAATAAAAGACTAGAGCAGGAATAAATCAAAATTAGACATTATTGTGCTTCACATTATTGTTGTAAGATAGTGCATTTAATAAACTGTATGAAGAGAATATTATTGATGTAAAAAAGTTTGTATCAAGTTTGGGTTTAACTGTAGAAAGATTTTAGACAAAGGTTAAACTATCCAGGAAGATTCTGAATTAGCGCGCGAGTACTTATTTTGTAGTTTGGAAAGAAGGACTTACCTTAACATGTCGCGTACATTATTATATGTTTTTATTGTTGATATATGAAACAGAATTTGATTTGCATTGGTGGGAACTTCTTTGTGAAGCTACTGACTTGTTATCGATTTGTTGAAAAAGGGGAGTGTGTATGTGTTTTTTTTTTTTTTTTTTTTTTTTTTTTGAGATGTTGAGCATTATGCTATAATAGCTAGTAAGTGTATTGATAAACTCTTTATAAATTAGATTTTCCTTTTGCAGGTTAAATATTCATTATTTGTGAAAATTTTGGATTTTTTTCTTACAGGTGTACGCTTGGCTTGAGCATAGTAAGTAAAATTTGTTTGTCGTATTCGAGCAAGCGGGTGACTTGTATAGTGTTATAAGGTGGTTTAAATTTATATTGAGAGTGTCTTATTTTTTGGAATTGTGAATGAATATTGTTGATATATATGTGATGGATACTATATAATTGTTTCTAATACTTGTAAGCATTATATATCATGATGTTAATTGTTGTTTTTGTGGTGAGTTGTTGTATTCAAGCAAGCGGATGACTTGTACGGTGTTATAAGATAGTTTAATTTATATTGAGAATGTCTTATTTTTTGGAATTGTGAATGAATATTGTTGATGTCTATGTGATGGATACTATGTAATTGTTTCTAATACTTCTAAGCATTATATATCGTGATGTTGATTATTGTTTCTGTGATGGGTTATTGTGTTGAAGCAAGTGGGTAGCTTGCATAGAGTTATAAGGTGGTTTAAATTCATATTATTAGGAGTGTTTTTTTTTTTTTTTTTAGTGACAAATTGTTTCGTCACTGGAAATACATTTTGTTGTAGTGAGAGGAGAGCCAAACCATTGATTAGTCTATTCAATCAAAAAGCTAATCTTTTTAATTTTGATCATTCATATCATCCTGTGGTCCAGCGATAGATGCAAGTTGACCATAAACCGAGCATAACATTCCCAATCAAAAAAAGTCCAAAGCCACTTCAATATAGGTAGGCTGTCCTAATTACCTACGTGATTAGAACTCCACGCGTTAAGATTCTGACGCTAAATTTTCAATCATACAATATTTATTGCATGCATACGCTTTTCTAGCCTCCAAGCATGTCCTTCATCTTCTAAGGTCAAACATACAAAATTTAGTCAATATTAGTTAGTTTTTCAAAAACAATTCCTAACCAAACTACAAACTATTGCAATACCAACGATATTATAAGTATTATTTTATAAAATTATTGTTAGCCGCTCTAATATGTTATCTATTTTATATTATCATTCATTCAAATTTTGAAAAAATAAATGTCATTAATTATTATAAAAAGTAGAAGAAAAAAAAAAGTCGTGCTTCCCACATTGTTACGTCTCTTATCGTTTACTTCTTCTATATAAGTATCAGTCTGGAGGCATTAATTAAGTCCCATACAAATCCCAAACACCCAATCATTCACATCTAATATTGTCCCTTGTCTGTCCAACATTTTTTATAGCCCATCAAAAAGGCCAAAAAATATGGCACTTCGAGCATTGGTTGCACCTCTATTTGTGTCTCTTTTTCTGTCTCTAACCATTCTTGGTTACTCTCAAGCAGATATTAAAACATGGTGCAGCCAAACCCCAAACCCTGAGCCATGTGAGTATTTTTTAAGCCAGAAGCTTAATTACCACAGCCCCATCAAGCAAAAGTCCGATTTTTTCACAATCTCAAAGCAACTAGCACTAGAACGTGCCCTAAAAGCTCAAAGTAACATAATTTCACTAGGGCCCAAGTGCAAAAATGCTCGTGAAAAGGCTGCATGGGCAGATTGCCTTGAGCTTTATGAGTATACCCTACACAGGCTTAACAAAACCATTGACCCTAATGTCAAGTGCAGCCAAACCGATGCTCAAACATGGCGCCGATCTAACCAACCTTGAAACTTGTAGGGCCGGGTTTATAGAGCTAGGGGTCCAGGACAATCTCTTGCCCTTGATGTCAAACAATGTTTCTAAGCTAATCAGCAACGCTTTGGCTCTTAACAAAGTTCCATACACTGTACCGAGTTATAAACATGGTTTTCCAACTTGGGTTAAGCCCGGGGACCGGAAACTCTTGCAGTCTTCTTCGGCTCCTAAGGCCAATATCGTGGTGGCACAAGATGGTTCGGGGAATTATAAGACGATAAATGAGGCGATAAGTGCAGCATCATCACAGTCAGGAAGTGGGAGGTTTGTGATATACGTGAAGGCTGGGACATACAACGAAAACGTTGAGATAACGTTGAAGAATATTATGTTGGTGGGAGATGGTATAGGAAAAACCATAGTCACTGGGAGCAAAAGTGTTGGTGGAGGTTCTACAACCTTCAATTCAGCCACTATTGGTAAGTAAATTCAATTGACTACTAATAATATATATGCTAAATTTTGTGCTAAAAAAATTGTAATTAATTGGTTCCCTACAAAATATTACATATATATTTATGTCTTAGTGGATAAAATCACGGCTTGGACTAAAAAAGTTAGGTTTAGATATGAGATAAAAGAGATTTAATAAGAAGTGGGAGTTTAGAGGTGTGAAAGTTTTGGATCAGGTAATGCAAGAATACCAAGAAACTTCTGACCAGTTGAAAAAAAGAAAAAAAAGAAAAAAAAAAAAGAACCTCCTTGCGTATATTGACCTTAGTTGGCTTTTTAGACATGTAAGTAAGCTGAGTTATTGAATGGATAACTTAAAAATTTTAGTGAGATTATTCATGAAATTCTGAATTTGAAAGGAGTCATTTTTCATGCATAATGCACGTTATTCATATACCAAACGGACAAAATGGGCTTTTGCCCTTTTCAACCAAATTAATTAGCCTTATGCCCTCATTCCCAAACTAATTAGGGAAATGCCCCTCTTTTAAAACTCGATTTTTGATAAATCGAGTTAGGTCCTATAGCAGCGTTTTTAAGGACCTATAGTGACGTTTTCAAGACCTATAGTGGCGTTTTGTAACTCGATTTATATGAAATCGAGTTATAGGTAAAAAAAAATTAAAAAAATTGCCTATAACTCGATTTAATGGAAGTCGAGTTAAAAAATGTCACTATAGGTCTTGAAAACGTCACTATAGGTCCTTAAAAACGCCGCTATAGGGCTCCAGATTTTTTTTTTTTTATAACTCGATTTATCAAAAATCGAGTTTTAAAAGAGGGGCATTTCCCTATTTAGTTTGGAAAGGAGGGCATAAGGCTAATTAATTTGGTTGAAAAGGGCAGAAGCCCATTTTGTCCTATACCAAACCAGGGCTTGGTTTTGGATTTTTTTTTTTTTTAATTTATTTTAATCCAGGTTACACATGTAGGTTTAGGTTCGAAGGAAAGAAATATATCTCTTGCATCCAACGTATGTATTGGATGTCCATAACATGGGGTTCTCTTGAATTTGTAAGATTCGCATTCAATACATATATTGGATAGGTACTTTCTTAATTTTCAAGAGGCTTTAGTTATTGATTATATATTTTAGCATTCTTTTCAAAATTAAGTGTGATTACTAAGTCATCTAATTTGACAAGATTTTGTATATATAATAATGCTTTTATGCTGATAACTATTGTCATATTTAATTACTTGTGGTCCTAGCTAACTTGCTACAATTGATTACCCCAAAATATTATGTCTTATAGCTTATATAGTCATAACTTTACTAAAATAATGAATGTTAATCTAGAATTTGACTAAAATATTGACATGAAAATTAAGCTCTTGTTATTTTGAATTTTCAGCTGTTGTGGGAGATGGATTCATTGCTCGCGACATCACTATAAGGAACACTGCCGGAGCAGTAAATCAACAAGTCGTGGCCCTTCGTTCGGGGTCTGATCTGTCGGTATTTTATAGGTGTAGCTTGGAAGGGTACCAAGACACCCTTTATGTCCACTCCCAAAGGCAATTCTACAAGGAATGTGACATATATGGTACAGTTGATTTCATATTTGGAAATGCCGCAGTTGTGTTGCAAAATTGTAACATTTATGCACGTTACCCTCCTAACAAGACCAACACTCTCACTGCCCAAGGTAGGACTGACCCTAATCAAAACACTGGAATTTCCATTCACGATTGTACAGTTAAGGCTGCTTCAGATTTAAAGGCGTCCCAGAGCTCGGTTACGACATACTTAGGGAGGCCATGGAAGGAGTACTCACGCACAGTTTTTATGAAAACATACTTAGATAGCTTGATTACTCCAGCTGGATGGATGGAATGGAGTGGAAATTTTGCCCTTAAGACCTTGTATTATGGGGAGTATGCTAACACGGGTCCGGGCTCATCAACTGCTAAGAGGGTCAATTGGCCTGGCTACCATGTCATTACTAGTGCATCCGTGGCTTCACAATACACTGTCGCAAACTTCATCTCCGGTGGTTCATGGTTGCCGGCTACCAACGTACCTTACACAGCTGGCCTTTAATTTTTTTCAAGGAAATTGTTACATATATGTCTTCAATTTGTTCAATTGTTTTCAATTATACATTTGTATTTGAGTTCCTCATGGTAAAAAAATAAGTTGATTGTTGCCAACAAAAAGGAAAGAGAAAGGATTGTGTAAAAGTAGTTGTCATTCTTTGATAAGTTGTAATCAAGGATTCAAAATAAATAAAATCAATTATGTTTAATATTCTGCACGGAACTTTTGGCTAAGGTTGCTTTGGTATATAAAATGAGGTTTCTACATTCTATTGATATGCATAGATAGATAAACATTTTGAGATACAAATTTCTCAACAAGTCATATAGATAATCAAAGTGCTTGTTGAAAAACATGTATGTGATGGATTGTCACGTAAGTCAAGGATGAGTTCCCCAAAAAAAGTAATGTTATAATAATTAATAACAAAGTATTACCCGAATTGTAATTTGACGGTGACCCCTTTTTAATTATTTCAATTTAATTACCCAAATTTAGTGGCCAAGGGATTTTACCCATAGTTAGGCAATTGACATCATTGACCAATTGAAAAAAGTATGCTTTGTTTCTCAAAAAAGAAAAAGAAAAAGAAAAAGTATGCTTTCACTTTTTAAGATTCAAATCTTTGAAAACAAAGTGGTAGGTAATTATCTAGAAGGGATAACATTCAAACCTTGCTGAAAACTACTTGTCAACTTTCTAGAGATAGCGTACAAATGTTGGTTAACGTCGTAGGAACTAGTTCATATTTTGTTTATGTATAATTTATGGCCAAATAAAACGATTCAGCGATCTTCTATATTGGTTTCTAATTATTTGAGATAATTACCAAAATAAATTCATCAAGTTATATATATATATATATATATATATATATATAAAAAGGCTATATTAGAAGTACCGATCGAATTCTCATGTGTGAGCTCATAACGAATCTCTCCTTCTCATGCTAGAATATATCACATTGATCACCCACACCTTAAATATAAAATCATGAATAAACTACTTTAAAAAAAAAAAAAACACTTACTTTAACTCCGTATCGGACTCAATGCTTAGACATAAGAGGCACGCTTATAAGAGTTGCACAATTGCACTTGCATTACATGCATACACTACTTTTTTTCTCCATACAAAAGGTTTGATAGCCTAAGAACATCTTATATTACGGTTGGTTCAATACAATTTTAGGTGTAAGGTGGTAACTTTTAAATGAGCCTTTTTTTCATATTTAAATATCATTTAAATAATATACAGTTTATTAACTATCAATTTGGTTAATGTTCAATACTATAATTTTTTTTTTTTAAATTGCTTCTTATCATTGGTAACACATCAATTTGTAAAATTTATGTAATAAAATTTATAATAGCATGCATCACTCAATTCTTTGGACCATGTTAAGAGTGGAGGAAAAAAAAATCACATAAGACCCCACATTTGGGTATGAATGTAGAAAATGTAGTAATGTTATGTAAGGCATGGAATCTGACCAATGCATATCACCCCATTGCGTTCTATTATTATATTAATCAATTAGAACTCCAATCTTACTCGCAGAAAACAAAATTTATTTTTTTATTAATAAGAGAACCACATGACTTTTTCATAAATAACATCAAAATTAAATTAAATTATTTCAGTCCTGCAATTGTTTTACAATCCATTGATATACACACAGATAATCTGTCATATGAAATTTAATTTAATGGCCCAGAATCTTACGCTCATTTCCAGAACCCGATCCCTGACAATTCAAAAGCAATGGATTTGAAGTTCTTATATGAGCCCTGTTAAAGAATGGGCTTGTATTCTAACAAGCCCATTATGTGAATTAATTTCCATATTTATTACATTCACTAATAAATTGAAGCTCAAAGGTTTGAGACTTTTGAGTATTTGGGAAATGATAAAACTTAGTTACAAAATTAGTTGTAACAACCTTATTTAATAAAATAAATATTACTATATATTTGAAAATTTTAACTGTTGGATTGCATGTTCTTTACACTATTAATACACTTATCAAATTTTGTGTCAATCGGATATTATTTACTATATGATCTATAAACTTATATTTTATGCATTATTTTATATTACAAAATCTTGCAATTTAAACACTTTATTGATGACATAGTTATTAATCTTCAATTTTCTAGAAATTTTGCAAGTATGGAGTGTATAAGAAGAAGATGTAATCTAATAGTGGATTTTTCAAAATCCACCTCCAATAAAAAGATATTGAGAAAGATTGTAACCTTAAGCTACAATCAATTTTGTAACTAAACTTTGTTCTTTGGAAAAACTAATATCAACAACGGTAAAACTTCATTTTCTAAATATCACCTATTTCTGAACTCATCATTGCAAAATGATGACTTTTATTTTATGTTTTACTTGAAGCTTTGGAGGGTTTGCATCTCAGAAAAGTCGATTTCTGAAGATATATTGTTTATAATTTTTTTGACACTAGCTTTGTATCTCATAATAAATGAGCACGAGTGGAGGGAAAATTGTTAAAATATATTTAAGATTTAAACAATGGAGTTTCTTGACAAATTTTACAATCTTCTGTTATTTTTTATGTTCCAGAAAAAGCCTCTTCAAAAGGATAACAAGGTATATATAGCATGAAACAATACTCTAGGAAAAGCAGACTTCAACACTGCAAATGGGAGAATCAACTTTATTCATGAGAGTGAAAATTTACGACTCAATATAAAAAATTTGGATTTGGTAAAACTTGTTGCCTCAAGAAACCCAATCATTACAAACGAAATCATAGAGAGAGAGAGAGAGAGAGAGAGAGAGATCAACAAGTGAGCAACACATACAGACATACTTATATTCTTACAAAATATAAGTAAAAAAAAGAAAGTTTTATTTATTTGATATCTAACCCTTTAACTCCACGATATATCAAGAACAACCTCCTATCATTAGCCATTGATACAAAATTCTTTGTAGAAGTACACCTTCCAGACCCATTGACCCCCAATCATCACCATCACATGTTCCAAAAAGGTTTTGTAGTACACCATCTTTTCGTCCTTAAGCTTTCAGAGTGCAATTTGTTTTATTTTTGATAGGTAGGGTGAGATAAATGATTTGCAATAGTCAAGTTTATATAGGCTTTGGGAATTTGTAAGAAACTCTAGGTCACATTAATTTTATGGTGCTACATAACGAAAGCACAAAAATTTCTTCCATATTGTTTTTCCTAGAAAAAGACGGGCGTTGTGTCATGAACATCTTTTGTGAAATTATCAAGTCTTCCATTGAAGGTAAATTCCACAAACAAGAAATTAAATACCCCAGTTGGATTTCCATAATAGAAATATGGTACCAAAGATGCTTTTAGGTTTTCTTTGTACTCATTAATGTCATTTAATTTTCATGCAAAAGAAATTACGAAGCAAAAGTACTAGTCAAGTAATCAAAAAGTGATTGTAAAAATCCTTATTGTATATTTATAAATTAAACTACGCAGTAGAGAGAATGAGTTATATACTATGAATGGTCGTGATTGTAAAAATCTCGGCTGTCCCAATAGGTTGGCAGTTTGTTTGACACTCAAGAACAATGCATGCATCTAGTGATTAAAAACATGGTGTTCAAAGGGTTCCAAAAAAAGGGTGTATAATAGATACAGGGTAATTATCAAGGACGTTTTCTTTGTAAGCAATATATAGGTACATTTTCTTATTCTCTTTGACTTGAATTAATGTAGTAAAATGGGTTTTTTTTTTTTTTTTTAATTTGAATTTTAACGGTATATAAAAATGCTAATATTGTAAAAGTAGAGCACATATGCTTTTACCAAATATATATATATATATATATATATATATATATATATATATTTAAATTATTATTTTCAGTATATTTTCTTTTCTATTAGAATCCTTATATAAGTTATTGGATACTTTTTACTTATATTTTCAAATTTTAAAGTGTTTCATTTAAAGCTCAAATTTTCAAAAATTGTTTCATTAAAAATTTCTATCACATTTTTTCCATTAATACCATTAAACATCATGTGCAAAGTTGCTTTAATTTATTTTTATTTTCCAAAATTTGGGGTTTAAATGAATTTACCCAAAACTCTAAGATTTAAATAAAAGTATCTTAAACTATGAGATTGAAATGAAACTCTTTTAGAAATTTTGAATTTTAAAAGAAACATTTTGAAATTTCAAGACTAATTAAAATATACTCAAAAATCTCTGATTTAAAAATTAATTTGCCCTTTTTTTTTAAATAAATGAAACAAAACTATAAAAATCTATGTAGAAGTTTTTAGTGAAAGTTGTTTTATTTAATGATATTTTTGAAACTATAAAATTTCTATTACAAAAATAAGACTATATATTTTTTTTTTTTTGAGAAAAAGGTAAGCGAAGTTTTTATTAATGAAACAACTACAAAAAAACAAACAACCAAAAACTCAGGACAGCTCAGACTGAAAAACATCAGCCACCTCCTCAGGTAGTGCTTCTACCCATACCTCAGTATCTGCAGATAAAATTGCTTTTTTAGCTAAACTATGAGCTAATCTATTCCCTTCCCGCCTAACATGTTGAAACGTACACCCTCTCAACATCCGACCCAAACACTTAGTCTCATCAATGATATGACCAAACAGCAAATTACAAGTGCCTGCTCGCTGCAAAGCCGTAATAACATGAAGGCAGTCACCTTCAACAATAATGTTAAACAAGCTCAGTTCCCTTGCAAAATTCACTGCCCTCCTAGCTGCCAAAGCCTCCGCCATCTCAACCGACTGAACTTGACCCAAATTCTAACATAATGCCGCAATAACTTGCCCAGAAAAATCTCGGTAAACAACACCAATCGCAGCTGAACCTGAATCTTTGGAAAAAGCCGCATCAAAGTTGGCTTTGTAGCATTCTTCAGGCGGAGGAGACTAGCACACCCTAGGACGAGGATTTGGCGCACAATCCACCTGAGAATTCACATCCCAGTACTCTACCACCAGCTCCCTTGCTCTGTCCCCCAGTTCATGTAACGGCCAAACAAATTGACGTTCTCGCATCCAGTTTCGACGTTGCCATAAGCACCAAGCCACCGTGGCAAATAAAGCTATCCGAAAACTTGACCCACCACTAAACAACTCCTCCAATAGCTCAAAGAAGGTTCGACACTTCTTTAGAACCAAAGAACGAAACTCTAGGATTGACATCCATACCGAGCGAGCTTGATCGCAAAGCCAAAGGCTGTGCAAAGTCGTCTCTGTGTGGTCACCACAACCATCACACACCTAACTAATGGGGAGGTGTCGTGCCCATAAGTTCTACTTTGTGGGCAATGAGTCCTTTGCAGCACGCCAAATGAAATGCCGGATCTAATTAGGAGTCTGAATCTTCCATATCTTCTTCCAAACCACACCATTATTATCTTGAGATGATGAGCTCGGCATGAGAAGGGCTTCAACAGAGACAAGCATCTGGTAAGCACTCCTAACACTATATTCACCATCATTAGTCAGAGGCCAAATCAGAGTACCTTCAGCCCCCTCCTCACAAACTTGAATCTGCCGCACCATATCTGCCTCCCATGGAAGAAAACAACTTGCCAAGCAACCCGAGTCCCAAATTCTTGTGTTAGGGAGGAACAAATCACAAACCTGATGAACTGAGGAACTAGCTTTTGGAGATATGATCTTACTGTGGTTCAGATCAGGCAGCCACCTATGTTGCCATACATCAATCAATTGCCCATTACCAACCCTCCAAATTGCCCCTTTCTCAATAACACCCCGAGCTTGTAAAATACTCCGCCAAGCATAGGAACATCTAGGATGAACTAGAGCCTCAAGAATATAACCATTTGAAAAGTACTTTGCACTAAACACTTTAAAAAGGAGGGAGTCACGATGATGAATAAGACGCCACACCTGTTTAGCCAACAAAGCATTGTTAAACTTTTGGAAATACCGAAACCCCATACCTCCAATTGATTTTGAAGAGCATAACGAACTCCATTTAACCCAATGAATTTTCTTTGCATCACCATTACCCCACCAAAACTTTCGAATCATGGCTTCAATATCCTTGCAAAGACTCACCGGAAGCTTGAACACACTCATTGAGTAGACCGAAATAGATTAGACCACCGCCTTAATCATAATCTCCCGCCCTGCTTGTGACAACAACTTTTCCTTCTAGCCTTGCATACGACCCCGTATCCTTTCTTTTATTTGGGTAAAGCATGCCGTCTTATTCCTTCCAACAAAAGAAGGTAAGCCTAAATATTTCTCATAATGTCTAATAGCAGGGACATTGAGGGCCACTTTTATAGCTTCCTGAGTTACTTCATTTGTGTTTTTACTGAAGCAAAGAGTAGTTTTCTCCTTATTAATCACTTGACCCGAAGCTATCTCATAATAAGCCAGTAGCTCTTGAATTTTATTGCACTCTTCTAAAGTAGACCTGCAAAAGATCAAACAATCATCTGCAAAGAAAAGATGTGTTAGTTTGGGCCCAGATCTACAAAGTGAGAAACCGTGTATATCTCCTTTTGTTGCAGCATTCCGTAAAAGAGCATTCAACCCCTCAGCACAAAAAATGAACAAATAAGGGGAAAGAGGATCTCCCTGCCTTAGACCTCCAAAAGGGACTATCATACCCTTTGGCTCACCATTCACAAGAATAGAATATGATACAGTGGTAACACACTCCATAATCAAAGCCACCCATGTGATCAGGAATCCCATCTTGATAAGAATTTTTTCCAGAAACAACCATTCCACCCGGTCATAAGCCTTGCTCATATCTAATTTCATAGCCATAAAACCTTTCTTCCCTGTACAACTATTCTTCATATGATGCAAAGATTCAAATGCAATTAAAATATTATCAGTGATCAATCTATCAGCAATGAAGGCACTTTGGGTCTCAGAAATAATGGAATTAAGCATGGGCTTGAGACGATTGGCAATCACTTTACTAATGATCTTATAAATCACATTGCACAAACTTATGGGTCTAAAATCTGAAACCCTCTCAGGAGATTGGACTTTAGGAATCAGAGTGATAAAGGTATGGCCTGCCTTAGACCTCCAAAAGGGACTATCATACCCTTTGGCTCACCATTCACAAGAATAGAATATGATACAGTGGTAACACACTCCATAATCAAAGCCACCCATGTGATCAGGAATCCCATCTTGATAAGAATTTTTTCCAGAAACACCCATTCCACCCGGTCATAAGCCTTGCTCATATCTAATTTCATAGCCATAAAACCTTTCTTCCTTGTACAACTATTCTTCATATGATGCAAAGATTCAAATGCAATTAAAATATTATCAGTGATCAATCTATCAGCAATGAAAGCACTTTGGGTCTCAGAAATAATGGAATTAAGCATGGGCTTGAGACGATTGTCAATCACTTTACTAATGATCTTATAAATCACATTGCACAAACTTATGGGTCTAAAATCTGAAACCCTCTCAGGAGTTTGGACTTTAGGAATCAGAGTGATAAAGGTATGGTTTATAGACCTAAGAATAGACCTTGAATTTAGACATGATAGAACAGCCTGAGCAACATCCATACCTATATCAGTCCAATAAGTATGATAAAATAAAGGCGGCATACCATCCGGACCAAGGGCTTTAAGGGGAGCCATTTCCTTGATAGCCACTCCCACCTCCTCACTACTAAAAGGCCTCTCCAGCTCAGCTCTCATAGTCTCGGTAACCACAGCTTCAACCCCATCCAAAACCCTGTCAAATTCCTGTGGATTCGAAGAAGTAAAGAGATGAGTATAAAAATCAGTAAGGAGAGCAAAAAAAACTTCCTCATTTTCTTGCCAGACTCCATTCCCATCACGCAAACCCTTAATAAAATTCTTCCTCTTCCTTTGAGTAGCGATACCATGAAAAAACTTTGTATTTTGATCACCATGCTTCAACCACTAAATCCTGGACCGTTGTAGCCACATCTTCTCCTCCTTATCATATAAAGTATTCAATTCCTTCTTTAACCGTACAACATCCTCCTGCTCCCCAGTTCTAACCGAAGCTTCTTCAGCCTGCCACAGATGGTCTTTTGCATGCTTTATCTGCTGTTTCACATTACCAAAGTGATCCCTACTCTAGGTCCTTAATCAGTCCTTACATCTCTTCAATTTTGTAGCAGCAACGAACATGGGAGTACCATTAGGAGCACAATCCCAAGCCCTTTTCACCACCTCTTTACACTTAGGATCTAAAATCCACATTGCTTCAAACCGGAAGGGCTTCCTACGCCACTTTTGGAACTCGCTATTACCATCCAAGGACAGAAGAATTGGTCTATGATCAGATGTAAAGCAATTCAGATGCTTTACCCTACCTGTGGGAAACCGAGTCAACCACTCATAGTTTGCAACTCCCCTATCCAATCTCTCCCATATCCACTCCCCACTTCGCCTACCATGCCAAGTGAATTCCGGTCCAGAAAATCCTAAGTCAGCAAGCCCACAATGGTCCAGTGCATCATGAAAATTTTGCATCAAAGAATGAGCCTGAGGTACCCCCCCCCCCCTTTCTTCTCGTGCACTTCAAGCAACTCATTAAAATCTCCCACACAACACCATGGAAGCAGCGGTTTAGAACTAAGCATCCGTAACATATTCCAACCCTCACTTCGTCGGCCTGTATCAGGATCTCCATAGAAACCAGTTAATCTCCATGCATTCACCGAACCACCATGCACAATAGAATCTATGTGGTAATTCGAAAAACTATCCACCCATACAGCAGTCCCTGCTTTCCACAAAAGAGCTAAACCACCACCCCTGTCAACAGAAGATACTGTAAAACAACCATCAAACAGAATCCGATCTTTTACCCAATTCATATGCTCCTTAGATGACCATGTTTCTGATAAAAACACAATCGTGGGATCTTGTGCTTGCACAATATCGACAAGCTCTTGAACTGCACGCCGGTTCCCAAGCCCCCTGCAGTTCCAAGCTAAGATTTTCATGGCTATCGGCGGGGCTGAACATCAGCCTCCACCATTTGATTTTGGAAAACAATAGCCTGTTTCTTTCTACTAAAAGTCACAAGTTCCCGCTCCTCACTTGAATCCTCCCTTGTGCGCTTCAAAGACCATAACTCCAATCGTTGTGTAGAAGAGACACTATCCGGTACAGATTGGATAGGAAAATTCTTCACCATCCTTGCTGGCTCATTCAACCGATCTCCCACACCACTGACCATACAATCCTGAGTACCTTCTCCATTTTCCTTCCCACCATCAAAACGTCCTAACTCCACATCTATATCATCCAACTGGGCTTGAAAACTCTGACTAGTGGAGCCGATTTGCTGACCTGGGTCCATGCTTAAGTGTGAACCACTCACCCCAGGAGTTTCGTCATCTTCCACTACCACAGGTGCTATAGTCTGTACATGCAAAGCATCAAAATTTGCAACTCGGCCCTCATAATCTGTACTATGGTGATGGTCACTATTCCCACTGTTTTGTAAACCATTCAACTCATTCCTATCTCCACCATCACTCCCATCCGAATTTGGAACAGCCCCATAATCCTCATTCACCTCCTCCTCGTACCTCGTAACACGAACCACCGTTTTCTTAGCCAGATTCGGAGTGGTCGCTCGCAGCCATGAACCAAATTGTTTGTCAGTCTCCTTCAACGAACCCTTCCTTTTTAACCAAACCGGGCAATCCTTATCGTGATGGGTAAGATGGCCGCACCAATAACATAGGTTAGGCAAACGCTCATATTTGAAACTGACCCAACTTTCCTCACCTGTACTCAGTCCTATCTTTCTACCCCTGCAAAGCGGCTTTGAAATATCAAACCTCACCCTCACTCGCAAAAAGTGACTTCCTTCATAATCCTCATCCGCCGCCCCTGTGTTTATGACATCCCCTGCAACTGATGCTATGTCCTGTGCCACCCTTAACTTCAAACAGCCAATAGGGAGATCAAGGACCTGTAGCCACAATTGTACACTGTCAAAAACCAGTCCCTTCATCTCCGTTTGACGCCTTATCAGTTTCAGAGTAACTAAAAACTTATCGAACGACCACAGTTCGCCGGCTAACACTCTGTTAACATCAGACTTCTCAGAGAAAATAAATAGCACTCGGTGATCGCCCATATCACGTGCTTCGAATCCCCTCTTAGTATGCCACAGTAGTTTGAAGGTTCTAGCAATAGCCTCGATATTTAGCGTCCTGCTCGTAAAGAACCGCGCCGCCAGAAGGAACTTCCCTTCAAGACCATCATCGTCAACGTGATACTCGCTTCCTTCAGACTCCGTCAATGAGAAGGTCTCCCACAAGGCAGACAGGTTATCCATACCTGACTTACCAAAGAAATCCAAATGCTTTGACGATCAGAAAACCAAAGAAAAAACGAAAAACCAAAGCCTCACTCAGGGAGTAGGCACGTATTCTACCAACCTAGGGTTTAAGCGCCACCAAGGTTAGAGAAACTTTTTGGTGAAGGAGGTTTGACTTAATAAGACTATATAAACTTCCTTTTTAGGTATAATTAATTAATCTTTTACGGGAGGGAGCATATATATATATATATATATATATATATATATTAAAATACATAATTTGTGGTCTACTGCTATAAAAAAATGCAATACATTTTTTTTATTTAGGGGATCTCAATTTACCATGTGTGAGATTGTAGTGATGCTATGTAAGGGATGGAATCTCACCACTGTGAATCATTCTGTTGCGTTCTATTATATTGAGCACTCATATCAGTGTGGATATAATAGCAAAATATTTCAAATTTACATATTTAAGTTAAAAAAACTACCTACATCAATCAATCTATAAATGTATAAATTTACATTGTTACTACAATAATCTTGTATATTTATATAATTACTATTCATATGCAAATATTTTTAAAAAATATTATATATATACATATATATACACACACAGAGACAGAGAGAATAATAAATAATTGGTAAATAAATAATATTTTAATGAAATGTAGTAAAATAAATAATTGGATATGGTTTTTTTTTTTTTTTTTAATGGTGGTTGTGTTAAAAAAAAAAAAAAAAAGAGGCCCTTATGCAAAAATAAACAAAATTCTTTGTGCAAGCTGATATGTGAATGTTCTAAATCAGGACTCAAGTCTTACTTGTAGAATCTTCTCCAAAAAAAAAGTCTTACTCATAGAAAACAAAATTAATTAATTAATTAGTAAGAGAACCACGTGACTTTTTCATAATTCACAAAGATAATTACCATGTGACCTATCCGATTGTAGTATGTGTATTTTAATGGTCTGCAAGCAAAATTACTGCTCAAAGCTATTGGATTTGAAGTTCAAATTATACTTTGGAATTTAAAAAATGAAGTATTTTTTAAACCAATTTTACAATCTTCTTTTCTGTTCTGTGTTCTAGAAAAAGCCTTTACAACAAAAATAGCATGAAACAGTACTACTCTGGGAGAAGCAAACTTTAACACTGCAAGTGAGGGCCGTGAGGCTATCATTTTACTCATGATTATGAAAGAGAAACAATTCAGAATAAAAACATATAGTTCAATTTATTAATAAAATCATTTCCCTGAGAAACCAATCATTACCTGAGAAACAAAATGAATAGAGAAGAGAGAGAATGAGAGAATGAAGGGCGTGTACTTTTATTATTCTTATTAAAGTAAATAACAAAAAAGAAAAAGAAAAAAGATTATCATAAATCTTGAACCCAAAACTTCAAGATATACTAAGAACAACCTTCTTTCATTATATATGTTTAATTTATAGGGCCATATTAGAAGTACCGAAGCTTCATGTGTGAGCTCATAACTAATCTTTATATCACATGTGAGCATCTATCACATTGACCTAACTTATCTTAACATGTAAATCTTTTATAAAATTATGAATAAACTACTCTCTTAAAAATAAATAAATAAATAAATAAAAACTTGTACTTTTACTTAATATGGGACTCAATCCTTATACGTACGTAAGACGGTAGGAGGAAGAGGCACCCCTTAATTATAAGAGGTGCACCACAATACATGTATACATGCACTAGTTCATGCAGAAGTTGAACCATAGCTTTGATAACAATTTTTTTAAGGGGTAGAGAATCGCTCAAGGGATCCTTGGAATTTTCTAGGGAGAGAAGTGCCCAAGGGTCCAAATTGTTAAATATAAAAAAAATAAGCCCTTACATATCGAGATAACATAAGGGGAAATAAGAATTAACACTCTCAAGATTAGTGGGAATCCAAAACCAAAGTCTCGTTGGCTCAAGGCCTAGTCAATAGACCACTTGCTAGGTTGGTTAAATTAAATATTTTCACTCCTACTATTGTTATACTGTCCTATATTGAAAATTTGAAATACACTCAGATAAACTATCAGATTGTTATATGTGTATATTAAATTTGATTAAATGGTTTAGGTCACGAGCTCATATATGGTGTACCCGACATGTGTACCTGACATCATATCGGGTACAAGATATAATTTTCGCTAGGTCATACAAATTTACTCACGCATGTGCGAAAATCTTACACTCGTTTGTAGAGCCCGTTCACTGACAATTCAAAAACTATTTTGAAGTTCTTTGTATGAGCCCTGTTAAAGACTGGGCTTGTATTCTAACAAGCCCATCATGTTAATATCCTTATTTATTACATTCACTATAATATTTAAATATTTAAATTGAAGCTCAATGCTTTGAGTGTTTGGGAAAATAATATCCAGTAGTTATCCACAATTAATGGTATTACTTCATTTATTTACTAAATTTTACCTTTTTTTTTTTTAATTTTATGAAATACATATGGTACCTATCCCCAAAGTCACCATTGCAAAATGCCTTACAAGTGGAATTCTAAATAAACACTCCTTTTTTTTTTACTCAGGGTTTGCATCTCAGAAATGTAGAATTCTAAAATATATATATATATATATATATATATATATAGAGGTTTTTCTTTTCTTTTTTTTGGCTGACGCTAGTTTTGTATCTCATAATAAATGAGTACACAAAACTACAAAAGGGCAGCAAAATGGTTAAATATACTTCAGAAAATAATGGAGTTTCTTAACCAATTTCACAATTTTCTTTTCCTTTCCATTTTCTAGAAAATGTTTCCACAAAATAATATGAATAATGCTAGAGATACAAATTATTTTACAAAAAATTTTATAGACTGCTGATGTGGTGAGTGATTATTGGTAAATAAAAAAGTGATATTAATAGTGAGCTTAGATGAAAACCAATAAGAGGTTAGCCACATCAACATTTTGTAAAAATATTGTAAAATAATTTGTACCTGTAACATTACTCAAATAATAATAAAGATGAAGTTCAAGTAATAACGACAATTTTTACAATGCCTACTGCCTGATGTCTAAGATTCGAACTCTAGCTTTTTTTCTCAGCTTATTTATATACATACATACATATATATATATATATATATATATATATATATATATATATATATATTAGGATAAGAGTTGCGAGTATCATTTTTACTCATGACTCAAAATAACAATACTCTATTTAGTTTATTTATTAATAAAATTTATTTTCTCAAAAAACTCGATCATTACCTGACAAACAAAATAATAAAATAGAAACTAAGAAAAGAGAGTGAGATCAAAGAAAAAATAATTTTATTTCTCTTACAAAATATTAGTTAAAAAAATATATAAAAGGAAAATTATTTTTTATCGAACCCAAAACTTCATGATACACCACGAACAACCTCCTATTTTCAGCATTTGATACAAAACTCCTTGTAGAAGTACACCTTCCAGACCCACTGACCACCAATCATCGCCATCACATGTTCCAAAAAGGTTTTGTTGTACACCATCCTTTCGTCCTTCAATTTTCAGAGTGTAATTTTTAATATTTTGTTTTTGATAGAACAGGACGTGAGAATTGATTTACAATGGTTGGGTTTATATACGATTTAAGAATTGTGAGAAAATCTAGGTCACATTAATTTTATGATGCTACATAAGGAAAGTACAACAATTCCTTCCATATTCTTTTTCCTAAAAAAAGCGGGGCGTTGTGTCATGAACATCTTTTGTGAAAATATCAAGTCTTCCATTGAAGGTAAGTTTCACAAACAAGAAATTGAATACCCCAAATTGGATTTCCATATTAGAAAATATAGTACCAACTAATTTTCATGTAAAAGAGATTGCCAAGCATAAGTCTTAGTCAAGTAATCAAAAAGTGGGATGATTTTTTATCCAGGATGTACTCGTGGGCCCTGTGGCATTCTCAATTCTTATCACAAAAGTTCTTATTGTATATATTTATAAATTATGCAATAGAGAGAATGAGTTATATACTATGTAGTATGAACAATCTTGATTGTTAAAATTCTCGGCTGTCCCTGTGGGTTGTCACTTGGTAGCTTGCTTAACATGCAAGAACAATATATGCATGCATCTAGTGATTAAAAGCATGAGGTACAAAGGGTTCCAAAAAATGGTGTATAATAAATATAGTATAAAGTGATAAAGACGTTTGTCACGTTTCACAATTACATTAGAGACTCATGCAGCTATTTTTTTTTTCTATATATAATAAATTGATATATATATATACACACACCAAAAATCTTAAAATTTGTTAGCAATATAGAGGTACATTGAATTAGTGCAGGAAAAATGGTTTTTTAAATTATTTAAAAAAATAACATGAACTTTTTTTTTTTTTTGAGAAACAAAACTATTTGGTAACAGTTTTTGTTTCCTATTTTAAAAAACTTGTTTTTGGAAATATAAATAAAAAAAATTTCTTGTATTTTTGAAATAAAAAACATATTTGGTTAGTTGAAATTTTTTTAAAAAAAATTTAAGAAAAAATAGAAAATACTAAAATATATTGTTACTAGGACTTGAACTCTAATGCTAACCTATTAAATAAGACAAATTTATTAAATTAAATTCTTATTTTCATTTTCTTTTGAAAATTAGAAATTGAAAACAGTCTTTTACATGTTTTCATTTTCCTTTACAAATTGAATTTTAAGAACAATTTTTGTTTTTTGTTCATTTTGGGTTGTTAAATAAGTTTTTTAGTCTCAAAAATAGAAAATTATTTTTTGAAATAGAAAATAAAGGAGAAAAATAGTTATCAAACATACCCTTATTTATCCTGGAGAGACTCATGGCATTTTCAATTCTTATCATAAAAATTATTATTTTATATTTATAAATTATGCAATAGAGAGAATAAGTAATATACTGTGAATAGTCTTTTATATATATATTTTTTTAGAAGGACTATGAATGGTCTTGATTGTCGAAAATTGTCGGTTGTCTTAATGTGTTGGCAGCTTGTTTAACACTCGAGAACAATGCATGCATCTAGTGGTTAAAAACATGAAATACAAAGGGTTCCAAAAAATGGTGTATAATAAATATAGATAAACTATAAGGGGTGTTATTATCACAATTACATTAGATACTCAGCTATTTCTATATATAAATTGATTAATTACTTATAAATCAAAAACTTAAAATTTGTAAGCAATATATAGGTACATTTTCTTATTCTCTTTGAATTGAATTAGTGAAAGAAAATGGTTTTTTTTTTTTTTTTGTTTAAACTTGAATTTTAACGGTAAATAACAATGCTTATATTGTAAAATTATAGCACATATACTTTAAAAAAAAATCGTTTAATTTATTTTTTTCAGTATATTACCTTTTCTATTAGAATCCTTAAGTTATTGGATATAAATTTTACTAATTTAAGTGAAAATGGATAAAGCCCTATCAAGATTGAATACTACCTTATCAAGTACATATATATTTTTTTAAAAAGGTAAATTATACTTGTTAAACCTTAAAGTCAGGGACGGATCCAAGATTTGAATTGAAAGGGCTAAAATATGAATTAAAAAAATCATGGGTACTAACAATTACTCAAAATTCATGGATATCTATTCTAATTACTTTATTTACTCTCTAAAGTGATCGGACTAGCTCTAGTCTAGTTAAAACATCAATATCTTAATTATATTGGTACTCAATTTTTTTTTTTTTGGGGGTTCAAAGTATTATGAAATGAGAACTAACCTAAAGCTTTCATTTTTGTTAAATTTTCTACATGTTTTTATGACTACAGCGTTAGAACACTCATATCAGTCAATGTATAATAGCATAAGGAGTAAATTTGCACATCCAACTCCAAAAAGTCAATAACATCAACCGTGTAAATATATAAAGTTACTATTCATATGCAAATCTATGTTTTAATACTTCTTTACTCATATATAGAGAAAGATGATTTGAGAGAGTAATATAAAATTAATAAGGAAATATATTTTAATAAAATGTAGTGTAAAATAGATAATCTTATGTAAGTAGTTTTAAAGATATAGTTACATAAAAAATAAAAAATCTTACATTAAAATAGACAAAAATAAATAAATAAGAAAAATTATGTGAGCTCTTAAATTGTATCTCTGGGTCAAAACTCCAAAGGTCCTTTCCTGTGGGCTCTCAAATTCTATATCTACTGTGCAAATTGACTTTTTTTTTTTTTTTTTTTTGGTGGTGGGGGCCATGGCTTACTGTTAAGGAGAGTTTTAGAAGGGTGGTCCCGGGCCCCTATAGTTCCGTCTCTGTTTGAAGTTAAGCTTAGGGTATGTTTTATTTATATTTTAAACTTTAAAATGTTTCATTTAAACTTCAAAATTCTATAATCGTTTCATTTAAAATTTCTGTAACACTTTTTCCATTAACACCATTAAACATCATGTGAAGAGTTTCTTAATTGATTTTTTTCCTCCAAAATTTGAGGTTTAAACGAATTTACCCAAAACTCTTAAGTTTATTAAGTAAAACTATCTTAAACTACAAGATTGAACTGAAACTCTTTCAGAAATTTTAAAGTTTAAATGAAACATTGTGAAATTTTAAGACTAAGTGAACGATTGGATCCCACGTCCACATCCATGTTTTGTGGTTTTTTTTTTTTTTTTTTTACTGATTAGCGCCTTTTGCACTGTTCATGGGACATAAACAGTATATTAAGGCAAATGAACAGTAATTCACATGTAAACAGTAACCTTTTTATTATTATTTTATTATTTTCAATTTTCACTAAAATAAGCAGTATCCAAAGGTATCTTAAATGAAACATACTCAAAACTCTAAGATTTAAAAAGTAATTTACCTTTTTTTTTTAATAAATAAAGCAAAACTATAAAGTCTACGTTGAACTTTAATTTTAGTGAAAGTTTTGTTTTATTTAATGTTATTTTTGAAACTATAAAATTTCTATTACAAAAATAAGACTACGTAGACTTTCTTTTAAGTATACTTAATTAATCATTTACAGGAGGGTGCTTGTATAAATTAACATAATTAGTAGTCTCATCTTACTGCAATAAAAAATTAGTATATTTTAGCCCCTGCCGGCGACGCCGGCCCAATTTCTTGTTGTCGCCATCAATCGGCCTCTTTTTTTTTTTTTCCTTCAATCACTCACTCTGATTCACTCTCACTTAGTCACAGAGCCGACGACGACCTAGCCCACCGACGCCATCAACAACAGTGACATCCCTAACCTCTTCCTAGACGACACCGTTGAGCTCGACTCCAAATGCGTGAGAAGATTGTGGAAAGAAGGTACTAAAAGTTTCAGGTCTGTTTGGCTTGGTGGGGACTAAAAGGTCGGTTTGGATACTATTTATTACTGGAAACTAAAAACTGAAAATATTGTAATAAAATAATTTTTAGATGTGTAAATAATACTGTAGAACCCAGTTAAATTTTTTTTTTTTGAAAAAAAGAACTTGCGGGTCCTGTAAACAGTGCATAGAACCCACAAAAAACGCTAGACGCGCAAAAACACTACACGTGGCTGCTATCCAAACATACACTTAGTATAGTTATTTTTAAGTAAGATTTTTCCATTTTTAATTTTAAAAATTTTCTTTTTTTTGTAAGAAATGTAATAGGTGCTATAAAAAAACTTCTATAATTTCTTTTTGTGTAAGAAATTGTAACAGGTGCTATCAAAAAACTTCTATAAGCGATAAATGCATTTGGAAAAGAATTAGACTACTCATTTTATATAACTTTATCTTTTAATCAAAGTATATTCGTCTATTTCTAAAAGCTCTTTATAACTTGTAGTTTTGATAATAAATCTATACCCCAAAAAATTTCATCTAAATGTTCATTTATTTACTAGTAACAAATTTCTTAAGAGATCCTTTTTTAGATTCAATTAATTCTTCTATTCTCTGTTTTTTTTTATTTTATTTTTTTTATTAAGTATGTATATTCATATTTTTTTTAATATACCTTTATCGGTTAAAAATATGTAGAAATAAAATAAACAAGATCTACAATAAAACTTCTAATACAACTAGGATAAAATAAATTGTAAAGTGTAGTATAATAAAACCTAATTTTTTTTTTTTTGGCAAATTACAATTTGCCCACCTATGGTTTGGCCGAAATTTAAGTTGCTTACCTGTAGTCTGAAATTTGACACTTTACTCACCTGAGATTTGACCAAAATTTTAGTTGTCTGCCTGTGGTTTGAAATCCCATGATGCAAGTCTCGCGTTAGTTTCTTTTTGATCTTATTTGATATTGTATTTTATTGTTTTTTGTGTTTTTAGAGGAGAGAGATATAAAAGTGGAGAAAAATCAAATATTTAGCCATGTTTTTAACAAAGGTAGGTTACGAAACTCTACCTAAATATATGTGGGTGAAGCTTTCTCCTGTAGACTTGAACTCTGATCCTTGCCCTCACTGCCCACAAGCACTTATACTTGTAAAGTGACCATCGTGCCAAGAGTACATTGTTATAAAACATAATTTATCAAATGCACTATATATGAGACTTTTACTTATAGATAGAAATGCACTAGTATTTGTTTCAAACTGAATGGGTAATTCCATCAAATGAAAATATATAGGACAAATTTTAATTACAAAATTAATTGTAGCCTAAGACTACAACCTTATCCAATATCTTTTTATTGGAGATGAATTTTGATAAATTCACCATTGAATTAAATTTTCTTCTTATATTTTCTACACTTGCAAAATTTCTAAAAAATTAAAAATCAATAGTTATGTCATCAATAAATTGTTTAAATTGCAAGTTTTTGTATTTTAAATTTAAGCGTAAAATATAATATTATAGATTATATAGTAAATAATATTTTATTGGTACAAAATTTGACATGTGTATTAAAAACGTAAAGAAATCAACTGGGCATGCCTCCAGTTTTGTTGCGGAATTTTGGGCGCTAAGAGATGGATTGAAGCTGGCCTTAGGCATGGGAGTTCAGAGGTTGGTTGTGGAGTTGGATGCTAAAGTGGTGGTTAGTCTCATTACTTCCACAGGTGGTGCTAATAAACCGTATCTCCCTCTTCTTAATGATTGCAGATACTTGCTAAGCAGGTTCCTCCAGACCCGAGTGGTGCACGTGTTCAAGGAAGGGAATAGGTGCGCTGATGCACTTGCAAGACTGGGTAGCAGCATGGCTGAGGAATTTTTGGTTTTTGATAATCCTCCTAGTCCTGATGTTTTGTATTTTGTTAATACTGATGCTGCTGGTGTATTGTATAATAGGACCTCTAACTCTGTTCTCACTGATATAGTGAGTTAGTTCTGTATGTATTTTCCCCTTAACCAAAAAAAAAAAAAAAAAAGAACATAAAGAACATGCAATTAAATAGTTAGTTTTTTGAAATATGTAGTAATATTAATGATGTTAAATAAGGTTGTAACCTTAGGCTATACCAACTTTGTAGCTAAAATTTGTCCAATAATATATTGTCAATTTAGTCAAATCTGTCATAATGTCGTTAAATTAAAATGATTAACGGATGAATTAAGTCTATCATGAAATGGGTCTAGTTCCTCATTTGCAGTTGATAATATATATATATATATATATATATATATATATATGTATGTATGTATGTATGTATGTATGTATGTATGTATGTGGGTCTAGTTCCTCATTTGTGCTTCCCACGTTTGCGTCTACGTTTCTTTCCTTTTTTTTTTTTTTTTTTAAAGACCAGGGCATGGTGCACTATTCATGGGACATGAATAGTGCACCAAGGCATATGAACTGTAAAAAAAGAGTGAACAATAAATTTTTAGTCGTGATTTTTTACTTTTCAGCAACACTAATGGGTCCCATGCACTATTCACGGAACTGACAAACCTCACTTTTTAGCAAAATTTTCATTAAAAATGAGTCTCACTGCACTATTTACGCATTTAAAAATTATTTTGCTATAATGTTTTCAGTATTCAATTTTTAGCAAAATAAGCTGTATCCAAACGGACCCTAAGGGTGTGTTTAGATACCACTTATTTTACTAAAACTAAAAAATTATTACTGAAGGTACTGTAGATAAAGATAAAAGTTAGTTAAAATAGTACAATGAGACTTATGAATAGTGTCAAAAAAGTATAATGGGACCTATGAATAATAGTAAAAATAAGCTGAATAGTGATATAATTTTAATTTTTAATCTTAACCCAAACGCGTGCTAAGAGTCTTGTAATCTAGTAGCATTGTTTACCCTTTTTTTATGAAAACTTTGGTTCGAATTACTCTTCCTTGTTGTTATAATTGTCAATTTTTTTTAACAATAAAAAAGAAGAAAGAAAGACTAGTAAATTAACGGTACTATTAATTGAAAAAAAAAATGTTAGCAAAACTCAAGTACAAAAAATTAAATACTAATTACGCATTTCAAAAGGCGAGAAGATTTGGTTTTAATTAATCAAAATTTATTACATGTATATTTATTAAATTTATTGATTTTTAAATATAAGAATGATATAAGTAATTTCTCTACTCGTTTGTGCTCAATTAAGGTTACGTTTGGATTGGGCTGAAACGCAGAGCGTCTGCGTTTCAGCCCTTTTTCTTTTCTTTTTTTTCCTTGGAAGCGCGACTGGCACTGTTCAATGTTCATGAACAGTGATTTTAGGCTTATGAACAGTGTCAAATGCTTGCTTTGAGCCGGAATGTTTGACTTTTTTTCGTGAACAACACAGTATGTACTGTATACAGATTCACAAATTTCATTTTTTAGCAATTTTTTTATTAAAAATAGGTCACACGGTACTATTCATATATTTAAAAATTATTTTTCTACAGTATTTTTCAGTTTTTAGTTTCAGTTTTCAGTTTTCAGCTGTATCCAAATGGACCCATTGTAATATTGTCATATTGATGAGAGAAGGATCTATAAAAGTTTTGGAAATGTAAGAATTGAGTTAGGACTTAAAAGAGAGAAAAAATAAAGAGTAAACTCAGTAAATACTTGACAATCCTTCATTGTACAAGTATCGAAATTTAAAAATAAAAATAAAAATAAAAAAAGAAAAGGTTTTTTGTAGACTTTTTTTTTCTTCTTATATTTTTTTTTAGCATTCCCATGAGTATTTCAAACTTGCCAGGAAACACATGAAGCACAGGTCTTCGTTTTTCTCTGCTAAAGTACTACACACCGACATTTTTGAATCATAACGTCGACCAAGACTATCTTCTTCTCAAGAAAATGAGTATCAAAGACTAAAAAATGGCTTGAATCAATGTCAGCATGACTAGGAAATGCTATATATCACATCAATTAGTGACAATCATATGCGGTGAAGCCGGTGATTTTATTATGCTAAGTCAACAAATTAGAAATATTTGTTGTGTTTGAATTCACATCCTAATTATTGTTATAATTGATGTGATCGTTGATTTTAAGTAGCACATTTCTTTTTATTTCCCCTTCAAAATTATGGACTTGAACATAATTACGTAACTATTAGTATAGGTGGAGTTAGGGTGCCAAGGGAGGCCATGCCCCCATTAGCTTTTTAAATTTTCCATTATTCCTCTTTAAAATTGATAATAAATCTAAAAATTATACAAAAATGTATTCATCGGCCCCTCTTAAGAAAATTTTCTGGCTTTGCCATTTAGCTTATAACTCATGTATAGGCATGAATATAAATAAACCTAATTAAATGCATGTTAAAAATTTTGCCTAATTTTAATATTATTTATGATTATTTTTATTTTTATTTTTAATAAGATTGAAAGTATGGTGGTTTTTGTTATGTAGATATATAATTGGTTTTTGTTTTTATTCTTATTTTATAGTTCATTAATATTAGACTCTTAATATTATGCACTCACTAACTCACTTAGCACAAAAATTTAAAATTTTAAGTAGACACATATACAAAATTAGCTTATAATTGAAATCTAAGTAAGAAAAAGTGAAAACCCAAATATAATTCAAAGTGTGACACAATAAGAAGATAATATCACAAGCAAGCGACAAATTAATTTAGAAAACACAAAAAAGGTGCACATAGCTTCCAGCACACACCAAGGAAAAGGCAATAGCGTTGAAATGTAGAGCTACGCATTTTGTCTGATTCTCTTATGATTGGTTCAAGTGATATATAACTCAGTTTAGATTAAATGCACCATGTTCGATAGATTGGACTTCATAGACAGAAAGTAATTGAACACTATATATATATTATCAACTTCAGATGAGGAACTAGACCCATTTCATGATAGACTTAATTCATCAGTTAATCATTTTAATTTAACGACATTATGACAGATTTAACTATATTAACAATATATTCTTAGATAAAGTTTAGCTACAAAATTAGTAATAACTTAAGGCTACAACCTTACTCAATATTATTAACATTACTACATATTTCAAAAATTTAACTGTTGCATTACATGTTCTTTATGCTTTTAATACATATCTCAAATTTTGTATCAATCATATATTATTTACTATATGATATATAAGATTATATTTTATGCATAATTTTAAAAACAAAAACTTGCAATTTAAACAATTTATTGATGACATAACTATTGATCTTTAATTTTTTAGAAATTTTGTAAGCATGGAAGATATAAGAAAAAAATTTAATTCAATGAGTGTTAAAATTCATCTCTAATAAAAAGATATTAAGTAAAGTTTTAACTTTAAGTTGCAATTAATTTTGTAACTAAACTTTGTCTTATATTACTTTCATTCGATGGATTTACCCATTCATCAGTTTGAAACAAACGCCAGTGCATTTCCATCAATAAGTAAAACTCTCATATAAGTACTTAGCATGATGGTCACTTCACAAATATAAATGTTTGTAAGCTGCGGGAGTAAATGACGAAATTCAAGTCTCTAAGAGAGAGTTTCACACATGTTAGGGTCATATTTTCTATGTAATTGGATAATCCTTTGACAAAATACATTTTACTTGTAATTGGGTAGATCTAAGTTGGATTTGATGTATCAAGAAATATGTTGCTCAAACATATCAAGTGGTATAAGGTTGATCCAAGAAACAAGTGAAGAAAAACTGTTTCATTAAAACTCGACATAAGCTGCTATCAAGGATTAATGGAGAATCTCGATTTATCGCAAATTACAATTTCAGAAATCTCAGATCTAAAATTTGGTCTATGATGACTTGGATGATTAGGGTTTTTCTCACTACAACCCTAGTCATATATAAGGCTTATTTTAAAAGTAATCAAGTACGAAAATAGAGACCTAAAACTCATATACTCTATCAGAAGCTATTGCGTTTGTACACCTTAAGGTTTTGTAACCAAGTATTTCTTGATCTCCATCGTTTAGAAGTGAAGAACATTGCAACCAACAACAATCAATCAAGTTGCCGAAGTTAGTCACGTACTGAGATCCGTGAAAAGGAGTTAGTCATAAATTGGAGATTTGTGCAATAAAAGAAAAAAGTCTGCTACAAGATCAAGTTCAATTGGGTATTGAAACGAATGTTCAACTGTAAGTTGGTACTTTGGGATAGGATAGGGTAGTAGTAAAATTTCTCATACTTGTAATAGCTTGATTATTGATTAGTGGATTCTTAGAAGTAGTGACCTTAAATTCACTCGGTGAGGTTTTTGCCTTGCGAGAGGTTTTCCCCATTCGTCAACAAATCTCCGTGTTATTTATTTTCCGTTGCATATTAGTTATTTGGTGATTTGTTGGTGCCTCCATGATTTGCATGTAATTTGACCTAATTAATCAACTTGGGTAATTGAATTAATTAACCGAGGTCAATTTATTTTAACCCAATAACACACATATATATTTATATTAGGCTAGAGTAGAATTTCTATCTTGTATTAAAAAAAAAGAAAAAAAAAGGGCAAATTACAACTTACCCACTTATGATTTGGCCAAAATTTACTTTGCAAACTACAAGCTATAAAGAGCTTTTAGAAATAGACGAATACACTTTGATTAAAAGATAAAGTTATATAAAATGAGTAGACTAATTCTTTTCCAAATGCATTTATCACTTATAGAAGTTTTTTGATAGCACATGTTACAATTTCTTATACAAAAAGAAAATTTTTTAAATAAAAAATGGAAAAAATCTTATTTAAGATTAACTATAATAAAAGTCTTGTAATTCAGTAACATTGTTTGCTCTTTTTTTTTTTTTAATGACAACTTTGGTTTGAATCGCCCTTCCTTGTTGTTGTAACTATTAATTTTTTTAACAACAAAAAAGAAAGAAAGACTAGTAAATTAACCATATTATCAATTGAAAGAAAATATTAGCAAAACTCAAGTACAAAAAATTAAATACTAATTATGCATTTCAAAATGCGAGAAGATTTGGTTTTTAATAAACAAAATTTCTAACATGTATATGTATTGTTTTTATTGATTCTTAAATATAAGAAAGATATAAGTAATTTCTCTACTTGTTTCTACTCAATTAAATGTAATATTGTCATATTGATGAGAGAAGGATCTATAAAAGTTTTGGAAATGTAAGAATTGAGTTAGGACTTAAAAGAGAAAAAATAAAGAGTAAACTCAGTAAATACTTGACAATCCTTCATTGTACAAGTATCGAAATTAAAAATTATATAAATAAAAGGTTTTTTGTAGACTTTTTTTTTTTCTTCTTCTATTTTTTTTCATTGTACAAACCGTTTACTGATTCTCTTCTATGGTTGAGTCTATATGCTAGCTGTAGGTGAAATTTGTCCCTGCATTCCCATTAGTAATTCAAACTTGCCAGGAAACACACGCACAAAAGACTTGGTGCAACATCGTGAAGCACAGGTCTTCGCTATCTAGTCGTTTTTCTCTGCTAAAAGTACTACACACCAACATTTTTGAATCATAACGTCGACCAAGACTATCTTCTTCTCAAGAAAATGAGTATCAAAGACTAAAAAATGGCTTGAATCAATGTCAGCATGACTAGGAAATGCTGATTGGTTGGCTTGCAATCATGAATCATCACGAGAATTTTGGCATGAAAAATATGGCACCACACTAATACCAAGAAGCAAGGACCGAAACTTAAGAGGCTGTTTGGATTGGGTATTTTCATGACTCAATTCTCAATTTTCATAACTCAATTTTCAAAAATAGTGGGACCCATAGTAAAATACTCGTTTGCCTGCACTAATACTCTATTTCCATAACTCTGTTTCTAATACTCAATTTTCTACTTTTTGAGTTATGAGTTATGGAAACTGAAAACAATTTTTAGCTGTTTTCAGTTTTCAGTTTTCAATGGCAAACTTGTAATAAAACACACATGAGGGATCCACAGCCGCACATTTTGACCAAACCAACTCTTTTTTTTTTCTTCTTTCTTTCTTCTCCTGTGGGTTCGTTCTTCCCTTTTCTTTTCTTTTTTCTTTTTCTTTCCCCATTCTTCTCTTGGGTTCGTTCTTCCCTTCTTTTTCTTTTTTTTTTTCCTTCTTCACCTGGGTTCACGTCTCCCCTGTTCTTCCTCTTTTTTTTTTTTTTTTTTTCCTTTCTTCACCTGGGTTCAGTCTCTTGGTGTTCTTCCCTCTTTTTTTTTTTTTTCTTTCTTTCTTGGGTTCGGATGATCTGAACTTTTTTTTTTCTTTTTTTTTCCTTTCTTCTGGGTTCGGGTTTGTGGGTACTCTGAAAAAAAAAAAAAAACAAAAAAAAAATAAATAAATAAAAAAGCTGCAGTGTGTGACAGAAATGGGGCCCACAAATAGTGTGAAAAATATTGAGTGATGAGAAATGAGTGATGGTGCCAAACAAACATAGTATTTTAGAGTGATGAGTGATGAATGATGAGTTATGAGTTATGAGTGATGAGTGATGAGTGATGAAAATTGAGTGACGGAAATTGAGTGATGAAAAAGTTGGTGCCAAACAGCCTCTAAGCATTGATTAAGTTACACTTCTATAATTCTTTCTTTTTGTTTTTGTTTTGTTTTTTTTTTAAAGACAACTTAATATATAAGATAAGATTTGAATAATTCATTGTTAATATTACATTATTTAATAAAATTTTATTAACTGCATTTTCTCACTAAATTCACCCTTGGATTGAATTCTCTATATACTTGTAAAATAGCAAGATTTTTTAAGATTAAGAATTACTTCATTTATAAAATGTTTTTAAGTTTCAGGTTTCTTATACATTCAAATTATACACAAAAATGAGCTTATAGATTAGATAATATATAACATCTCTATCAAGATAAGAAGAAATTAGAGAGATGTGAAGCTTATTGAGAAGACAAGAGCAGCAGTCCTTCTATACCAGAGACAAAACGACAGTAGCTTCCCTTAGTGAATTAGCTATACGACTTGTAGTTTTGCTATTGTTGTTTCTGTTATTAGTTCTACACGTGTGTATGTTAATTAGGATTAGTATAGCACATGTGTTAGTTAGTTAGTGGGTTTACTCTGTTTCCTTCTTTGAACAGCTTATGTATATATATAAGCCTTGTAATCAGTTTGTGAATGAATTTTAATGAAATAAGTTTTACCAAATTTCTAATAATCTCATTAACAAGAAATTGAGATTGTGAAGAATATAGAAAGCTTGTATTATGACCATGTGATGCACTGTTTAAATAAAAATTATGTTTAATTAAATTAAATATTATGTAATGATTTCTAAACTACACGTAGGATATTAGTTTATAAAAATTATGGTCTCAAGCTAGTAGGAATATTTAATCATTGATGATTTAGTACATTGACAACTTATTTTTTTCAAACAATTTATGGTTTCAATTGAGTTAGATTTTTACTGATCTAGTATTTTAGAGGCCACATTAATTATAGAAGATGAAAAGAAAATGTTAAGAGTTACATGAACTCACCCCTTTGACATAATTTCTTAATATAGTACACTGATCATATATAATTATGTACCAAGACAGTATCCTTCTCGGCTAGTCTAGCCTATATAGGCACTGAAGGACAATTAAACGACAAGTCGTGCAGTAGATTGAGTTCATATAACATGTCGCTTACCAATTTCTTTACTAGTGTTGGAATTATACTACAAGTCATTTGTTGTAGTCTTTAATTACTGCATGTGTTGTCGTTTCGTACGAAGTCAATTACTTAGTCTTCCTTGTGTATGCTGATATTATAAAATGCAAAAATGCTCTCAATATTGTTTACAAAAATGCACAAAACACATTCCACGTTTGGGAATGCAAACAACTTTACATCCTAATACAATTTTACCAAATTGTTCATTCAGGCAATTTCACAATTCCTTTGGAATTTGAACTTAGAACCTATGCATCCAAAACCTGTTTACAAGCATATATCCTAAATGTGAGTTCTAATTAGCTTAACTGGTAAAGTTTTTAATGGTTAAATAAGAGATTTGATATTCAACCTATCATCATGAGCAGATGCCATAGGTTGAAACTCTCTAAAAAAAAAAAACATATTGCCTAATTGCACTCATGCACTCAAACATGTAAATTTCTCCTTAAATTATCAAAAAAAAAAAATCTAGCTCATGAGGTAAAGACAATAATAAATAGACCCGGCCAAGCCTAAAATGAGTCCTTTGCAATGGCACATTAACATAAGATTAGGCCCGATCTAAAATGAGTCCAGTCAAGCCGAACTAAATTAGTCCTAGCACACTAAGTTTTGTATAAAATATGATTAGGTCTGATCCAAAATAAGCCCAGTTCTAATTGGCATTTGATCAAAAGTGATTGGGCCAAACCGAAGTTGAGCTTGAATCAAATGCTTCAACCGGGATCAAGAAAAAGGGGCAAAGACCAATTGGTACACTACAAGTCTACAACATCCCAAATCACATAAAATGGCCCAGATGCTCAAGTGCACAAAAAGAAAAGGAGAAAAAGAGAAAATTTCCCTCAAAATTTATAAAATTGGTTCAAATTACATTTTCAATGGATTAAATAATGACTGAAATTCACTAAAAACGAATTTGAATTACACCTTGAACAGTTGAAATTCCCCAAAATTATTTGGAATCACACCTTCAATAAATAAAATTCATAAAAATTAATTTCTTATACACTTGCAGTTGTTAAAATTCACAAATTAATTCTAAATGACATTTATTAATTGGTTAAAATTCACCAAAATTATTTTGAATTGAATCTTGAATGATTGAAATCCACAAAATAACTTTAAATTGCATCTTCAATTGTTGAAATTAAATTCTCCATAATTAACTGAATTACACTTAAATTGTTAAGAGTATCCAAAATTATTTTGATTACACATTACTCGGTTACATTGTTAAAATTATTAAGAATTATACAATAAGTTGTTAAAATTGTTAAAATTCGCTAGGATTAGACCTTAGCCATTTCGAATCCACAACGCATACCCATTATTAATTGTTGAAGGGAAAATAATCCTTTCGCTAGCAAGGAAGAGTAAGGTCAAACTTTCAGTATCAAGCTCTTTAGTCAAAGGATGAACGATCTCATCAGTAACGATACAACTTTTTTTTTTTTTAGAAACAAACACACACACACACAAGGGAGAGGGAAAGGGATTCTAACACAAAGGCACATCACAATTTCACTTAAAAGCCATGGTAACTTTTAAGAGAATGTGAGGCAAGTTATACTACACACAATACACTCTCTTAAGCAATGTGGAACAATTATCCATTCATTTTTTGAGAAATAAACTCACACACACACAAGGGAGAGGGAAAAGGGTTCTAACACAAAGGCACACCACAACTCCACTTAAAAGCCATGGTAACTTTTAAGGAAAAGTGAGACAAGTTATACTACACACAACACACTTTCTTAAAATAATGTGAGACAATTACCCATTCTTTTTTTTTAGAAACAAACACACACACACAAGGGAGAGGAAAAGAGGTTCTAACATAAAGGCACACCACAAATCTACTCAGTAACAATACAATCTGATTGTTTATCAAAATAAGATGGATTTATAAGTATGAAAAGAAAGGTGAAAACCCAAATATAATTGAGAGCGAACACAAGAGGATAATATCACAGCAAGCAAGCGACAATGAATGAATATAGAAAACACGGAAAAAGGTGCACATAGCTTCTAGCATTGAAATGTAGAGCTACGCATTTTGTCTGATTCTCTTATGCCTGGTACAAGGACTATATCAACTTGTTCTAATAAGTTAGATTGGAATTCTTCCACTCTGATTATTCCAAATTTTCATGGTTGTAGCACTCAAATAATCTTCCTAGAGAGAACCCCCAATTTATCTTCCTTGTATGTATTAAGCAAAAGAAAAATTATCTTTCATTTTTTTCCTTAGTGCCACACAAAACACTATTCTTTTTCCTTCGGTCGGCTCCAAACTGTGTTTCAGTGTTCAGTCTCTCTCTCATAAAAACCACACGCACACAATATATTGCTTTATATAAAGTACCTGCCACCGCCTGAGACTCCTAGTATAATTAGGAATAGGAGTTTTATTCTTTTTTTTTTTGATAGTCAAGATTGTAGGACTTTCATTAATTAGGGGATAACCCCAAAGAAATTACATCCATCTGAATATGGTCCACAATCATTGGGGGAGTGTCCTCCACCCATACAATGTAATCCATTACATTACAAGCATTTCTAGCAAGCACATGTGCTGCTGTATTACACTTCCTGCTGACGTGTTGAGCCTTCCAAGCCTTAAAATTCTGCAGTCTGCGTTTTGCTCCCTCCATTACCTTTTGGATAGTGCAGGGGGTTGTGACAGGGTCTAAATCCATAAGGGCCACCATAACAGTCTTCGCATCTCCTTCTACTATCACTTTATCTAAGCCCAAGTCCCTAGCTAATAAAATCCCCTCCTCTGCTGCTCAAGCTTCTGCCTCCATTGGACCCAAAGGGAAAAGAAGTTTCTTGCTCATCGCACCCATCAAACAACCGGCTTCATTTCTGATCACTACACCCACCCCGCAGCTTCCCTCTTCTTTAAATACTGCTGCATCAATATTGATTTTATACCAACCAAGCTCTGGAGGACGCCATTGAGATCCTAGCCGAGGAGGCTGCCTGGGGGTTTGAATGGTTTGGGAATTACCATGTCTGTACTCCTCTGCGTACCTGATAGCCTCACTTGCTAGGACTTTTGCTGGTTTATATCTCCCCTCATGTTTATATAGATTGCGATTGTTCCATATACACCACGCAGTTGTTGCAAATGTAGCCCAATCTATATCTTTTGCATCTTCCCTCAATTTCCAATACACATCAAGGAAGTCTCGATGAGAATTTATCCAGCCAGGGAGCTTAAGTCCCGATTCCTTCCAAATTTCAGCAGCCATCCTACAATCCCATAACACATGACTTGATGTTTCCTTCTCACCACACAAAGCACAACCATCCCACTTGGTCACCTTCCGTCTAGCCAGGCAGTAGTTTGTAGGCAATACATCTTTGCAAGCTCTCCACAAGAAATGTTTTACTTTCCCTGTACACTCCAACTTCCATATTGACTTCCAAGTGTCAATCATTTTAGAAGGATCAGAGCATTCCCCTCGGTCTCCTTTTTCCTTATCATCCCTCAATTGCTTGAAGGCAACCTCATACGCACTCTTGACAATGAACCTCCCATTACTAGACCAAGCCCATATCTTGGAGTCATTGGGGAGGCTTGGGCTGATTGGTATCCCCAAAACAGCTTTTGCCTCAAAGGGGAGAAAAGTATTTCGTACCTTTTCGGTATCCCACAAACCCCTCTCCATATCCAGTAGGTGCTCCACCCTTTCAACCCTTGAACCTTGATCTCTTGGGCTGATTACCTTAAAGGAATCAGGAGTAGGGAGCCATCTGTCCTTCCACACATTAACACTTCTGCCATTGCCTATGATCCACCTCAGTCCTCTATCGATGATACTCTTGGATTCCATTAGACTTCTCCACGTGTATGAGGGATTATTTCCTAACTGGGCTTCCATAAAACACGATCTTTTAAAGTATTTTGCCTTCAGCACCTTGTGGAGCAAAGAGTCCGGGTTTTGGATTATTCGCCAACCTTGTTTGGCTAAGAGAGCTAAATTAAAAGCCTTGAGGTCCCTAAAGCCCAACCCACCATCTTTTTTCTTCAGACACATCTTTTCCCATGAAACCCAAGCCATTTTCTTTTCATTTTCCTTTTGCCCCCACCAGAAATTCCTAACCATGGCGTTTAATTCCTTACACAATGAATCCGGAATCTTAAAGCAACTCATGGTATATGTCGGGGTGGCTTGAGCAACTGCTTTTATAAGTATTTCTTTTCCCGCCCTCGATAGTAATTTACCCTTCCACCCCGCAATTCTTCTTCCCACTTGATCCTTGATACGATTGAAAGCCTTCTTTTTTCCTCTCCCCATTAAAGGTGGCAGCCCAAGGTATTTTTCATGTTGTTTGATAATTTCCGCCCCAAATAGCTCTTTCACCCCTTCCTTTACTTCACTTCTAGTATTTTTACTGAAAAAGAGAGATGTTTTTTCTTTATTCAACTTTTGCCCAGACTCCTTCTCATACTCCTTTAATACTTGGCTCACCCGATTAGCCTCCTCCAAAGTTGCTTTACAAAAGATGATACTATCATCCGCAAAGAATAAGTGGGAGATTTTTGGTGCTCCTCTACATACTGCCACTCCATTTATCCTCCCCATACCAGCTTCTTTTTGCAGCATCTCCGCCAATCCTTCCGCACACAACAAGAATAGGTATGGTGATATAGGATCCCCTTGGCGAAGTCCCCTTGTAGGGATTATCTTTCCTTTTGGTTCTCCATTGATCAGAATGGAGTAGGACACCGTTTTAACACACATCATAATCAGCTGAATCCACTTTTCCTTAAAGCCCATCCTCCTTATCACTCCTTCCAAGTATCTCCACTCAACTCGGTCATACGCCTTGCTCATGTCAAGCTTGACTGCCATAAGACCTTTTTTTCCTTTCCGCTTCATATTTATACAATGCATCGTCTCAAAAGCTACCAAGACGTTGTCTGTAATTTGTCTCCCTGGAACAAAAGCACTCTGAGCATCTCCTATGACCCCGGGAAGGATTCGTTTCAGTCTATTTGCAAGGACTTTAGACACTATCTTATAGATAACGTTGCAAAGGCTGATCGGTCTAAATTCTGTAGTATTCTGAGGGTTTTTCACTTTAGGTATCAGGCAGATATATGTTTCATTCAAGGAGCAAGGCAGAATACCAGAGTTTAATATGTCTAGAACACACTTTATTACTTTGGGACCAACTATATCCCAATAATTCTGGTAAAAGATAGGAGACATACCGTCCGGGCCGGGAGACTTTGTGGGATGCATTTGGTTGAGTGCTTCTCTGATTTCCTTTGCTCTTAATGGCTCCAGTAAGACTTCATTCATTTTTGGGGTTATTCGGCCCTCTAGCCCAATCACATTGACCACATGATCACTCGAATGCTCTGTGCTATAAATCTTGGCAAAGTACTCCAGGATTATTTCTTCTATTTCTCCTTTTTCCTCATGCCACTGCCCATCGGACCCCCATAGACCATCAATCCTATTCTTCCTTTGTCTTTGGATTGCCGTCGCATGAAAAAACTTCGTATTTCGATCTCCACATTTAATCCATTCCGCTCTAGACCTCTGGCTCCACATCACTTCCTCCTTTACTAGCATTTCATTTATTTCCTTTTTCAATGCCTCTATCTCTACAACGGTCTCATGCAGCTTGTTCAGGGCCTCAAGCTCTTGTAAACGTTTTTGCTTCACCCTTAAAATTTTGTTCACGTTTCCAAACACATCACGATTCCACCTTTGTAGATGGTCTTGACAGCACTTGAGTCTATCATGAATCATGAATTCAGGGTCTTCTCTAAGAGGGTCCCAAGCTTCCTCTATGATTTGTTTGCATTTGTCTTCAATAGGAGTTTTATTCATGCAAGCCAACCTCACCTATTTCATCTTAAAATAGAATTCCATGTGGGCTGGACTTATAGGTGTAGTCGTGCACCCCAACAGGATTGAAGGGTCTCGCAAGTCCCACATTGATTGTTCTACATTCCATTGCCTACAATATTCCAATCTATCGATATTCCTAGGAAGAAATTTCAAACATGGGAGGAAATTGCCCAAGTACCCGAATCATACTTCCAGGAATTGTTCTCTACGGCCCACCCATAAAACATTGAGAGTGTCTTACAATTAGTTCAAAGAAAAGTCACCACACACATGAATGAGAGCCTCACCTGTCCATACACTGCTGATGAAGTCAGATTAGCCCTTTTTCAGATGCACCCATCAAAATCACCCGGACCAGATGGTATGTCCCCTTTTTTCTTTCAGAAATATTGGCATATTGTAGGAAATGATGTTACTGAAGCTATTTTATCTGTTTTACACTCTGGCCATATGTTGAAAAAAATGAACCACACACATATTGTTTTAATCCCAAAAAAGAAAGACCCCAACTACCTGGCAGACTATAGACCCATTAGCTTAAGTAATGTTGTATCTCGGATAATTTCAAAGGTTATTGCTAATCAATTGAAGCATATCTTGCCTAATGTGATTTCTGACTCTCAGAGTGCCTTTGTGCCAAACTGTCTTATTACTAACAATACAATAGTTGCCAATGAGATTCTGCACAGAATGAGAAACAGAAGAAGAGGGAAGGTGGGCCATATGGCGATTAAGCTAGACATTAGCAAAGCCTATGACGGGTGGAGTGGTCTTTTGTGTAGGGTATTATGCAGAAATTGGGCTTTGATCAAAGATGGGTGAAATTGGCCATGGAGACAGTCACCACAACCTTTTATTCAGTCTTTATCAATGGGGAACCTAAGGGCTGGAACACTCAATCTAGGGGCATTCGGGAAGGAGACCTACTATCTCCTTACCTTTTCCTCCTATGTGCTGAAGGCCTCTCAGCACTACTAAATAAGGCAGCGGAGAATCGTGTGATCAATGGAATTATGTCTAGCCAAAATGGGGTGTGCATCTCCCACCTTCTATTTGCAGACGATAGTTTACTATTTTGCAAAGCCACCGTTGGAGAGTGTCAACAACTATTGAGCATTCTTGGCCAATATGAGTTAGCATCGGGACAAGCAATCAACCGCCAAAAAACTTCCTTGTTTTTTTAGCAAGAACATAAATCCCGAAATAAGGAGATTGATCCAACATCAATTGGGGGCTAGAGTAATGATAAACAGTGACAAATACCTTGGTATACCAATGACATGTGGTAAATCAAGAGTTAACACCTTCAAAGAATTACAAGAAAAAATTCTCAAGTGTGTGATGGGGTGGAAGGAGAAGTTTATATTAAAGACAGGTCGGGAGGTCCTTATAAAAACAGTGGCACAAGCGATTCCCACATATGCCATGAGCCTATTCAAGCTTCCCAAATCCATGTGTGACTCCATCAATTCCTTGCTAGCAAAATATTGGTGGGGACAAAACAAAGAAGAAAGGAAGATCCATTGGGTTAATTGGAAAAAACTATGCACAAACAAGAAGGAAGGAGGGATGGGTTTTAGAGACTTGCATGCATTCAACTTGGCAATGCTCTTAAAGCAAGCATGGAGACTAACCCAAGACACAAATTCTTTGTTTTACAGGGTATATAAGGTGAGGTACTTTCCTAATTGTTCATTCATGATGGCTCAATTAGGTAGTAACCCGTCTTTTGTTTGGAGAAGCCTACTTGCAGCAAGGGACATCATTTACAATGGGTCTAAGTGGCGTGTGAGAGATGGCAAGACAGTGGGGGTCTACTCTCACAAATGGCTATCACACCCTCCAATACCACTGAATGAACATGCCAAAGACATGCGGGTCTGTGAGCTCCTGGATGAAGAATCACGACAGTGGGACAGAGGAAAAATTGAGACAATGTTTGCACAGAGGACACGACAGGAAATTCTGGCAATACCATTGGACCATCTAAACTCTCCTGACACACTGATATGGACAGAAAATAAAGCTACAAAATTCACAGTAAAAACAGCTTATCAGCTTGCACTTTGCCTGAACACGCAACCTTAGGTAGAGCATTCATCAAGCCGTGCTTTTAAACCAGCTTGGAGCAAAATCTGGACACTTAACGTACCACCCAAAGTTCGAATGTTTTTATGGAGAGCTTGATCAAATTGCCTCCCAACCAGGGAAAACCTCCATAGACACCGAGTACAAGTGCATACCAAGTGTGAATTCAATCACCAACAGTCCGAGAATACAAGTCATATCCTATGGGAATGCCTATTTGCACAAAATGTATGGGCACTGATGAGTAGCTGAATCCAGAAATGCAGAAACATTGTAGACGACTTCTTTCATTTATTTCGACAGATGCATGACAAGCTTAGCCAACAGGAACTTGAGCAGTGGGTAGCTACGGCATGGTCGATTTGGAATGTGGGGAATAAGTTTTACTTTGAGCATGTCCAACTCCAACCGAAAATAATCGTTGAAGTAGCGAGAGGTCTACTGGAGGAGTACCAACGCCTTATGGCCTTGCAGTGACAAGCCAGATTTTTTGCTGTATTTGTAACATGTTTTAAAATTTTGAAACCCTAGCACATGCACTGGGGGTCACCACTGTACTACAATTCTTTACACATTTAATGAAATTTCTATCGTTTTGGATGTCAAAAAAAAAAAAAATCAATGTTCCAATTGATTATTATCGGCATGTAGGGGTGAAATCAATAATTTTTGCTAAGGGACAACTCCGATTTTTAAAAGTTATATCTTAAAAAGTATTTAATAGTTATAAATATTAATAAAAATTTGAAAAAAAAAATTTCATTGCCAATGATATTCCAAAATTTCCTATGAAGAAATTCTAACATAGCAGGAAAGATATCAATGCTCAAATTGATTACTATCAGCAAGCAGTGGCAGAATTAGATATTTTTTCTTGAGGGGCCAATTCCTATTTTTATAAGCTATAACTTAAAAAATTATTAATAGTTACAAATATTATAAAGGAATTTAAAAAAATTTTGGAGGGGGATGGCCCTCTCACCCTTAAATGTAGTTCTGCCCTTGTTGCACGGATACAAATTTATTTCAAGAATAACAAATTCATATTTAATATCTCATCCACTACATCCAAATGAGGTGGTATTAAGCTAAAACATGATTGATTTTTTCCACCTTCAGGTTGTATATTGTTAGATGGATGTTGACATAACGTGGGCTAGATGGGCGGTCAAACAAAATGGAGGTCCATCAGGACTTAGGCTAGGCTTCGAATAAGAAACCCATTAACTTTTCCAAGAGAGGCCCAATTTCTTGAAAACCTAACCCATTACATTTTTTTTTCTTTTTTTATTTATGAACCCCCTTACATCTTCCAAAAGGAACAAGACAAAACCCTAACTAAAAAAATTTATTATTATTTTCCCCTTATAAATAATGGCTTAGGACTTGAAGCATGCTTAGTATATAAATTTGACTTTACTTAATTACTTGCACAGTGGATTCTTTTTTTGATAGTTACGACATATGAAAGATTTAAATTCTAGATATATTCATTGAATATAACAGAAGATGCTAATAAACGGTGAATTTTATTTTTAGGACATAGTGACTCAAAACTAAGTAATGTTCACAAAATAAAACAATAATAATAAAGACACCAGGATACTAATCATGAAAACAACTTTCCGTAAAAATTAATTAATTAAATAATGAAACTAACTTCAGTGATAAAATTCACCAATTATTTGAATTGATGTAATAAATTTGAATACTCACGTGTCCATTATTATTTTGGGATACATGGATGTTTAGGTCAGGGGGATTTACAGTGTAGTCGTTTTGTTTAAACTTTAAAGTCAGTTACTTGTTGCTCTTTTTGTGGGCCTGGTTGCCTAGTCTCATTTTTCTTTTAGGAGAGAATGTCTTTAATTTAAACTGTTAGCTCACAGTTCATTATATTACTGATCAATGTTTTTAATACCGTTTGGTAACCAATGGTTAAAGATTTAAACAAAAAATATAATTTATTACAATGTTTTGTATTTTCATACTTGAACACAATCAATTCAATCAATGGTCAATGTTGTTTTATTTTTGTTTCTCAAAAAAAAAAAAGTTTATTTTTATTTTTATTATTATTAGTGCAACCATTATCTTTTAAAATTAGAGATCATTATGTGTCATTTTGAAAAGAAAAAAAATTATGTCAATTAATAGTTTTTATTAACTTTAGCCTTTAAGCTGTTTTAAAATATAAGAATTCCCTTAATACTTTTACTTTTATGTGTCATTATATGTTTTATTTTATTTTTTTTACTTTTATGCTCATATAAATGTAAAAGATGCATAAAAATTGTGGACAAATGTGTAACTTCATGTCATATTATATTATGTATGTGGGCCCCATTATTTAAAAACCATTCTCTCCCTTCAAATCCACCCAATTTGGGCGGATTGCAAATATGTGAGCCCAAGGAAAATAGTTTCTTACTTTTTATTTATTTCTTCCATGGTAACCAAACAAAAGAAAGGACTACATATCTTCTCATTTCTCTTTGCTACCTCTCTCTTCTCCAGCCTTTCTAAACACACTGTATATTTCTAATTAAAAATGGTCCCACGGTCAAGAGGTTTTGTTTTACATAGCCACATTCAATGTTCCTTTGCGTTAGGACTTAGGAGCCTTTTTTTTTTTTTTTTTTTTGAGGAACCAGAACTTAGGAGCTTTATTACTTAAATTTGACCCTGTGACACTTTGTGACGTGCTTGACGAATTATTGACTGGTCTCGCAAGTCACACATGGCCTCATTCACTATTCAATCCACAGTTTTTGTTTTCACTAAGTGGTACAATTGGTTCTTTTTTTTCTTTTTTTTTTTTGTGTGAAGACAGACTGAGTTTGATTTCACAGCTTAGGTACTCAGGAAAAAGCAACATAATAAGGGACATTTGACAATAAAACAAGAGGAAACTTCCCCTATCGACCTCATTCAATATTGGACAAATGTGTTTTTTTTTTTTTTTTTTTAATTGTTAAAAATAGTACCACTTACAATGAGTCGTGCTCTAAGTCCATAAGACGTGCACGACGGATTGAAGGGTCTCTAGTATCCACATGACCACATATTCATTTTTCTAAATTTTCATTGCCAATGATATTCCAATGAAATTGTGTATGAAATTCACGTGTCTTAGATTTGTAGAAATAGTTATGGGACATATATATTTATTTGGCTTTTATGTGTAAGAGTAATTTGATCCGCCATTGTCAGATTACATAAGGTCACCTTACTAACTATGAGAATGAATGAGGCAAAGTCCACAGCTGACCCTTGACCCTTGTGACTAAAAATGGTCCCATGTACAAGGGATCGTGTTCTAATTCTACAAGACGTGCATGACAGATTGACGGGTCTCTCTAGTCCCACATTGATTATTCTACATTTTCATTGCCTACAGTATTCCAATCCATCGTATTCCTAGGAAGAAATTTCAAACATAGGAGGAAAGATAGTTATGCTCCAATTGATTATTATCGGCATGTAGGGGTGAAATTAGGAATTTGTTATGACCCAGGTACTGGATAAATTATTCGAATTTAGTTTAGTAATATTATAATAAGGCTTCCAAGATAGATTAGTATTGCTATTTATTTGTATCCAAAATAATTCCTATGTTTTAGGATAGGATTAATTCCTATGTTTTAGGATTTGTTGATAAAGCTATCTCATCTTTAGCTATTTATGTACGTTGAATTCATTAATGAGAAGGAAGTAGAAAATTAACCCAAAAATATCTATTTCCTCTTTCAAGTTTAGGAGATTGGTCATCTCGGATTGACTATACTATCTTTCAATTATCCCAATTCACAACAGAATTTTAGCTTGAGGGGACAACTTCTATTTTTTAAAGTTATATCTAAAAAATGTTTAGTAGTTATAAATATTAAAAGATTTTTAAAAAATTATGTCAATTAATAGTTTTTATTAACTTTAGCCTTTAAGCTGTTTTAAAATATAAGAATTCCCTTAATACTTTCTAGTGAAATTGTCAAATGTGTGACCATTTATTCTACAAGCCTTAAACCTATTTTATGGAAAAACCCTCAATGCTCTATTTCATTACAAGAATTTGATATGAACCAATAGAAATCGAAATTTTAATTTTGAGAAATAAACAGTCTTTCTTTTTTCCTTCTCTTATTTGGTCATGTAAAGGATATGCTTCAAAGTTCAAGCTTGTATGTCTTAAATTCTATCACAGATATTGAATAGTCAATACCACACACATATAGATATCAAGAGTAGAAGCATAAAAGAGTTTTATCATAAAACTTTGACAAGTCCTATATCCACAATATTTTCACAACAATTCTTTGTTGCCGTTGCTATTGGTTCTAATTGAACTCACCATTGAAATTAATTGTTTGTCCATTAACAACAACCAATAACAACCTAGGCGCCTTAAGAAAAAATGTACAACATAGCATTTCTATAAAAAGTATTCACATTGAGAAAATATGCATGAGGTTTAATGTGATGGGAATTTGGAGCTGCTTTAATTATTCGAGTAGTATATTTTAAATTGTCTATACTTAAAAGATATGCATAAGGTTTAATGTGATGGGAATTTGGAGCTGCTATAATTAATCGACTAGTATTTTAAATTGTTTCGATAACACTTGTTCTAATATATGCAAGATTGGACTTCATAGACAGAAGGTAATTGAACAATATATATGATAGACTTAATTCATCAGTTAATCATTTTAATTTAACGACGACAGATTTAACTAAATTAACAATATATTCAGTGGCGACGCCACGTTATGGTCAGGGTGTTCCCAGGAACACCCTGACCTGAAATATATATATATATATATATATATATATAATAATAATAATAATTAGTTTTTTTTTATTTGTTTACTCTTAAGAAAAATTTAGGAACACTCTTAATAAAAATTAGGAACACCCCGGCAAGCCCACGGATTCTAAAAAAAAAACGGACGGCAAGCCCAACAGTTGCAAACCCACGGATTCTCAAAAAAAAAAAAAAAAAAAAAAAAAAAAAAAAACAACAACAACAAACAAACAAACAAACAAACCCCAACAAAGGCTAAAGCAAACCCTAAGCTCCCAGAATCTCCTTCACAGTCCCACTAAGATCCTTCGCCATACTTATCAAAAAAAAAAACCCACGAACCAAATCATTCATGACCTAGGGCCAAATCAGCCATGACCCATGGCCAAAAAAACCCATAAACCAAATCAATCAAATTAGTCACAACCCACGACCAAATCAGCCACAATCCACAGCCAAAAAATCTCACGAACCATGAACCAATCGGACCCACGAACCAATCAGAACCATCGAAGCACAGTCACCCACGACCCATGGCCAAACCGACGACGACACCATCGAGCACGTCCTCACCCACGAATCTGACCACCACAAAGTTCAAACCCATATCAAAACCAACATAAACCCACAAATCCAATAGCCAACAAAAACCTATGAATCCTAGCAACCCGACACTACACCAGCCACCCACGGCAACCAGCGACCCGGCACCACCGTGCTTCATCACCTTAGCGATCTCGATGACATCGTCGAGCGAGATGTTACCGTTGTGCTTGATGTTCTTCGTCTTCTTCCGGTCGTGCTCCAGCTCCTTTAGCGCCTTGATGACTAGCGCGGCGGCAGAGGGCACCACGGACATCTTGGTCTGACGGTTCTGGACCGTTAGCTAGAACGTTATGCGGAGATCGGCGACGGAAAAAGCGAGATCGGCAACAGTATTTCAGTTCTCTTTCCTTTTCCAGTTTTCCCTATCTCATCTCTGCTCTAACTCTCTCTCTCTCTCTCTCTCTCTCTCTCATACTCGATTCTCATAGTCTGATTGGTGTGTTTAGACTTATCTTTTGACAATATAATTATATAAATTGCTTACCTTTTTTGCTTTTGTCTTCTTTTGACAATATAAATTGCTTAGCTTTTTACTGTTTGTTTTCTTTTGACAATATAAATTGATTAGCTTTTTACTGTTTGTGTAAGTGTATGTAAATATAAAAATATGTAATTTTATTGAAATTACTGACAGGCTCTTCACTCTTGTCTCTTATCTCTTAGTGTGGGGGTGGATGGGTCGTGGCATTGAATTGTGGTAGTGGTCTGTAGTCCTTAAAAGTAAGTGAATACACATTATAAAAGACAAAATAAAATAAACTATGTTAAGCAGTTTTGCAGTGGGTTGATACTTGATATACATATATACACTTTTGTACTATTTTTAGTTGTTGTTTTTCATTATTTAATTACATATTTATGTTTTAATATTCTAAAATAGTAATTGTTATGTAATAACTAAATGATTTGAGTGTCAAAAAAGAAAAACTAAATGATTTGTTTTATTTGAGGTGTTCTTATTTGGATCAATAATTTTATGTTGTATAAGAAAATATAAATATATATTATTTTTAATTTTTTTTAGAAACCCCGAAACACCCTAAAACAGTTCGTCGAAATAGATTGGTACCAAAATATTACGTTCCATAAAATAAACTGAAACAGGGTCCAAAACAGTATTCAAAACATTGCTTTCAAGCAAAAAGAAAAAGCAAAAAAAAAAAAAAAATTTTGAACTAAAATCTAAAAAAGAAAAAATTGTAACAAAGAATTTGAAGAAAAAAAAATTGTAACAAGGCAAGTCCACTCAGGAATACCCTGAGAAAAATTCTTGGAGTCGCCACTGAATATATTTTTAGACAAAGTTTAGCTACAAAATTAGTTGTAACTTAAGGTTACAACCTTACTCAATATCATTAATATTACTACATATTTCAATAATTTAACTGTTGGATTTTATGTTCTTTATACTTTTAATACACATGTCAAATTTTGTATCAATCATATATTATTTACTATATGATATATAAGATTATATTTTATGCATAATTTTAAAAACAAAAACATACAATTTAAACAATTTATTGATGACATAGCTATTGATCTTTAATTTTTTAGAAATTTTGCAAGCATGAAAGATATAAAGAGAAATTTAATTCAATGGTGGATTTGTCAAAATTCATCTCCAATAAAAAGATATTGAGTAAGGTTTTAACTTTAAGTTACAATTAATTTTGTAACTAAATTTTGTCCTATATTGCTTTCATTTGATGGAATTACCCACTCATCAGTTTGAAACAAATGCCAGTGCATTTTCATCAATAAGTAAAACTCTCATATAAGTGCTTGGCACGATGGTCACTTCACAAGTATAAGTGCTTGTGGGCTGCGAGAGCAAAGGCCAGAGTTCAAGTCTCTAGGAGAGAGCTTCACACATGTTAGGGTCATATTTTCTATGTAATTGGCTAATCCTTTGACAAAACACATTTTACTTGTAATTGGGTAGATCTAAGTTGGGTTTAATGTGTCAAAAAGTATGTTGCTCAAACATATCAAGTAGTATAAGGTTAATCCAAGAAACAAGTGAAGAAAAACTATTTCATTAAAACTCAACACAAGCTGCTATCGAGGATTAATGGAGAAGCTTGACACAAGCTCGATCTATCGAGAATTACAATTTTAGAAATCTCAGATCTAAAATTTGGTCCATTATAACTTGGATGATTAGGGTTTTTCTCTCTACAACCCTAGTCATATATAAGACTTATTTTAAAAGTAATCAAGTACGAAAACAGAGACCTAAAACTCATATACTCTATGAGAAGCTATTGCGTTTGTATACCTTAGGGTTTTGTAACCAAGTGCTTCTTGATTTTCATCGTTTACAAGTGAAGAACTTTGCAGCCAATAACAATCAATCAAGTTGCTGGAGTTAGTCACGTACTGGAATCCGTGAAAAGGAGTTAGTCATAGATTGGAGATTTGTGCAACAAAGGAAAGAAGTCTGCTACAAGATCAAATTCAATTGGGTATTGAAACGAAGGTTCAATTGTAGGTTGGTACTTTGGGATAGGCCAGGGTAGTGGTAAAATTCCTCATACTTGTAACAGCTTGATTATTGATTAGTGGATTTTTGGAAGTAGTGACCTTAAATTCACCCAGTGGGATTTTTACCTTGCGAGAGGTTTACCCCATTCGTCAACAAATTACCATGTTATTTATTTTCCGTTGCATATTAGTTATTTGGTGATTTGTTGGTGCCTCCACGATTTGCATGTAATTTGACCTAATTAATTAACTTGGGTAATTGAATTAATTAACCGGGGTTAATTTATTTTAACCCAACAACACACATATATATTTAGATTAGATTAGAGTAGAATTTCTATCTTATATATGTAAAAAAAAAAAAAAGGCAAATTACAATTTACCCACATGTGGTTTGGCCAAAATTTACTTTGCCTACCTGTGATTTGAAATTTGACACTTTACCCATCTAAGATTAGCTAAGTTAGAGTTTCATAACCCACCTTTGTTAAAAACATGGCTAAATATTTAATTTTGCTCCACTTTTATATCTCTCTCTTCTAAAAACACAAAAACATAAAAATACAAGATCAAAAAAAAAAAAAAAAAATCCAACAGAACACTTGCATAATGAGTTTAATTAAACCATATGTATGCAACTTAAATTTTGGTCAAATCTCTGGTGGGTAAAAGTGTCAAATTTCAAACCAAATGTAGGCAATTTAAATTTTGGCCAAACCATAAGTGGGTAAGTTGTAATTTGCTCAAAAAAATAAATAAAGTAGGTTTTATTATACTACACTTTACAATTTATTTTATCCTCGTTGGATTAGAATTTTTATTGTAGATCGAGTTTATTTTATTTCCACATATTTCTAACCTATAAAGGTATATTATAAAAGGATCATGCTAACGAGTGCCCTTAGGGCACTCATTAATAATCCATTTTAGGAAAGTTTTAATATCACTTTTATGGGAAATGAAAAAAGCTGTCAAAATATTAATTACTTTTTTTTTTATTTCTCATCAAAATTTTCTTTAAATGGATTATTAATGAGTGCCCTAAGGGCACTCGTTAGCATTTCCCATTATAAAAATATGAATATACGTAGTAAAAAAAAAAATAGAGAATAAAGAATTAATTGAATCTAAAAAAATTCCCTCTCGAAAAAAAAGAAAAAAAAAAGAATCTAAAAAAGGATATCTTAAAAAATTTGTTACTATTAAAAAAATAACCATTTAGATGAAATTTTTTGTGGTATAGATTAATTGTCAAATCTACAAGCTATTAAGAGCTTTTAGAAATAGATGAATACACTTTGATTAAAAGATAAAGTTATATAAAATGAGTAGGCTAATTCTTTTCCGAATGTATTTATCACTTATAGAAGTTTTTTGATAGCACCTGTTACAATTTCTTATACAAAAAGAAAATTTTTAAAATTAAAAACGGAAAAATCTTATTTAAGATTAACTATAATAAGAGTCCTTGTAATTTAGTAGCATTGTTTGCTTTCTTTTTTTCATGAAAACTTTGGTTCAAATCACCCTTCTGTCTTGTTGTAACTATTAATTTTTTTAACAACAAAAAAGAAAGAAAGAAAGAAAAAAAGAAAGAAAGACTAGTAAATTAACCATATTATCAATTGAAAGAAAATATTAGCAAAACTCAAGTACAAAAAATTAATTACCAATCATGCATTTCAAAATGTGAGAAGATTTGGTTTTTAATAAACAAAATTTCTAACATGTATATTTATTGTTTTTATTGATTCTTAAATATAAGAAAGATATAAGTAATTTCTCTACTTGTTTCTACTCAATTAAATGTAATATTGTCATATTGATGAGAGAAGGATCTATAAAAGTTTTGGAAATGTAAGAATTGCGTTAGGGCTTAAAAGAGAAAAAATAAAGAGTAAACTCAGTAAATACTTGACAATCCTTCATTGTACAAGTATCGAAATTAAAAATTATATAAATAAAAGGTTTTTTGTAGACTTTTTTTTTCTTCTATTTTTTTTTTCATTGTACAAACCGTTTACCGATTCTCTTCCATAGTTGAGTCTATATGCTAGCTGTAGGTGAAATTTGTCCCTGCATTCCTATTAGTATTTCAAACTTGCCAGGAAACACACGCACAAAAGACATGGTGCAACATCGTGAAGCACAGGTCTTCGCAATCTAGTCGTTTTTCCCTGCTAAAAGTACTACACACCGACATCTTCGCTAACGTCGACCAAGACTATCTTCTTCTCAAATAATTAAATGAGTATCAAAGACTAAAAAATGGCTTGAATCAATGTCAGCATGACTAGGAAATGCTGATTGGTTGGCTTGCAATGATGAATCATCACGAGTGCGCAATTTTGGCATGAAAAATATGGCATCAAACTAATACCAAGAAGCAAGGACCGAAAATCAAGCATTGATTAAGTTACACTTTTGTAATTCTTTGTTTTTGTTTTTTTTTTTTTTTTCCCTAAGAGTTAAGACTACTTAATCTATAAGATAAGATTTGAATAATTCATTGTTAATATTACATTATTTGATAAAATTTTATTAACTGCATTTTCTCGCTAATTCACCCTTGGATTGAATTCTCTATATACTTGTAAAATAGCAAGATTTTTAAAGATTAAGAATTAGTTCATTTATAGAATGTTTTAAGTTTCATCAGGTTTTTTATACATTCAAATTATACACAGAAATGCGCTTCTAGATCAGATAATATATAACATCTCATAAACAAGAAATTGAGATTGTGAAGAATATAGAAAGCTTGTATTATGACCATGTGATGCACTGTTTAAGTAAAAATTATGTTTAATTAAATTAAATATTATGTAATGATTTCTGAACTACATGTAGGATATTGATTTATAAAAATTATGGTCTCAAGCAAGTAGGAAAATTTAGTCGTTTATGATTTAGTACATTGACAACTTATTTTTTTCAAACAATTTAAGGATTCAATTAGGTTAGGTTTTTACTGATCTAGTATTTTAGAGGCCGCATTAATTATAGAGGATGAAAAGAAAATGTTAGAGTTACATGAACTCACCCCTTTGACATAATTTTTTAATATAGTACAATGATCATATATAATTATGTACCAAGACAGAATCTTTCTCGGCTAGTCTGGCCTATATAGGCACTGAATCGAAGGACAATTAAACGACAAGTCATGCAGTAGATTGAGTTCATATAACATGTCACTTTCCAATTTCTTTACTAGTGTTGGAATTATACTACAAGTCGTTTGTTGTAGTATTTAATTACTGCATGTGTTGTCGCTTTGTACGAAGTCAATTACTTAGTCTTGTGTATGCTGATATTATAAAATGAAAAAATGCTCTCAATATTGTTTACAAAAATGCAAAACACATTCCACATTTGGGAATGCAAACAATTTTACATCTTGCTACAATTTTACCAAATTGTTCATTCGGGAATTTTCACAATTCCTTTGGAATTTGAACTTAGAATCTATGCATCCAAAACCCGTTTACAAGCATATTGCCTAAATGTGAGTTTTAATTAACTTAACTGGTAAAGTCTCTAATAGTTAAATAATAGATCTAAAATTCAATCTATTGTCAGGAGCGGATGTCATAGGTTGAAACTCTCTAAAAAAAAAAAAGCATATTTGTCTAAATGCACTCATGCACTCAAACATGTAAATTTCTCCTTAAGTTATAAAAAAAAAACAAAAACAAAAAAAAAAAAAATCTAGCTCATAAGGTAAAGACAATAATAAATAGACTCGGCCAAGCCTAATTGTATATGTCCTTTGCAATGGCACATTAACATATGATTAGGCCCGATCCAAAATGAGTCCAGTCAAGCCGAACTAAATTAGTCCTAAACACACTAACTTTTGTTTAAAATATGATTAGATCAGATCCAAAATAGGCCCAATTCTAACTAGCATTTGATCAAAGGTGATTGGGCCAAATCGAAGTTGAGCTTGAATCAAATGCTTGAACCGAGATCGAGAAAAAGGGGCAAAGACCAATTGGTACACAGCGTGTCTGTTTGGCAAGATTATTTTTGCCAACTTATTTTACTATTTAGTTTATTTTTACTACTATTCATAAATTTCACTGCACTTTTTGGTACTATTTATAGGACACACTCTACTATTTCAGTTAACCTTTACCTTTATCTACAGTACTTTCAGCAAAAAAATTTCAATTTTAGCAAAATAAGCGGATCCCAAACAGACCCTAATATAAGTCTAGAACTTCCCAAATCACTTAAAATGACCCAGATGCTCAAGTGCACAAAAAGAAAAAGAGTAAATTTACCTTAAAATTTATAAAACTGGTTCAAATTACATTTTGAATGGATTAAATAATGACTGAAATTCACTAAAAAAGAATTTGAATTACACCTTGAATAGTTGAAATTCCCCAAAATTATTTGGAATCACACCTTCAATAAATAAAATTCATAAAAATTAATTTCTTATACACTTGAGTTGTTAAAATTCACAAAGTAATTCTAAATTACATTTATTAATTGGTTAAAATTCACCAAAATTATTTTGAATTGAATCTTGAATGATTGAAATCCACAAAATAACTTTAAATTACATCTTCAATTGTTGAAATTAAATTCTCCATAATTAACTAAATTACACTTAAATTGTTAAGATTATCCAAAATTATTTTGATTACACATTACTCCGTTAACATTGTTAAAATTAATTTAGAATTATATAATAAGTTGTTAAAATTGTTAAAATTCCCTAGGATTAGACCTTAGCCATTTCGAATCCACAACACATACCCATTTTTAATTGTTGAAGGGAAAATCATCCTTTGGCTAGCAAGGAAGAGTAAGGTCAAACTTTCAGTACCAGGCTCTTTAGTCAAAGGATGATCGATCTCATCAGTAGCAATACGACCAGATTGTTTATCAAAATAAGATGGATTTATAAGTATAAAAAGAAAGGTGAAAACCCAAATATAATTCAGGGGGAACACAATAAGAGGATAATATCACAGCAAGCAAGCGACAATGAATGGAATTCTTCACCTATAGAAAACACAAAAAAAGTTGCACATAGCTTCTGGCATTGAAATGTAGAGCTACGCATTTTGTCTGATTCTCTTATGCTTGGTTCAAGGAATATATCTACTTGTTCTAATATGCTAGATTGGAATTCTTCCTGAATATTTGATTGTAGCACCCAAATAATCGTTCTAGAAAAAACCTCCAATTTATCTTCCTTGTGTCTTGAGCAAAAGAAAAATCAACTTCTATTTTTTTTCCTCAGTGTCGTACAAAGCACTATTCTTTTTTCTTCAATCGACTTCAAAACTATGTTTCAGTTTTCAGTCTCTCTCTCTCTCTCTCTCATTAAAACCACACACTCACAATATATTGCTTTATATATAAAGTACATGCCATCGCCTGACGCTCCTAGTATAATTAGGAATAAGAGTTTTATTCATGCAAGCCAACTTCACCTATTTCACCTTGAAACAGAATTCCATGTGGGCTGGACATCTAGGTTTAGGATTGAAGGGTCTTGCAAGTCCCACATTGATTGTTCTACATTTTCATTGCCGACGATATTCCAATCCATCAAAGAAATTTCAAAAATGGGAGGAAATATATCAATGCTCCAATTGATTATTATCAGCATGTAGGGGTGAAATAATAATTTTTGCTTGAGGGGACAACTCCTATTTTTAAAAGTTATATCTTAAAATATGTTTAATAGTTATAAATATTAACAAATATTAGAAAAAAAACATTTCATTGCCAATGATATTCCAAAATTTCCTATGAAGAAATTCTAACATAGCAGGAAAGATATCAATGCTCAAATTGATTATTATCAGCAAGCAGTGGCAAAATTAGGTATTTTTGCTTGAGGGGCCAATTCCTATTTTAATAAGCTATATCTTAAAAAATGTTTAATAGTTACAAATATTATAAAGGAATTTTAAAAAATTTTGGAGGGCAATGGCCCCCACACCCTTAAATGTAGTTCTACCCTTGTCGCACGAATAAAAATTTATTTCAAGAATAACAAATTCATATTTTATTTCTCATCCACTACATCCAAATGAAGTGGTATTAATTAAGTTGAAATATGGTCGATTTTTTCCACCATCGTATATTGTTAGATGGATCTTGGTGAAAGGAAAAAAAAAAAAACATTTTGATACTTGAGTTGGCTTAACGTGGTCAAACAAAAATGGAGGTCCATTAGGACTGAGGCTAGGTTTTGAATAAGAAACCCATTAACTTATCTAAGAGGGGCCCAATTCTTGAAAACCTAACCCGTTACATTTTTTTTTTCTTTTTTTTTTTTTACAAACCCCCTTACTTCTTCCAAAAGGACCACAACAAAACCCTAACTAAAAAATTTATTATTATTTTTCCCTAAAAAAATAATGGCTTACAACTTGAAGCATGCTTAGTATATAAATTTGACTTTACTTAATTACTTGCACAATGGATTTTTTTTTTTTTTTTTTTTTTATAGTTACGACATATGAAAGGTTTAAATTCTAGATATATTTATTGAATACAACAGAAAATACTAAGGGCATGTTTGGTAGACTGTAATAGGTGTTGTAATGTAATAGTTATTCTTATGGTTTAGCTATTCTTTAGTTTGGTTATGTTTTTATTACAAGGAATAGTCATCCCTTATGAATAGCTATTCTTCAAAATGAGGAATAACTATTCCTCTTTAAAAGGTTGTATTAGTCATTCCTTAGTAAGTGTAATAATTTCAAAACTTAATATATTTCCAAATAAATAAACTTTCTATATACATCTAACAAGTATAAAAATAAAAAATCATAAAAAATAACACATATCTCTCTTAAATTTAAAAATAACAATTTTTAAGGAGAATAATTGTATGGGTAAGATATTTCCTAAAATAAATGTTAAGTTTCATTCTAATATTATAACTCACAACCAAACTAATGAATAAGTTTAGTTATTATATTACAACACATTTTATTATTGGTAATAAAGATTACAATTCCTGTTGTAATTCTCATTCAGTGTACCAAACGTACTCTAATAAACAATAAATTTTATTTTTGTGACATAGTGACTCAAAACTAAGTAATGTTCACAAAATAAAACAATAATAATAAAGACACCATGATACCAATCATGAAAACAACTTTCCATAAAAATTAATTAATTAAATAATGGAACTAACTTCAGTGATGGAATTTACCAATCGTTTGAATTGATGTAATAAATTTGAACACTAACATGTTCATTATTATTATTATTATTATTACTATTATTATCAATATATCAATATATATATATATATATATATATATAAAATCAAAATTTCTACAGTTTTATAATTTTTCACGTCAGTACAATATTAAAATAAAAAGTATAATCGCAAAAAAATAAAGAATACATAAGCGCAAAAAACCTTCTATAAAACCCGATAAAAATACCCTATAAAAACCAAAAAAAAAAAAAAAAGCAGACCCACGCTCTGCGGTTCCTCTCTCTACTCTATTTCTCTACCTTCTCCTTCCCCAAAACCCAACACTGAAAATCAACACTGCCAAGAAGCCATCCCACACTGTCAGGTCTGAGATAGAAAGAAGGCATCACCAACCATATGGTTTGGTCCTTTGGCGATACATACAACCATGGTTTCATAGTCGGAGAGTTTTTCCGGAAGCGAAGGTGACGATGGGACCGCAACAGAGCTTGAAGAGGAAATCAAATCAGACACCGCCACTGCTGGTAAATAATTTTCTATACCATTAACACAATTTTATTTTTATAATTTTCCCAATAAATGTAAATGTTTAATTTTTCCGATCTGGGTATTTCATAACGTTTATTGAAAAATTATCATATTTTTTTTGTTCAGATAAAGCTATTTCTTGTAAAGTATTTGGGATATTCAGTTATGTGTTAAAATAGATTAGGAATTCATAACCCTATATTATATTTTGATTAGGAAACCATAACCCTAACCAAATTTGTTAAATAATATTTTTTTTAGGGATTATTTTTTTACCATGAAACTCACGGCTGAAAATTTGTATTTTTCATTCCTGGCTTTATAATTCTGAATTTTTATTTGTCTCTTTATAATTCTTCAGTTTTTTTGGATTTAATTTTGTGAATTTTTATCTGGGTTCATGTGGCTACCGCGTAAAAACTTGATTTTAGTGTATAGTTTGGGGATTCAAATTCGAAATTCATAAGGAATTTTAATTTCTAATTCTTTGAGATTGTGTATTTGAAATTCTTTTATGATTCATATGTTTGATATTGGGATTGGTATGGGTTTGAATTTTTTATGATTCATATGTTAGATATTGGGATTGGTATTGATGGTGGGATAGATTTATATTGTAGAAAACAACAGTTAGATAGTTTTGGTAATAGTTGATAGTATTGTACAAATGTTTTTCTTTTTTGGCTGTACTAACAATGATTTACCATATTGATTATTAGTCTGTGGACTGGTGTCACTTTGGAGCTTTAGGGGCCTCTGTTGGGCTGCTATTGTTGTGGACTAGAAGAGTAGTAGAGAAATTTGATGGGGCTATGGGAAATTATTCAGTTTATGTAAGTTTGGATGTGTGGATGATCAATACAAGTCGGTGTTTCAAGTGCCTATGGTTCCAATTCTGAGCATGACAGATATGTGGATTTGGTGGAGTCTTGGTGGAGATTTTGATATGATTCCGTTTGAGAAGTAGGTTTGATTTTTTTAATGATTTATTTCGTGGTGTGTTTTTGCATTAAGATTAGAGTTTTTTACCCTTAATAACTTCAAAGGAATCAAAGCTTTTAGAAAGTTTTATTATTTTACTTAAAAAGAGGATTCCCTCTTAAATTTGATGGAAGCCATGAGATCAAGTTCATAAAACCCTTTTAATTTTGATCAAAAGTGTATGTCAATTGTTTACGAAGTGAAACAACTACTATTGATAATGGTTTCAACATATTAATATATTTTCCATAGTTTGTCAATAGATTAATATTCATAGATTTTATATTGCCATGGAGACCTACCGACAGAATCACATGGTAACATGCTTACATAAAAATTAAATAAATAAAATAGTCAATATGTAAATCTTCTGCAAAACAATTGAAATATTTAACTTTCTCATCATTGATGCAGAATTTCATAGTCTTCTCTTTGGTTATATTAGCCCTACCTATATATTGCTTTGTTCTGTTTATTTTATTTTTTATTTTTTTAAATCATTTATTTGTTTCTTTTGTTACAATTTTATATAGTGCTGAGGTTAAGGTGTACATGACCATATTTGCATTACAGTTAATTTCACATCATGTTTTCCTGGCTTATAGAGGCCTGAGACCTTGGGAATTGCTGAATTCCCAATACTAGGAAGATACAACCTTTTCATCAAGGTAAACATATTACACATTTTTTTAATTATAATTGTGAACAAAAAAAATTAAGAACTTATTATTGTCACTATCCAGAATAATTTGTGCGTGATGTATCTTAAAGAGCTTAATTGTGATCATAAATAAAGCTGTCTTTTTAATATATATATTGGAAGACTCATGGGTATCATGGTCATAATTTCAAACCCATTGCTAAGGACAGCTTAGTGGTTCAACAGCGCCCGGTGGTTTGTTAGCTAATTGATGCAATGAGTTTCATAAAAATCTGCACTACACTACACTGTTTCAAACTTTCAGTAGTGCTCTATTTCTCTTCAATTAATGTTTCTTGAATGTTAGCTGAAAATTGGATTCTTATTGTTTTGCAGGTAGGGATCTGGCATTTTGTTATTTGGGTTATTTGGTAATACAACGACAAGACAAGGACAATCAAGTATTTACCAGCCTCTCCTTTATTCTGTACTGTTTCTTGCATATTTATTGGTAATATGTTTCAAGAAATAATTTGAAATTGGAATGTGATTGCATATTTAAGTTTCTTGGTTATCTCAAACTTGGTTTTATGTTTGGTTTTATTGTTTCATTTCAAGATTGCCATTGTTTTTACTACCTCTATGTACAATTTGTATTCTATCAAAGAATCATGTTTTTTTAATTTCTATATTGCACATTTGTATTCTAAAGTTAGTCCGTGGATGCTATATTGTGTATTTGCCAAAACCTTTTTTTAGTCATGGGCAATTGTACGTTGCAGTGGCTAGGGTTACAAGCAGAAACGGACTAAAATTTATGAAACAAAAAATAGTGTATAAAGAAGTTTTTACCAATCTCTGAGTCAAGGAACCAACTAATAGAGGTAACATAATTTATATTGTAAAAGTCACTCATAATTGCTTTGCATTTATATTATTTATTTTTGTGTTTATCTTCTTCTCCAAATTGATTTAGCCACTTTGTTTGGAGTAGTTTCTATTTAGGTCTTTAAGTTATTCTCTTTGTTTTTTGGTTTTTGCATCAAATATGATCAAGTTTTTTGATATTTGTATGGATTGGTTTCAGTTTAGGTCTTTAGGTTATATTTGGTTTTGATTAAGGTATTTGAGTAAAATTGGTTTTAGTTTAGTTATTTTTGTTAATTTGTTTGTATTTATCTATCTATGGTGACTGGGTTAAAACACAGAGGAGCAGATTTAAAGAACTTAAGAGAGTCTTAGTCTCTTTCAGGCACTTTGAATATTGAAATAAAGCGGGAGTTTATTTTAGACAAAGTTATAAGCAATTCAAATCAGGTGGGAATGAAAAAGTAAATTAGGCATTTTCCCTTAATCTATATAAGTAGTAACGTGAATCTCTGTGGGGGGAAGGTTTTTCAATTCCTTTAATAGGTTCTAGCTTTCTTTTAAGATTTTTTGTGTTGGGCTGTAATGATTTTTTCTAAGGAATCTTTGCCTAAATATATATATTTTAAATTATCAATATATATTTTTTTGCTTCAATTTCGGAGTTTGGTGGGCTTGGACATCATCAACTATAGATTTAGATGCTCTAAAAAACACTTTTATGGTGACATGCTACATAATATTTAACAGTGTTATTACTTGGTTCTCTTTTAGAATAGCATTTTGTTATTGCCTATTGGCTTTTCTTTCATATATAGCTGTTAGAGACAATTTTGTGATGCCATCTCTGATCACCTATCCTCTAGATCATATGAAACCTTATATAGTTAAAATATTTCATTGCGAATCCCTATAGTTTTTTTTTTTTTGACAAGTCCCTATAGGTTTTAAATGCTTATATTGTGATTGAGTTATATAATTTCTTGTATGTATGCAAATAAATCTTTTATTTGATCAGATTGTCACACCATTCTTGAATATTTAAGAAAAAAATTAAAGCTCTCTATAGTTTCTTTAAAGTGGTTTCTAAAACAATTTTACTCTTGAGGAAATTTTCTTGACGATGGGCTGTAATTGTTATAGTTGTTATTGTCTTATCAAAGTTGGTGCTAAATTTGATGTCTAAACTTCTTTACTCTTTAGATGAAGAAGTATTAAAAAAAAGAACATGGAACTGACTACAACCATGATTCTCTACCAAATTGCTTCCAAGGATTTTCTCATCATTTATTGTTTTCTATCTTTGGCAAGCTAATTACTTTTTTGTATCTTTGTTATACTACTTTGTTTTGTTTGGGTTCAATTTTGTTGTGTTACATTTGCAGAGTAGTATTTATTCTATGGAGTATCTAAATGAAAGTTTGAATTATTATATAGACAAACAGAAAGAAAATTAGAAAGTCAAGATTAGAGTATCAAGGATGTGGGATGCAATCAACTCAAAAAATAATGAAATTATTAGTTTAGATATGATTTTTTTTTTTTTTGGATAGATAACTAAAAATTTTATTAAGAAACAAAAAACAGCCAACCCGAGTACATTGGGGATGTACTTTGGGGGCGAAAATCAAGAACCCAAGTTACAATGATCAAGTAAAAAAGGAAGAGAAAAACAAGAAAAATGCGACAGAGCCACACTCCAACCAAGGAGAGTGTATAAGAAAAAAGACTTAATCTCTAACAAAAACCGTTCACATCCCTCAAAACAGCGAGCATTTCTTTCCCTCCAAATACACCACATCAAGCAGTGCGGCACAAGTCTCCAAAAATCTATACTGCGATGCCGCCCAAATTTACCTTGCCAAGATTCAAACAACTCAATAACCTTAAGTGGCATAACCCAATGCAGCCCAAACAAACAAAACACCAATGACCACAACTCCTAGGCCAAAGGACAATGAAGAAGAAGATGATCCACTGACTCTCCACACCTTTTACACATGTAACACTAATCAAGAACAACAATACGCCTTTTGTGAAGGTTATCAGTTGTAAGAATCTTACCTAAAGAAGCTGACCATGAGAAGAAAGCCACCCTTGGGGGAACCTTAGAGTGCCACACCAACCTCCAAGGAAACGAAAGGGAAGGAGGGTAAAAGGAGAGATAGAAACTACTAACCTCAAACCCTCTACTCCTAGCTAGCTTCCAAAAAACCTTATCAGGGCCAACCCCCCGCACTTTCGAAGAGTAAACAATTTCCATGAACCGATCAAAAGATTCTTCCTCCCAATCTTGTGGTGAACGACGAAAAAGAAAATTCCAATGCAGCTGCCCACTTGACCAGCCCATAACCTCCGCCACTGAAGAATCCCTTGTTCTACTAAGGCTGTAAAGTTCTGGAAAAGTCTCTTTGAGTGAACAATCCCCACACCACAAGTGCTTCCAAAACTTCACTCTAGTACCATCACCCACATCATACCTTAATAGTTTAGAGAAGTTCAACCAACCACTTCTAATAAACCTCCAAAGGCTAACACCATACGGACTAGTCACTTTTTTCGTGCACCAACCACCCCAAACATTCCCATATTTCGCCTCTATGACCCTCCTCCACAGCGCATCTGTCTCTAAACCATACCTCCAGAACCACTTTCCCAACAAAGCAGTGTTAAAGCTTCTCAATCGTCTAATACCAAGCCCCCCACCCTGCATTGGCTTGCAAACCTTCGCCCATTTCACCAAATGAAATTTAGAATCACCATTACTACCACTTCAAAGAAAATCTCTTTGTAATTTCTCCATATGATTAGCAACCTTCCCAAGAATAGGAAGAATGGAAAGGAAATAAGTAGGTAAGGAGGATAAGGCACTTTTAATAAGAGTGACCCTACCTCCCTTAGATAAATAAAGCCTCTTCTAACCTGCAAGTCTTCGTTTCATCTTCTCTAAAATAGGATTCCATATTGATACCTCCTTGAATTTGGCGCCAAAGGAAGTCCCAAATATTTCAAAGGAAGGGAAGAATGCCTACAACCCAACAACCCCACCAGCACATCCAGATTATGCACCTCTCCAACTGGAACCAACTCTGATTTTCCCAAATTAATTTTTAACCCAGAAACCTCCTCAAATCTATTCAAAATCTCCCTCAAAGACTAACTGATTAAGATCAGCATCACAAAAAATAAGAGTGTCATCCGCAAATAGGAGATGAGACACCATCATCAAAGTAGTAGCTGTAGAACCTACAGAGAAGCCCGAAAACTGCCCAGCAGCTGCAGCCACATCCAACATACGACTCAAAGCCTCCACAACAACATCAAAAAGCAAAGGAGATAGGGGATCCCCTTGCCTAAGCCCCCTAGAGCTACCAAAAAAATCCGAAGGACTCCCATTAATAAGTATGGAAAATTTAACAGTAGAAAATGCAACACAAAATCCATTTTCTCCACTTATCTAAAAACCCACAACACTGCAACATATACATAAGAAAACCCCAATTCACATGATCATACGCCTTTACCAAATCCAACTTACACAACACTCCTGGGATCCCAGTCTTCAATCTACTATCAATACATTCAGAAGCAATTAACACTGAATCCAAGATTTTTCTACCTTTCAAAAAAGCATTCTGAGAATCTGAAATAAGCCCATGTGCTACCCTTCGAAACCGATTAGCCAACACCTTTGAAATAATCTTGTATATCCCACCAACTAAGCTAATTGGACGGAAATCCTTGATCTCCACAGCATCTACCTTTTTAGGAATCAGGGCAAGAAAAGAAGCATTAAGGCTCTTCTCAAACACAGCTTGAGTATGAAAGTTTTGAAACATTTCCATAACTTCTTTCTTCAAAATACTCCAACAAGACTGGAAGAAAGCCATGGAATAACCATCCGGGCCTGGGGCCTTATCACCATTAAAACTATTAATCACCCCAAACACCTCTTCCTCATCAAAAGGCCTCTCTAGCCAAATAGCATCTTCCTCCGAAATTCTAGAGAATTCCACATCATCTAGGACAGGTCTATGAGCCACATTTTCTGAATAGAGCTGCCTATAGAACCGAGAAATACACTTAGCTATATCCACCTGGATCCGAAGACAAAACTCCATCCACCATAAGACTATTGATGGAGTTAACTCTTCTGTGAGCATTGGCTACACGATGGAAGAATTTAGTATTCCTATCTCCTTCTCTAATACAAAGGACTCTAGATTTTTGCCTCCAACAAATTTCTTCCAATAGAGATGCTTTTTCCAACTCCCCTCGAATTCGATCCAACTCCAACCTTTCCTCCACCGTTAGACCACGACTTTCTTCAATATTCTCTAAATCACCAAGTTCCTTCCACAATTGTTTTCCCCGTTCTTCAACATTTCCAAAAACCTCCACATTCCATTTTTTCAAATCATTTTTCAATAGCTTTAGTTTGTTTGCCAAAACAAAACTCGAAGCACCTTGAAAATGATAAGAATCCCACCAACATCGCACCCTATCCACAAATCCCTCATCCTTAAGCCACATGTTTTCAAATCTAAAAGGCCTCCTGCCCCTTTGATGAAAGGAACCACCCTCTAGGACAATCGGAAAGTGATCCAATAGAAGCCTAGACATTCTACGTTGGCAAACAGTAGGAAACTTATCCTCCCAATCTGCAGAAAACAAGAATCTGTCCAGCCTTGCCTTTGACTCAACTTCTCAAGAGTTAGACCAAGTAAAAGTTCCACCTTCCAAAGGGAGATCAATCAGACCTTTGTCTGAAATAAAATCAGAAAACTCCCGCATAGCAGTAGTATAAACAGTAGAACCAGCACGTTCAAAAGGAAATCTTACCACATTAAAGTCACCGCCCACACACCATGGAACATTTCACCAACTGCTCAGACCAAATAATTCCTCCCATAAAAGCCTCCTCTTCCTTACTAAATTAGGGCCATAAACTCCGGTAAACGCCCATTCAAAATGATCGACTACACTTTTAAATTTACACAACACTGTAAATCGACCCACTGCCTCCTCCACTTTGTCCACAACCCGAGTATCCCATATCAGCAACACACCTCCAGAAGCCCCACAAGAGCCTAAATATGACCAATCAACATGTGGTCCACCCCACAAGCTGCCAATCACAGCTCTAGTTATTAACTCCATTTTAGTTTCTTGGAGACAGACTATATCTGGCCTCCAATTTCTAATCAAATTTCTAACCCGAAACCTTTTATCCCGTTCATTCAAACCTCTAACATTCCAAGAAATAATTTTCAGATTCATTGACGCACCACAATAGCCCTCTCATTACTGGCTCTCCTTAACTTAGCTGACCCATACTCCACATTGAAAGAGCTCATCAAATTCTTCAATTCCCGTTGGCCCTTCTGCCCCGATTTAATTAGTTTCTTCGGACTACCTACCATAATCTGTTGCTTTTTATTATTATTTTTTTCTTGCCTCTAAAGCTAAGAATAGACTCGTTATTTGTTCCTCAAAACCTTCTAATGAAGTCCCCACAGATTTTTGGAAAGCCTTAATCCATTTGGTTACCCATCGTGATAATAGTTTGCTGTCAATATTTTCCTTACACCCAAACTCTTCCCCAGAATCACTCTCAATTTCCAAAGGAGCTTCTGTGGCCAATGGTTCCACAACTAAAGGCTCACCCCCTTTCTCCCAAGTCATCGATCTCTCATCAAATTCCCATATCTTATCCTCGGACCCATTAGCAACAGACAAGGAATCAACCACCCCATCGCACTCATCTGCCCAGCTAACAATTTGCCCCTTGGTGACACAAGAAAAATTACCTGTAGTAGCTTCACCCTCCATGATTTTAATTGATGAGCAAGTTTGTTTTTCTTTTATGGCTTTTAATATTGTTCGATCATTATATAACTTATGTATTTTATCTATATAAAATTGATGCACTTTACTTGCAGAATAATGACTATAATCTCAAGTATGGATGGGAATTCTTTAGGAGGTTCACTCTTTATCTTTCAAGGAAGTAATTGAATTCATGTTATGATTAAAGTAGATGATGCAGAAACTTAGTGTTAGTTGCATTGTGATAATTGGTAACTGTTGGCATTGTACTAGGAATTGATGCAAAGTTTAGGATGCTTTGGTAGATATTTGGCAGATTCTTAAAAAAGGACTTAGTGAATAGTGAGAAATATTAATACAAGTTGTGTTTGCTTGCTTCGTGTTAATAGAAAGTTGCAGGTTTATTCAAATGTTAATAAGATGAATTGACCATCACACATTATGAAATCAAAAGGCAATACAATTTTATATATTAAAGGCAGGAGAGTATAACTTATTGTCAACAAGTGGAGCAAGAGTTCATAGTGAGCAGTTTTTCCCTTGGAAAAGCATTTGGAAGCAGAAGATTCCCTCTAGAGTGGCTTTCTTTGTATGGACCGCAGCCTTAGGGAAATGTCTAACAATTGACAACTTAAGGAAAAGAAAGGTTTGCATTTTGGATTGGTGTTATATGTGTAAGTGTAATAGTGAAACTATTGACCATCTTTTCCTTCATTGCCCGGTTGCTTTGGAGTTGTGGGATATGGTTTTTGGTTTATTTGGAGTTTGTTGGGTTATGCCATTCTCTGTTGTTGGGCTTTTGGCTTGCTAGCAAGGTCGTTTTGGTCGCCATCGTAATGGAGATATATGGATGGTTGTTCCTCATTGTTTGATGTTGTGTATTTGGATAGTAGGTATTTTGAAGACAAGGAGCGTTCCATGCCTGATCTCAAGCTTCTTTTTTTTAGAACCTTACTTGATTGGTTCTCTGTGTGGAGAAACCATCATTTTTCTTCTATTTTGGATTTACTTGATTTTGTAATGTTCGTTTTTTATTTGTTCACCCCCTATACTCCCTATGTACTTGGGTGTCTCTCTCTTTTTGATATCAATGAATCTTTATTACTTATCAAAAAAAAAAAAAAAAATCCTAAGACTGCTAATTTCAAAGATTAATGCTTTGTTTTGGATTCACGCTTTTTATGTGTTTCAGTATTTACAGTCTCTACAATCCTATGTCTAATATCTTTATGTAATATAACGGGTTGGTGGAAAGTAACCAACCAATAATACAAATGCCAAAACAATTTAAATCACAAGTGACAATTCAAGAAGACATGAACATCAACAGAAGAACCATAAGTGAAATAAACAAAATTATGTGGGACTTTGATAATGAGGTAAGAAGAAGGAAAACCTTGAACAATCACATTGTGTCCTTAACATTGCTTTATGTACTATAGACTTGCATCTACAAAATTTAACTATAAAATTGTGAATTGATTGATATTCATAAATTAAATGAAAAATCTAAGTGGAAAAGAATTTGTTTTCCAAATAAACTAAATGATTATAATCTCAAGTATAGATGGAAATTCTTCACCGTGAAGAAAGTTTTTGAATCTTTTGAAGAAACTGATAAAACAATTCAGTTTAATAAAATGACAAAAGTACGTATTCTTTAATATAGCAAAATTACAAATTTGATTTTTTAACTTTTATATGTTGTAATAGATTTCTCGACCTGTTCTATTGCCAGACTTACATTAGTAATACTTCAAAAGAATGTAACAACAACTTATCAAGTGATGTGCAACTCTCACCAATATTTATAATAAAGGAAAACAAAAGGACATATTCAATGACTACTACGAAGCAATAAAGAAAGAAGATAGAAAAAACACATTAAAGTTTTCTTTCAATTTATTTGAAATATTAATTAAGTAGTTCTTTAAATTTGTGGTTCATTCATTTAATAAATAATTGAGGATGCAAAGGATTTGATTCTTCATTTTAATTTAAACTTAAGTTTGATTTCTATTTTTCATTACGTAATTTATTGTTTCATATCAAAGATAGGAAACTATGAAACTGGAATCTAAATGTACAATAAATGAGGAAGAGAAAAAGAATAATTTACATTTTTATATAAGATAGCTTTCTCATGCATTGCACAGGTTAGCAACTAGTTATTATTATTATTATTATTATTTTGGGATACATGGATGTTTGGGTTAGGGGTATTTACTGTGTAATTGTTTTTTTATTTTTTATTTTATTTTATTTTATACAAAGCTTGCCATTACAAACAGACAAGCAGAGAAAAAGAAAACAACAAAGCTTACAAAGAAGAAACAACAGGCACTAATCAATACAATCAGCTTGAACAATATCCTGCACTACCCTAGGGAGAACTCCTCTCCACACCTGCGTGTCTTCACTTCACCTAGCCAAATGAGCTAACTCATGAGCAACTCTGTTATAATCCCGATTCACATGATTGACCTTCCAACTGGTAAAAGAGCTCAGCAAGGCATGGATGCCTTGAAACAGATGGCCAATGCTCCCTTCCATAAAATTCTCATTAACACTATTAACAATGGAAAGGGCGTCAGATTCAACAATAATCTGAGAAAGCTTCATATCTCGTGCAAGTAGAATCCCAGCTTCCATGACAAGAGCTTCCACCTCCTCAACTGAGAACTAACCTTGTAGGAATTTAGTACAAGCCATAAGAACTGCACCACAAGAGTCACGAATAACAACCCTAAGACTAGAGTTTCGCCCATCCTTCGACGTCGCCCCATCAACATTGATTTTGAAAACTCCAGGCAATGGAGGAGTCCACCTACTACTTTCCTTCGCTGGATTCGTGTTCAAAGCACATAAAGCACCTTTATAATCTTATAGAAAACTCCTAGAAAACCTCCAAATTTGACCCAGTAATTGGCATTTTGATTCAAAGGCAACTTGATTCCTATTATACCAAACAGACCAAGCAGCCCCAAAAAACACCTTCAAATCACAATTAGTGCCATTCTTCAAAATATCCAAAGCTACAGATAAATATGGGGGAGAATCAATTTTAGACGATTAGCTAGGACCTTATTGCTAAGGTCCTAGCTAATCATCTAAAATTGATCCTCCCCCATATAATATCGGAAAATCAAAGTGCTTTTTATTGCTGGAAGGTTTATAATAGATAATGTTCTTATTGTTTTTGAGATGATGCATTACTTAGAACATAAGAAAGAGGGTAAGGATTGTTATATGGCAATTAAATTGGACATTTATCTATTTCTTCTATGTGCAGATGGTTTTTCTTCAGTTATTAATAAGACTGTAAGAAGTCGCACTATGAGTGGACTTTCAATCTGTAGAGGCTGCCCTATGATATCACACCTCTTTTTTGCGGATGACAGTCTGCTTTTCTGCAAAGTTAGCAACCAAGAATGCTAGCATCTAATTGATATTCTTTGTCTGTATGAGGCTGCTTCGGGTCAGAAAATCAATATAGACAAATCATTGGTGTTTGTTATTTTTTGGAACAAGAGTAATATAAGTTTTATTAATATCAGCCATGGACATATCAGAATTTAAGACATTAAGAACCATATTCACAACATTGTTACCCATAATATCCCATAATTTTTGATAAAAGACAGCAAACATACCATCTGGGCTGGGGGATTTGGTCGAGTGCATCTGTTTTAGGGCTACTTCAACTTCTTCCTTAGTGAATTGCTTAATAAGATCTTTATTCATCTGAACAGACACCTTTGATTCCATAGTGTCAATAACCTCCTGAATTCTATCTGAATAAGATGTTGTATAAAGCTTCTCAAAATAAGACACAACAACTTTTGCCACGCCCAAAGTAGACTCTCTCCAAACCCCATATCATCCAACAGTCTGGTGATTGTGTTTTTCTTTTTCCTCCCTGAAGCCTTAGAATGGAAGTATTTTGTATTGCGATCTCCAAGACCCATCCATTGAACTTTTGATCTTTGTTGCCACATAACTTCCTCACAGTCAAGCAACTCATTAATCTCCTTTCTGATCTTGTTTATCTCCCTTCCATTCCTTCCATTCTGATCCCTTAAAACTAGATCATTTAAAACATTCCGCTTCTTTTGAATTTGTCTTGGAACATGGCCAAAAACTGTTATGTTCCATCTTGAAAGTTTATCTGCACATCTTTTAAGACTAGCCACTATATCACTAGGGTTATTAGCTCTCACACTCCCAGTCCAAGCCTCCTTAATAACATCTCTACAATCTTCTCTTCTTGTCCATATAGCTTCAAACTGAAATCTTCTCTTTCGTGGGCTTTGCGGAGCAAAAAAATCAGTGATCAAGAGTGCACAATGGTCACCACTAGTTTCCACAAGATGGTGCACTCTCATGTCCCTAAAATTATCAATCCATTATTGCGTAACTAGAGCACAATCCAACCGAAGATACATTCTATGCCTTCCCTCTTGCATATTACACCAAGTGAACTCTGGACCACATAATCCAAGGTCCATGAATCTACAACAACTAATTTCTTCCTTAAACTCATCCATTTGCTTCTAAGATCTTCGAGCTCCCCCCATTTTCTCCATAGTGGAAAAAATTTCATTAAAATCCCCAAAACACAGCCAGGGAAGTTGAAATTTTCTATTAAGAACCCTTAATAAATCCCATGACTCCTTCCTTCTATGAACCTCCGGATTTCCATAGAACCTAATAATCCGCCATTTAAACCCTGAACTTTCAATAACAATGGCATCAATATGCCTGTTTGAATAACTTTGAACATCAACACTAATATCCTTCCTCCATAGAAGAGCTAAACCTCCACTTCTTCCATGGCTAGGAACAACTAACTCATTAATAAAACCAACACTCCCCTTTTTTTATCCATACTGTTCTTTTTCAGTTTTGTTTTTGATAAGAAAACAAAATCAGGATCCCATTGTTGCACCAGATCGCGCAACACTCGAACTGACCGAGGGTTCTCAAGTACTCGGCAGTTCCATCCCAAAACCCTCATTAAAACATATCCAAAAAAGATTGAAAGGATACAGGAATACAAAAAGAGCATCAAGCAAACCCAGTACAAAGGGAAAGTCTTAAAATCAAACTTCTGATAACCACATAAATAAATACAAATCATATAAAATACTCACTGATTGCTTGGAAACCGCCTTGACCGAATCACACCAACTCTAGGAGTACCCCTACTTGCTGGAAATTCATCCCACAAAAAATGCCTCTGGCAGCTTCAATCACCCACACCTTCAGCATAAGATCTTCACAGAGATTACAAAGGGCTAAGATTAACCACCGAAAAACCGACCAGCTACAAAACTATACCCATTCCAGCACAATCGGACCCACGGCAAAGGGCTAAGATCTACACAGCACAATTGGACCCACTTAAGATACTGAGAAATCCCTTGATGAAACGGTAAAGACCCACAAAAGGGTTGGAGGACTAACAATGGTGAAACTGTAAAAACCCATAAAAGGATTGGAAGACTAATGATGAAAACTGAGCTCACAAGCCAGCCGAGATGAGCTCGTGCGTACACTATCGAAAACCAAAAATGTGCGCCGAGAGAGAGAGGGCTGGAACACCACGATCCAGAGAGAGAAGAGAGAGAGACAGAACTCTCTAGAAAGGACTGGAACCTTTCGGTCCAGAGAGAACAAACTCTGACTTGGGAGAGAGAAAATTTTTGAGAGAATCTTTAATCGTTTTGTTTAAAGTCAGTTACTTCTTGCTCTTTTTGGGGGCCTTGTTGCCTAGTCTCATTTTTCTTTTAGGAAAGAATGACTTTAATTTAAACTGTAAGTTCACAGTTCATTATATTTTTTTTTGATATCAAACTCCCATATAATAAAGCATCAAGAGTAAAAAAAATAAATCACCGGAAAGTACTTAAACTAATGTAACTCATAATCTCTTCAGGCAAAATATAAATCCTGGTAAAGAAACCAAAGGAAGGTAACAGCTCGCCAAAACTTTAATTTATCGAAGGCTATAAAGGAGATCTCTCTAAGATATGTTTTGGGACTTGTTAAGGATCACCCCTTCATATTTCATCTGGAACCACTTCATTGCATCTTCCTTGGTAACTCTGTGCTGAATTCCAACACGGGACTTGCATCTACGACGACGACCCACACGGTATCCTGCTCTCTCCAAAACAACAAAAAAGTCCATACCATAGATACCAGTTGAAGGGTCATACTTGATTCCGAGATCGATGTGCTCCTGAATACCGAATCCGAAGCAGCCAGTATCGCTGAAGTTTCTCCTCAAAAGCTCGTACTCCTTGACCTTGAGCCCACTCTCCAGAAGCTGCATTGCCTTCTCGCCTCTCACCGTCACGTAGCACGCAATCTTCTCATTACGCCTAATCCCGAACGACCTAACCGTGTACCTAGCTTTGGAGAAGACAGGGTTTTGGCCACTGAGTTGCTCCAACACCTTGGCGGCTCTGGTGAGACGATCACCGCTCTCACCGACGGAGATGTTGAGGACGAGCTTCTGGACCTTGATCTCCCTCATTGGGTTGCTTAGTTTCTTCTCCGAAGCCATTGTTGTATGGATGTGGAGGAGCAGAGTACTGAGGCGAAATGGCTCACAGTTCATTATATTACTATATTATTGATCAATGTTATTAATACTGTTTGGTAACCAATGGTTAAAGATTTAAACAAAATATATAAATTATTACAATGTTTTGTATTTTCATACTTGAACACAATCAATTCAATCAATGGTCAATGTTGTTTTATTTTTGTTTCTCAAAAAAAAAAAATATTGTTTTATTTTTTTTTATTATTAGTGCAACCATTATCTTTTAAAATTAGGGATCATTATGTGTCACTTTGAAAAGAAAAAAGTTATGTCAATTAATAGTTTTTATTAACTTTAGCCTTTAAGCTTTTTTAAAATATAAGAATTCCCTTAATACTTTTTAGTGAAATTGCCAAATGTGTGACCATTTATTCTACAAGCCTTAAACCTATTTTATGGAAAAATCCTCAATTTTATTTCATTACAAGAATTTGATATGAACCAATAGAAATCTGAAATTTTAATTATGAGAAATAAACAGTCTTTTTTTTCCTTCTCTGTTCATGTAAAGGATATGCTTCAAAATTCAAGCTTGTATGTCTTAAATTCTATCATAGATATTCAATAGTCAATACCACACAGATATTGAATTCAAGATAGAAGCGCAAGAGAGTTTTATCGTAAAACATTGAGAAGTGCTATGTCCATAACATTTTCACAACACTTTTTAGGTGATACGTTGTTATTGATTCTAATTTGAACTCACTATTAAAATTACTTGTTTGTCCACTAATAGCCAATAACAACCTAGATGCCACTTAATTTTTTTGAGAAAGTGTTATGAAAATGTTTAGAACATAGCATTTCTATAAAAAGTATTCAAATTGAGAAAATATGCATGAGGCTTAATGTGATGGGAATTTGGAGCTGCTTTAATTACTCGAGTAGTATATTTTAATTTGTCTCTACTTAAAAGATATGCATAACGTTTTAATGTGATGGGAATTTGGAGATGTGACATGCATGAGTATTCTTAGGGGATGTGGTGAGACCATTTGAGTATTGATTTTCTAAACCACACCAAAAATGATTATGAATTCATATTTGGTATGCATGCAACTGCTTTCGCAAATAAGGATAATAATTTATTAGGAACAATATAGGGGAACCAACCATCATCATCCTCAACCAAGGCCCAAAGCAGGGGATGTATGTGAGGGGTTGGAGTTTTCAAGTTGAACAAAAGGAAGCCTATCAAGTGTCAAGGCATTGATGGTTTTTTCTATTTCTTTTTTAAGTTTTAAATTCAAGAAATGCAAAAATGTTTTATTTATATACATTCTTTTCACTTCTAAACATATTTGAGTTTTTCTTGAATTGGAAATTGATCAAATTCTTCATTAAGATTAAATATTACAAATTTAAATATATATTTAGTGTTGCATTATTTAAAATTTAAAATAACGTTATAGTTTGTATATAGTTAAATTCATAAAATAAGATCTAAATTAATTATGAAATAGACCATCTTTAATTATTTCAAGTAAATTAACTTCAAACGATATTATTTGGAAAAAAATTCCTGTTAACATAAAAGGACTTTCATTATAAGATCTACAAGAAACTATTCGGTGCTTAGCAATAACCTTAATGGTTTGATCTTGAAGTACAAATCGCTTTTTCTTGTACGTAATCATCAAATTATGGGTGACAAACATCTTATAGTGCTAATAATTTGTAGTGACTAAGGAACTAGCAACTACCAAACTAGAAGCCTTGTTGGCTACTGGTGCTATCCAAGGCTCGAAGCTGTAAAATTCCTTTGTGAAAAATGAAGGCAAACAAAAGAAGGAAGACAACAATTTTAACGTGGTTCAGCCATAAAAGCCTACATCCACAGAGTCTCTATAATTTTTTAAAAGTAATGTTACAGCACCCATGGATATTATTAAAAAAAAAAATGACAAATTCAAGATAAACTAATAAGTGAGTGTTAAAAGAAACAAAAGGAGGTGCTACAAATTTGATTATTTTGGTCCAACATTATACAAAATCAAAACCTCATTAAGTCATGATGCCTTCCAATAGGGTCACTGGCCCACTGTACCTGCATTCAAGGAGGACAATTATCCCTCTAAATCATTGAATTAAGGGAAATCATTTCTATGTATAAGAAGAAGTTTTGGTTTTCAAAATTGTAAAGGGAATTCATAGTAATGCAAAAGGGTTCAATTTTCGAATCCTAAACTCATTAAATGTTTTATGGAAATGGTTATCTTGGTACTCGAGAGATAGTTAAGATTATAAACAACTAAATAATTCCCAGTAAATTAGTTTAACTTCTTACCCATTAAAATTCCATACTTAGAGTAATTTAAGCGTATGTCTACGTCAAAGTCATCAAACGCATCTCTATAAAAACTATTGAGTGTAAGTACAATACCAATAATCACTAATGGTAAAAATCACTAAATCAAAAATATCTTAAATGTCATTTTCATTTATGTATTTTTCAACAAACATTTTGAGAGGGGACGGGACAAAAAAGAGCATATTTTGAATCATAGAAAACAAATTAGATGAATCTTAATCATATGAATAGTGCTATCATGTATTCAAATTTCACATAGCATCAATATTATTAATTTCGCTAGAACAAAAGAAAGTACAATGACAAGCACATAGCATTGTGTTGGATATATGATTCCCCTCCCTCCATAAAGGTTTGGAGGGGGTGTTAAGAGCAACAAGTACTATGTCATGAACAATTTACCTGTAAGTTGAAGTCTTTCTCAGCGTCTTCTTGTTCTGAGGAGCTTGTCTCTAATCAAATGCAACTGAGCTACAACATCACTAATTTTCATCCTTTCTATTGGAGATTCCATAGAACAAGAAACTCCAATTCCAAATATCAAAATCAAGCACTCCAAAATTTTGGGACATCCTATTTGATTTTGAATGTGAGTGTCATTTGTCCTTGTTTCCATATCTTCTCTTTCCAAAAGAATAATAGGATCCACAATGTTGATCACTCGTTCGGGCAAAGCTCCTCTAACGAAATCATGAAGGTTCAAGTCGTCTTTGAAAATGTTATCAGTGGGCCTTTTTCCTGTGAACATCTCCAATAATAATATACCATAACTGTAGATATCACCAAAAGTTGACACCTCATTTCCCATACCATATTCTGCAATTGCACATAGCATTTAGAATATGATTGATCTAGTTTCATATTAAAATAATAATAATAATAATAGCACAACTTTGAAAGATATTTCTATCGGCATATAAAACGAAAAAAAATTATGACAAGTAGAAATTTTTTATAGGACATGCTCCAACTTCAAAAAGGCTTCCTTAAGTTATTTTCATGCTTGAAATTAGCTCACTAAAAAATATTATGAAAAGAAAAATATTTAATGTTCAAAAATGGAAAAGATATTCACCTGGAGGAGCGTAACCAACTGTTCCTTTTAATCCGATAGAGCTTGATTGATTAGTGAAACACTCTTGGGTGGCCTCACGAAGGAACCTTGCTAAGCCAAAATCACCAACATGTCCAATCATTTCATCATCAAGAAGAACATTGCTAGGCTTGAGGTCACAATGAACAATTGGTGAATGGCAATGATGATGAAGATATTCCAATGCATTTGCAACATCAATAGCAATATTCAGCCTTTAAAGAAAATTCAAATTTGTTTGTTCTTCAGGAACCTCATTTCTTCTTGAAACTGGATGCAACCACCCATCTAGGTTGCCGTTAGTCATGAACTCGTATACCAATGCTTTGAAATCATGACCTTGATAGTCAACACCTGAACATGCTGTGAGTACCTTCACTAGATTTCGATGTCTAATATTTCTCAAAGCCTCACATTCAGCAATAAAACTTTTTGAAGCACCATGCTGCAAAAGATTGAGCACCATGACAGCAACTTTACGTCTATCATGATCAAGAATTCCTCTATATACAGATCCAAAGCTACCCACACCAATTAAATTAGTGGTGGAGAATGCATCTGTAGCTTTTAGGAGACTACGGTAAGATACATTCAAAAGTAAATTTCCTGAATTACTTAAAATACTCTCTCTTCTTTTTCTTTTTAAAGTGCAGAGAAGTAAAAATAACATTACCAAAGTTACTCCAAGAAGGCCAGATAATATAGAGATTATTAGCTTCAAGGAAGGAGTCAACTTCCTCTTCTTGGATTTATTGTATTTACATACAGGAAGATGAAACTTAGGCATGCCTCCACAAAACTTACTGTTCCCCTTAATCACAGTTGCACTTGTATTCTTGAAAACTCCATTTGTTGGTACCTCACCGTCAAAATCGTTATAAGACAAATTCAACAACTGCAAGAAGATAAAGCTCTCCAAAAATTTTGGAATATTGCTAGAGAAATTGTTTTTAGAAAGATCTAAAAGTTGAAGGCCCCTTAATGATTCCAAAGATGAAGGAATGACCCCTTGAAAGAAGTTGCTTCTCATGGCTAGATATTCTAGTTTTACACAGCTACCAAGACTTCTTGGAATTTTTCCAAACAACATGTTTTCAGAAATATCCAAGTATTCTAAATTTTTAAAATTTTCTACTTCTGTAGGAAGGACACCAGTAAATTTGTTGGCTGACAAGTCTAGAGAAATTGATGAGAATGAGAGACCAATTACTTGATATGATATGGTACCATTGAGATTGTTTTTAGAAAGATTCAATTCCATCATATTTTGACACTTGCCAAGACTCAAAGGGATGCTTCCTTGAAGATTATTGTCCTCTAAAAACAGGCTTATCAAAATAGTTAAATTTCCAAGGGAGGATGGAATATTCCCAAAGATATTGTTTTGAGATAAATCCAAAATTTGTAACTTGTGAAGCTTTCCAATTTCAAAGGGAATATGACCTGATAATTTATTGTTGTCCATAACTAGTGCCTCCAAATTCGTCAAATTTCCTATTACAATAGGAATGATTCCAGATATTTTAATATCTTTTAGACTGAGAAAGATGAGTAGTTGAGAAATTGGCAATGCACTTAGGCAACTCTCCCCCAAAGTTATTATAGGATGTATCTAAAACGGTTAGATATGTAGAATTTGTCAAAGAACAGAGGAAACTCAAGTCATTTGCCCCTCCATTTCCAAGTTCGTTATTAAATATGCTAAAAATTGAAACTCTATATAACTTCTCGAAAGAAGGAACTCTTCCTCTTAGTTTATTTTTGGCAAGGTCAAGTAGCTCTAGATTTGAGGCATTAGATATCGAAATAGGGATAGGTCCACTAAATTGGTTATAGTGAATGATAAAATTTTCGATATTTGCTAGGGTGATACCTATGTCTAACGGAAGATGCCCTTGGATTTGGTTGAATCCTACTTCAAATGTTTTTAACGAAGACAAATTGAAGATTGAGGGAGGAATTCTTCCAGACAACCTATTTAAACTGACACCAAAAAATGTAAGTTTCGTCAGTTGGCCAAAAGAATGAGGGATACTCCCACCCAAGTTATTAGAATATGCACCAAACATTTCTAGAGAGGATAAGTTACCGAAAGAAGGTGGGATGCTTCCTGTCAAATTATTAAAACCAAAACTAATGAGTCTGAGTTTTGGCAAAGTGCCAAGAGTTGCAGGGATTTCCCCATCCAAAAGGTTGCGACCGAAATCAATGTATTTGAGGTTGGTGCAATGGGATAAATTTCTTGGAATTTTGCCGCTAAGTGTGTTATTGTACAAAAGCAGGTATTGCAATCTGCGTAAACGGTCAATTTCTGAAGGAATTTCATTATGAAAGCTATTGTTTGGGAGTGATAGATTCTTCAAAAAACTTAAATTACCAACATGTGGTGATATAGAGCCTACCAGTTTCGAAGATTGCAGGTCCAACTTAATGACCCTTTGATGTCGACGACCACAGGTAACCCCTCGCCATTGACAAAAGTGGATGCTATCATTCCAAGAGCTCATAACCTGGAGAGGATCATCAGTGATCTTGGCTTTGAACTCAAGCAACACCAACCGGTCCGTCTCATTATTCCTGCCAACAACAGAGGTGACTAACAAGCCACACCACCAGAGAAGGATAGAAGCATGCATGAAAAAAGAGGAGGACGGTGGAGATGAACCCCATTGGGAAAGCCCCATATGCAATATGGTTGAAGAGGCAGTTGGTACAAGTGTGGATTGTGAGGGAAGGCTAATTTGGCTGTGTATAGAATCTCAAGAAGTGGCAAATTTATAAGGAGAGCGTGAGAGAAGAAATTTGGTGCGAGAATTTTGGGGATTATAGTCGGTCTGATCATCTTTAATTAATCAGACCGTGTACCCATGATCCACGTGGAATGCTATAGTTTGCCCCCTTTATATTAAACCAAAGGTGTGTTTATTTGGTGTATTTATTAAGGATTTGGAAGTGTAGCGTCCGTGCTCGGCTGAGCCCAAAATACACGTTTCCAGACCCTTCAGCGTCTCCCACACGCTTAAGTCTGATTAAAAGACATGGTTTTCGATGGTTGGCTTGAACTGTGGGCTAAAATCCACGTGTGCCTCAACCCCAACATCTTTTTTATACACGTTTCCAGACCCTTCAGCGTGTCCTACATGCTTAAGTCTGATTAAAAGACATGGTTGTAGATGGTTGGCTTGAAAGTGTGGGCTGAAATCCACGTGTGCCACACACCCAACATCTTTTTTATTGTTAAAATTTGATAGTTGCAACAACCAAAAAATAAAAAATAAATAAAAAGATTTTTCAAACCATAGCTCTCGTAAAGATGAGCAAACAATTCTACAAAGGCTGTGTTTGTTTGGCGTAAAATGTTTTCCGGAAAATACATATTTTCCGGAAATGCTATTTTCCGGAAAAGGAAAATGTATTGAGGTTGTTTGGCTGTCTTGGAAATCGTTTTACGGAAAATCAATTCCGGTGTTTGGTTCGGTCAAACATTTTACGGAAAATGCTTTTTGTTTTACGGAAAATCAATTTTCATGTTTGGTTCGGGTAAACATTTTACGGAAAATGAAATCTATTTTTTCCGGAAAATCAATTTTCATGTTTGGTTTGTGAATTAATTTTACGGAAAATATAAATGCCTTACAAATTTCTACTCCTGCAGTATCTAGACAAACCTGTAATAACATACACCTGCATTGCATATACATATCTGTAACAGTATAAAAATAATCATCCACTTCAACATCAAAAATAATCATTTAAATATACCGATAATATTAATATAAAAATAGCCACATTCATCGTTCATCATTGTCATTACACCTCCATGGTGTACAAAAATGATACCTACTCATGGTATCTGAATAGTACAAATACATAATTTAGGCAATTGTATTGTCCTAATAATACAAAGTACTATATATATAATACAATGATAGGTTAATACTAGTTATACAACAAAAGTGAATTCCTAAAGCTACCGTCACAGTCTACATGAAACAGGCAAGTCAAAATTGTGAGGCAAAAAAACTATCCAACCACATCTTTCGTAGCCTAGCATTCTTGGCCAGAAATCCCCGAGCCACCTTCTCATTTTCACACAGATGGTCAAACGCAATTGCGAGCATTTCTTCGCTATATCCATCCGCCATCATTGCCATAACCTCATTATAAAGAGATGTGTAATCTACCGGGCCCCGATTGATTTCTTTAAGAGCCGTAGCTATTTCCTTCAACTGATCAGACAGATCAGTCAACACGCTATCATCAGCAGTAGATGGTGCCCGACCTCTTTTACGGGACTTGGAAATTCCCGACCCAGTTGTGGATGACTCGACTACATTCTTACCTTTTTCGAGCACATCTTCATCCACATTATCCGCAACAAATTCAGCACTATCGCCATTATCTGGCTCATTTTCATAATCTACATAGGACTTTGAAAAGCCACCCGTGGCTGTGTCCTTGCCCACAACAATAGCTAGCTCATCATACATCTCTATTTTTTTGTTTAGAAACTCCGCATGCTTTCGATGCGCCTGTGAGGGAGAAAGGAACGTATAATAACAATTCAATAATTACTTCATTTATAAATTCAATATTCAATGCATTATTCATGCCAGTAAAGAAAAAAATCTGTTATTACATGAAAAATAAAGTGCGTGTCCATCCTTGTCAAATTAAACATAAAATCATGGTGTGGAATAAATACTGCATTTAAACATCTAGTTATGGTAGTGTGACATTACTCTAGGACTAAAACTTAATAAATCATGATAAAGTTTACTTCACACCATTATATAATTTACTAAAACTTCATCTAGCCTCTAACATTTATTCATAGATGTCTTCTTTGAAACTATGAATATCTTTTCAAATAAATTCTTTGCCTTCAATTTCCAAGCTAAAATTTCAATTTCTGGACAAAAACATATATTATCATTTATATTAAGAAAATATAATTGTAAGGCATACCATGACTTCTTCTTGGTACGTCTTTGCGTCGCATGTTATCATTTTGAGATTATCATCCCAACCGAAGCCACTCTTCTTTCGAAGTTTCTCAATGGTAGACCACATGGTCTTTAGAGTACGCATCCGATTGTCTACGTAGGAGGGGTGGCACTCAACCCCAAATTGGGCACTTATCTCCTTCGCTACCAGAGCAAAGGAGCCTGCCTTAAAGGTGTTAGAGGGCTTGTTGCCCTTTGTAGCCTCCTGTGCAAGGATCCTCAGCATCATTTCATGCATAGGCGGCAGCCACCTAAATTGCTTGCTGGTACTCATTTTTTCTTTGCCCTTTGACATTACTACATATGAAAATTGTATCGTCAGAGTAGCATTTAGTAATTACGCTCAGAATATGAACAACAAATCAAACACACATACAACCATACTTATAAATTTGCACAATAGAATGAAACATGCTACCACTCAAAATGACAATGTAATACCATCAAATAACAATGTAATGCTAAAAATACTTTTTCATTACACCACCAGAAGTCTATAGTAAATACATTGTCGTTATAAAAAAAAAACACACATATTACAATCACAGAAATCTAAATAAAGTACTACTCTCCACTCCTGATATAATCAGACCACATAGCTTGACATATCTCATCTCTCTTAGCATTCCACAATCTACTGTCTTCAATGGACTCTCGACGTGATTGTGTTTCTTGTTGGGGGGCACTAGACTCTACTTCGTTCATTGCATCTTCCATAATATGGTCATTTGGTTCAACCCCCATAATGTGATTATGAACCACACAACATGCTAACACTACTTTCACTTGAGTTTCAAAAGACCAAAAAGGTTCTGCATCCAACACTCGAAAACGTTTCTTCAACACTCCAAACCCTCGCTCAATGGTAGTTCTCAATGAAGAGTGTCGCAGGTTGAACAATTCTTTATCATTCTCAGGAGGATGATCACTAAACTCTTTTAAGTGATATCGCACACTTCGATAAGGTGACAATATCCCATTTTTATTACCATACCCAGCATCACCAAGATAATATTTACCTACATATATTAAAAAATAAAACAAAATCACTACTATGCTTAAGAAAACGCACAATATTTATTAAACTAATAAATCAAAAAGGTGAAGTAAACGTATAATACCGTTGGGAATTGAAAATCCCCCTGGCCTAGCAAATGCATCATTTAACACACGTGAATCATGTGCACTGCCTTCCCATCCAGCCAATACATAAGTAAACTTTAAGTCAAAACTAATGGCAGCTAACACATTTTGCGTGGTTCCATCTTTGCGACCACGAAATTTTCCTTGTATTTCAAGTGGCACAGATGCACGAACATGTGTACCATCTATTGCTCCAACACAATCCTAATTTTTGACAGACATAATTGTTTAAAATTACACAAATCTTCATAATTTACAAAAATACACAAGTCACAATATTTACCTTAAAATATGGGTAGAACCTTCTGCTATTCCTTATCTCTTGGGGTGTATCTTCGCTACGCAGTCTTATTAGAGTTCTATATAATTTCAGGACCCCCCTAAGGACGACCTTAAAGTATCTATGAACAGTCTCAGTTGATCTATAAATCCGACTACCCATTACACGAAACCTCACATTATGACCAATAATATGTAAGAAAATAAACACTTGCTCCGTAACAGGCATGTGAATAGTTGGGCGTACATGCTCCCCCTCAGTGAGGATGTGACATAAGCGGTGAAAAGCTATAGGCTTCATCCTAATTTGATTCACACAATATCTCTCAGTTCCATGCAGAATACTATTTATGTATTCCTCTCTCTCGGCTGCATGATTAACAAAAGGCGCCCTAGGCAATCGATTACGTCTACGCTGCAATTTCCTTAACAATGCAACACCCACAAGAAGGACAGATGCAACTGAGGCAAGAATTGCGGCTTTGGTTTTTTTCTTCATCTAAAAAATCACAAACACTGTGGTCTAAGAGGTATGTAAACAAGCATACTATTGATTACACAGTAAATTAAAACAGTCACAAATAGAAAATATCCAAACCACATTGATAACGAGTACCAAAATTTTTATGCACATATATTTTTGTATAATTGTATCATCAACAACGTACACAATATAATACCATCACAATCAATATTTACATCTATGAACGAATCACATTGCATTGTTATTATAGAAAACACTGAACAAGGGTTTCCCAAAAAAAGAAAAAACACAGAACAACAATAGCCACAACAAATTTCACAACTCACAAAACAACAATAGCCACATCAAATTTGTGCCCAATAACCACCTCCCACCACAGCAATTATTTTTACATCAAATTTATACCCAAACCCACAGTATTCACATCAAATTTATGCAACCCACTCAACATCAGCTACACCCAATACTCATTATCAACCGAATAAAACTGATGAAATTTCAGTCATAGCCAAAAAAAAATATAATAATAATAATAATAATAATAATAATAATAATAATAATAACGGCTGTGTTGTTTATGAGGGACTGATGATTTTCAGTCGGATGGTTTATGGGTTTTAGGGTGGTCGGCCTTTTCAGTTTTTGGTATTTTTGGTGTGGATCGGGTTGAGAAATGAAGTGATGAGAGGGTGGATTAGACTGAGAAATGAGGGTGGATCGGCTGAAATGGAAAAGGAAAACTCACTGTGCGTGGAGAGGATCGGCTGCGTGAGGGAGATGGTGGAGCTCGGTGTGTGGATCGGAGCTCGTCGGTGTGTGGATCGGAGCTTGCTCGTCGGTGTGGGGATCGGACCTTGGAGGTTGGAGCTCGGCGGTGGGTGGATCGGAGCTTGGTTGGAGGTCGTCGGTGTGTGGATCGGAGCTTGCTCGTTGGTTTGTGGATCGGAGCTGCGAGCTTGGAGGTCGTCGGTGTGTGGATCGGAGCTTCCTCGTCGGTGTGTGGATCGGAGCTTGGAGCTTGGAGCTTGGAGACTTGCTGCTGAGTGCGTGTGAGTGCGTGTGAGAGAGCTTGGAGAGGTGCTGTGTGAGCTGTGTGAGAGAGCTTGGAGAGTGGCTGTGTTGCTGTGTGAGAGAGAGTTGCTGTGTGGAGAGAGCTTTGGAGAGTTTTGAGAGAGATCAGTTTTCCGGAAATTGGTTTAAGGGAAAATAAGTTGGGAAATTGATTTACGGGTGGGAGGGGCTTATTTTCGGTCAAAACTGAAATTATTTTCAGTTGACCAATTTTCCTAAACCAGCCAAACGCCTCAATTTTCCGGAAATGATTTTCCGGAAGTAGTTTGAACCCAAAACAAACACACTCAAAATTACAATATTCTTGTTATCAAAAAAAAATTACAAGATTCTTTAGGTCTGTTTAGATACTGTTTATTATTAAAAACTGAAAATATTGTAGTAAAATAATTTTTAAATTTATGAATAGTACTGTGAGACTAAGTTTAAAATTTGTTAAAAAAAAAAAAGTACTTGCGGATCTTGTAAACAGTGCACAGAACCCACAAAAAACGTTGGACGCGCAAAAACATTGGACGTGGCCACTATCCAATCATACACTTAGTGTCCGTTTAGATACCGCTTATTTTGCTAAAAACTAAAAATAATAAAAAAATAATTTCCAGTTACTGTTCACACTCACAAAAACTCACAAAACACTATTAATTTTTCTTAATGCACTGTTCATGTCCCATGAACAGTGCAAGAGGTGCTAGTAAAAAAAAAAAAAAAAAAAAATGCAGACGTGAAACGCCAATCCAAACGGTCACTAAAGGTCTATTTGGATACCGCTTATTTTACTGAAACTGAAAACTTATTGCTAAAAGTACTGTAAATAAAAATAAAAGTTAGTTGAAATAGTATAACGAGTCCATAAATAATATCAAAAAATGCGATCTCTAAATAATAACAAAAATAAACTAAATAATAAAATAATTTTAATTTTTTATTGATATATAAACACACACTTAGTATAGTTATTTTTAAGTACCTTATCATCTTCACTCTTCTCTCTTCTGCAACAAATGGCCGAATGGCCTTTCCTTTTATTTCTTCACCTTTTTCTTCTTTTCTTCCTTCCACACTCTTTACATCAAGTCACAATAAATGCAAGCACACAAGCTTTGAGTTTGAGTTTTGTACAGCCAACTTCTTTTTCTTCAGCCAATTTTCTTCTTCCTTCAGCGTGTACCACAAGCTTGAGTCTGATTAAGAGACATGGTTGCAGATGGTTGGCTTGTAGACTTTAGAGACAAGCTCATTAATTGAACTATTCCATCAAGTGTGGGCTGAAGCCCACGTGTGCCACACACCCAACATCTTTTTTATTGTTAAAAATTTGATAGCTGCAACCAAAAAAAAAAAAAAAAAAAGATTATTCGAACCATAGCTCTCATAAAGATGAGCAGACAATACTACTAAATTACAAGATTTTTAAAGTTAGTTTGAATATTATTTATTACTAAAAATTGACAAAATAATTTTTAAATATGTGAATACTATTATGAGACCCAGTTTTAAATTTGTTTTTTTGAAAAGAAGTACTTGCGAGTCCTGTAAACAGTGCACAGAATAAAAAACAAAACACTGAACTCGCAAAACTGTAAATAAAAGCTGCTATGATAGCTCTTTATTATCATACCAAGATATCAATTGGTTTTTGGTGTCGGCAGAAATTGAATCTCGGATCTCTTATTCAATTATCAAAAACTTTACCAATTGAACTAATTGGAACTCACAAAAATATGATGGTTGATTTTAATTAGCACGTTACTTTTCTTTTATTTCCCCTTCAAAATTATTGACTTACGCATCAATATATTTAAAAATAAACCATTTTTTAATCATTAAAATATACAAAATTAATCAAAATATTAGAAAAAATAAATGTAATTAGTGCATTTGATAAATTAGGTTTTATTATATTACACTTTACAAATTATTTTATTCTAGTTTGATTAGAATTTTTATAGTAGATCGTGGTTATTTTATTTCTACATATATTTAATCTATAAAGATATATTATAAAAATAAAAATTAATGTGGATACTAAGAAAAGAATTGGTTGAATCTAAAAATAGGATATCTTAAGAAATTTGTTACTAGCGATAAAAAAAACATTTAGCTGAATTTTTTTATGGTATAGATTTATTGTCAAAACTACAAGTTGTAAAAGAGCTTTTTGAAATAAACTAATACACTTTGATTAAAAGATGAAGTCATGTAAAATGAGTAGATTAATTATTTTCTAAATGCATTTATCGCTTATTGAAGTTTATTGATAGCACCTGTTACAATTTCTTATACAAGAAGAAAATTTTTAAAATTAAAAATGGTAAAATATTACTTAAGATTAATTGTACTAAGAGTCTTGTAATCTAGTAGCATTGTCTGCTCTTTTTTTATGAAAACTTTGGTTCGAATCACCCTTTCTTGTTGTTATAACTATCAATTTTTTTAACAATAAAAAAGAAAGAAAGAAAGACTAGTAAATTAACCGTATTATTAATTGAAAAAAAATGTTAGCAAAACTCAAGTACAAAAAATTAAATACTAATTATGCACTTCAAAAAGCGAGAAGATTTGGTTTTAATTAAACAAAATTTCTCACATGTATATTTATTATATTTATTGATTTTTAAATATAAGAAAGATATAAGTAATTTCTCTACTCGTTTGTGCTCAATTAAATGTAATATTGTCATATTGATGAGAGAAGGATCTATAAAAGTTTTGGAAATGTAAGAATTGAGTTAGGACTTAAAAGAGAAAAAAAAAATAAAGAGTAAACTCAGTAAATACTTGACAATCCTTCATTGTACAAGTATCAAAATTTGAAAAAAATAAAAATAAAAGTAAAGGTTTTTTGCAGACTTTTTTTTTCTTCTTTTATATATATATATATATATATATATTGCATTCCCACGCGTATTTCAAACTTGCCAGGAAACACATGAAGCACAGATCTTCGTTTTTCACTGCTAAAGTACTACACACCGACATTTTTGAATCATAACGTCAACCAAGACTATCTTCTTCTCAAATAATTAAATGAGTATCAAAGACTAAAAAATGGCTTGAATCAATGTCAGCATGACTAGGAAATGCTATATATCACATCAATTAGTGACAATCATATGCGGTGAAGCCGATAATTGTTGTGTTTGAATTCACATCCTAATTATTGTTATAATTGATGTGATCGATGATTTTAAGTAGCACATTTCTTTTTATTTCCCTTCAAAATTATTGGCTTGAACATAAATACTTAACTATTAGCATAGGCGGAGTTAGGGGGGTGCCAAGGGAGGTCATGCCCCCATTAGCTTTTTAAATTTTCCATTATTCCTCTTTAAAATTGATAATAAATCTAAAAATTATACAAAAATGTATTCATCGGCCCCTCTGAGATAATTTTTTGGCTTCGCCATTTAGCTTATAACTCATGTATAGGCATGCATAAAAATAAACCTAATTAAATGCATGTTAAAATTTTTGCCTAACTTTAATATTATTATGATTAAAGTATGGTGATTTTTGTTATTAGATATATAATTGGTTTTTGTTTTTATTCTTATTTTATAGTTCATTAATATTAGACTTTTAATATTATGCATTCATTAACTCATTTGGCACAAAAATTAAAAATCTTAAGTAGACACGTGACACAAAATTAGCTTATAATTGAAATCCAAGTAAGAATAGGTGAAAACCCAAATATAATTCAAAGAGTGACACAATAAGAAGATAATATCACAAGCAAGCGACAAATTAATATAGAAAACACAAAAAAGGTGCACATAGCTTCTAGCACACATCAAGGAAAAGGCAATAGCGTTGAAATGTAGAGCTACGCATTTTGTCTGATTCTCTTATGATTGGTTCAAGTGATATATAACTCAGTTTAGATTAAATGCACCATGTTCGATAACACTTGTTCTAATATGCAAGATTGGACTTCATAGACAGAAAGTAATTGAACAATATATATATATATATATATGAATATGATAGACTTAATTCATCAGTTAATCATTTTAATTTAACGACATTATGACAGATTTAACTAAATTAACAATATATTTTTAGACAAAGTTTAGCTACAAAATTAGTTGTAACTTAAGGTTACAACCTTACTCAATATCATTAATATTACTACATATTTCAATAATTTAACTGTTGGATTTTATGTTCTTTATACTTTTAATACACATGTCAAATTTTGTATCAATCATATATTATTTACTATATGATATATAAGATTATATTTTATGCATAATTTTAAAAAATAAAAATAAAAAGCTTACAATTTAAACAATTTATTGATGATGTAAGGTTGAATTTTATCAACCATCTTGTTGACTTTATTTTGTGCCAATTTGCTTGTAATTCAGCACTTAGTAATCCTGTATTTAGGTGAGATTCATGTAAAGGTAGAGTGTGAGAGAGTATGAAGAAATGCTCAAGATTGTGCAAAGAAGCAGGGATTCATGACTGGGAATCGCGGGTGACTCACGATTGGCAAGCCGCCAAAATGCAGCACACGAGTGAAGCATGTGAGAAGGTGAATAGTCACGCCAGCTGGTGCACTACAGGTCAAAAATCCAGCCTGGCCGTTCTGTTATCTCGCGACTCAGTCAAGTCGCAAGACCAAGACGCCAACCAGCCCTGTTTGGGAAAAACTGACTCTTCGCATTCCTTTCTCACCCCACTATATATAGGCCCTTATACCCACGAAATGTAGAGAGCTTCCAGAGAGAATTTTGAGAGAGAAACCTTAGAGAAAAACAAGATTGATTCATCTACAATCTTCATCTAAGAGACTCTTCAAATTCCTCTACTCTCTTCCTCTCCATTGATACATTATTGAGAGGTTCTTGACCAAATTCTTTTCTCACCACACCCACGTCTGTGAGAAGGTCTTTTGATGCTAAGGGAAGCAGTTTGGAAGGGACCAATGGCTATTGGTTGATACTATGGGCTATAGCGGAATCCGGTAAGTTAGAGAAGAAAAAAGTTCGGCGTAATCTCATTGGAGCAAGAAGTTTGGAGGGCTTAGGTACCTGGATAGATTAGGCTTGGAGGGCTTAGGTACTTGGGTAGATTAGGCTTGGAGGGTCTATTGCTGTTCATGTATCCCAACTACATTTTCTAGTGGATTATTGACTGCTTGGAGGGCGGCGGAAAGGTTTTACGCCGAGGGCTTCAGTTTCCTCTTCGATAATACATCGCATGTTGTCCTTGTGTTTGCATCTCTCTTCCCTTAATCTTTACCATTTAATTTCTGCTGTGAATGTGATTTTAAATTGGTTTAGATTGCTTATCAATTCTGTCATTAGCTTATGTTCATGTTTCGCACATTTATTGTTTGATAATAAGCTTGAATTGGTAATTTGTAATTGGGGTCTAAACATTCAAGGGTGTTTTCAACGCTATTTGAACTTTCAATTGGTATTAGAGCAGGTGCACTCTTTGTGGTTTAAACACCTGAGTGCAATCCTAGACCCCTTGGATATGGATGTTCATATGGAAAAGGCCATGCTGAATTGTGGCTTAAATGTTTGTGAGAATGACTCTATGAGTATGTTTGAAAGGTGTCCCAACATTGAACTCCTAGAGTTATTAAAAACAAAGAAACATGCTAGGATGTTTGCTCACGTGCTGAAATATTTTGAGAACAAGAATCACATCTTACACAATAGTCTATGTGAGTCTAACTCTTTGATTAAGAAGTACAAAAGAAGAAATAGAATATTGTGTGAAAAGGTTTATAATCTGAAAAAGAAAATTCAGTCTAACAGATGCATAAATAATGAAGATAAATTGCTGTTTGATGGTCAAGAATGCTTGTCTCATGCTTATCTATTTGTGCACACCTCATTGGAGGTATTTAACTCATGCTTGTGGTATCTTGATAGTGGTTGTTCTCGTCATATGACAGGAGATAAATCACTATTTAAAACTCTCAAAGAGAAAGTTGGTGACTATGTGACATTTGGTGATGGGAGTCATGCTTAAGTTCTCGGCAAAGGGATTGTTGAGATACTGGGATTACCTTTATTGAAATATGTGTTATACATCAAAGGGTTGAAGACGAATCTCTTAAGCATCACTCAAATATGTGATGAGGATTTTCTTGTCCAATTCTCAAAGAAGGGGTGCATAATCATTAACGAAGAAGGGATTCAAGTCTTGGAGGGAAATAGGATTACCGATAATTACTATGGAGTAGTTCCTACGGCACCTATTTCATGTAGAAGTGCTCGTGTCGACATGCTGGAACTTTGGCATCATAGATTTGGGCATGCAAATTTCAAACAAGTAGCTAAAGTCTCTAAACTCGAAGCAGTTGAGGGACTTCCAAAGTTTGGAAAGGTGGAGAAGACTATTTGTGGAGCATGCCAAATGGGAAAACAAACAAAGGCAAGTCATCACAAGGTGAATGTGATTGCTACTTCACGTTGTTTAGAGCTTATCCATGTTGATCTAATGGGGCCTACAAGAACTGAAAGTCTTGGAGGAAAGAGGTACATTATGGTCATTGTTGATGATTTCTCAAGATATACTTGGGTTGAATTTCTTAGAGAAAAATTAGAAGCATGTGAAAAATTGGAAATTCACTGCAAGAGACTACAAAATGAGACCCATTGTCAAGATAAGGAGTGATCATGGCAAGGAGTTTGAGAATGCAAGATTTGAGTTGTTTTGTGAGAAGAACGGAATCAAAAGGGAATTTTCAGCTCCCAAAACTCCTTAGCAAAATGGAGTGGTTGAAAGGAAGAATCGAGTGATTCAAGAAATGGCTAGAGTTATGCTATTAAACAAGCAAATTCCTCAAAAGTTTTAGGGAGAAGCCGTGAACACCTCATGCCACACTGGTAATAGAATATTCTTCCGAGTGGGAACAAGGAAGACCGCTTATGAGATTTGGAATGGAAAGAAGCCGAAAGTAAAGTACTTCCGAGTGTTTGGAAGCAAGTGCTTCATTCTAAATGATCGGGAGAACCTTGGGAAATTTGATGCTAAAAGTGATGAAGGCTTGGGTATTCTACTACTAGTCGAGCATATAGGATCTTCAACAAGAGAACTAAGACAGTGATGGAGTCCATCAATGTAAAAATTGATGATGCCATAACCAAGGTAGAAATGGTTGATGATGGGGAAGGACTGCACACCAAAGAACCCACTGTTGAGGCCGAAGCGCTTGATATAGAAGCTGAAGGAACTACACTAGAAAAGGAATCAACTCCCTTGAACACAAGAATGGAAACAAGATCAATGTCTAGAACATCAAGTCCTCTTACTCCTCCAAAAGTTCATCCTCCAATCTCCCGGAATGATGAAGTCTCCACATCAAAGAAGCCATCATCAAGAGTGATTAAGAACCATCTTGACAGCAACATCATTGGATCTTTAGATGAAGGTCTTTGTCTTTGAAAGGGAAACATACTTCTGGCTAATTATGTAACATATCACTGCTACCTTGCCCAGTTTGAGCCAAAAAGGGTAGAAGAAGCTCTCCAGGATGAAAATTAGGTAGAGTCAATGCATGAAGAGCTGAATCAGTTTATGAGAAATGATGTATGGGAACTTGCTCTAAGGCTAGAAAATGTTCATGTCATCGACACTAAATGGATATTCAAAAACAAGACAGATGAAGATGGAGAGATAATCAGGAATAAATCTCGGTTAGTGGCTCAAGGATACATTCAAGTAGAAGGAGTAGATTTTGATGAGTCCTTCGCTCCTGTGGCAAGACTTGAGTCTATTCGAATTCTTATGTCCATTGCATGCCCCATGAACTTTAAACTTTATCAAATGGATGTAAAATGTGCGTTTCTAAATGGATATTTGAATGAAGAAGTGTTTGTTGAACAACCAAAAGGCTTTGAGGATCCTCATTTTCCTAATCATGTGTTGAGATTAAAGAAAGCTCTTTATGGCTTGAAACAAGCCCCTAGAGCTTGGTATGATCGACTTACCCATTACCTCCTAGAAAGAGGATTCAAAAGAGGTTATGCTGATCGAACTCTGTTTGTCAAGAATGATGAAGATTACCTTTTGGTGGCTCAAGTATATGTTGATGATATAGTCTTTGGTGCTACCATTGATGATCGGGCTATAGAATTTTCTGAGGAGATGAAGAAAGAATTTGAGATGAGTATGGTGGGTGAGCTTACATTTTTCTTGGGCCTTCAAGTCAAACAAAAGAAGGAAGGCATATTTGTGTCACAAGAAAAGTATACTAGAAATATTGTCAAAAAGTTTGGACTAGACTCCAAAAAGCATGCCTCCACGCCCATGAATTCGTCCACAAAGCTAAACGCTGATTCTTCTAGAGTGGAAGTGAGTCCAACCTTGTATAGGAGTATTATTGGGAGTTTACTCTATCTTACAGCAAGTAGACCGGATATTACATTCAGCGTTGGTGTTTGTGCTAGATATCAAACTGCTCCAAAGCAGTCTCACCTGACTACAGTAAAGAGAATTATACGGTATATCAATGGTACTCCAGACTATGGGTTGTGGTATTCCAAGGATTCAAATGCTTGCCTTGCCGGTTATTCAAATGCTGACTGGGCCGGTAGTGTGGATGATCGAAAAAGTACCTCTGGAGGTTGTTTCTACCTTGGTAACAATCTTGTCTCTTGGATGAGCAAGAAACAAAACTCTGTGTCTCTCTCTAAAGCTGAAGCTGAGTACATAGCCGCTGGAAGTTGCTGCACACAACTCCTTTGGATGAAGAAGCTACTTCATGATTACGGGATTCCTCAAGATACAATGTGTGTTTTCTGTGATAACACCAGTGCCATAAATCTCTCTAAGAATCCAGTTCAGCATTCAAAGTCAAAACACATAGAGATACGCTACCATTTCATTTGGGATTTGGTGGAAGAAAAAGTTGTATGTCTTGAATTCATACACACAGACAATCAAAAGGTAGACATCTTCACCAAGCCTCTCGATGGTCCACGGTTTGAATCTCTCTGTAAGACCATTGGTGTTGGTACAATCCCTTGAATCTCATGTGTTCTGTGTGCTTTACCTCTTTATATTGAATTAACTTGTTTGTAGGGCACACACTTCTTTGTTGATATTTTTCTTTTTGCATGTTTTGCCTTAAAATGTTTTTACATTGTCTTTTTGTTTGTTTTTTATCATCCTTTTACTGCTTTTATGTCAAAAATCCAAAAACACATAAAAAGTAGAAAATCCAAAAAGTTTGATCAATTTTGTTGTGTTTTGTCTCAAAACATGTTTTGCCTTGTACTTTTGTACTAATGGCCTTGTGCATCTATGAGCTTAGCTTGTTCCCTATGCACTCATATCATTGTGGAAGAAATCTTGAAATCTATGTGATTATTGTAAATAGATCCTCAACCTTGTCATGAATGATTAGTGAATGGTTTTATTGATCTTGAGACATACATAGACTTATGCCTATATATTTTCCCACTCTTTATTTTGTTGTTTTTGCTTAAAGAGCTCACCAAATGTAAATTTCCAAATGAAAAGAGATTTTAAGCTGTAAAAGCATGTCGCACATATTAGTATTTAACTAAGAAAAAGAATAAAATGTATGATGCCCAAAAAGCCAAAGGCTAACTCATCAAATTGAAATATTAAAAATTACAGGCATCGATCTCACAATGAGATGTATTGATTCAAAATGATCAAATGATATGGTGTATATGGAGCCAAATGAAAAGCTTCAAAGAAATGTTCTCAAGTTTATGTGAGAGGTCATATATGCATACTTCTATAATTGAGATGGATCACATTATCTAGTGCTAGTTGTGTATGCCTTGGTTAAATTGATCATTGAAGCTTCACATTAGACTAAGAACTATCTCATTTTTGATACCCACACACATCACACAAGTCTATGTTCAATGAATGTCATATTCATTTGTGTGATTGTACTTGATTAAATGTGTTTTCACATGCTCAATCTTTGTTGATCAATCACAAAAAGATTTTTGAGTGTTTTAGTTTTTTTTGGAAATTATTTAGTTTTTTTTTTCAAAAATGTCAAAATTTTCAAAAACAATGTTGCCTAGTTTTGACGACTCAATCGCGCGTTGGTCCAACCGCATGTGCCAGTCGCAGACTTTACTCAGAAGGTTTTTGCGACTCACTTGTGACTCACTGGTGGGTAAATACCTTAGTCGCGAAAAATACTTAGAATATTTTTCAAAATTTGAATTTTTATGATTCTCGCGGCTCAGTGTGGCGACTTGTTCGCAGGTGGAAGGTCCAGTCGCGGGAGGTACACAGAGATTTTCGCGGCTCACCTTGCGACTCTCTCGCAAGTAGACCTTCCAGTCGCGAAAAACACTTAGAAAATTTTTCAAGACTCTTGGTTTCTAAGTGTTTTGCGGCTTACCCTGGCGACTGACTGGCGACTTGATCTAGTCGCGAAAAACGTGTGTTTTGTGTTTTTCAAATCTATGTTTAAAACTTTTCAGTTTTCCCTCGATCTATTTTGACTATTCATTGTCTTCCTTATCTGAAATGTTCTAACACTCATTGTTTGTCTCATATACATCACCATTGTTGTCTATCATTCCTGTTTCAATATTCAAGAAAAGGTATGATTTTTGTTTCACATTTACTGCATTTACCTCCTGGAATATGTGTTTTTGCTGATATTTGTATATCTCTTGTTTGATCGTGTATCTGATCCCATGATAAAAATGTTGTGCATTTGTTGGTGTTTTTGTACTGATCTACTCTATTTTGAGTACACATTGTGGTGTTTGTGGCACACACACACTCATTTTCATGTTTAGGACCTAAAATTCAGTATTTTAGGGTTTCCTTCATTATTCATGTTTTGGATCTAACCCAATGCTGATAATGTTTGGTGTCTTGTGTGGCGTTTCTTGGTCTCTTGATAAAACATGATGCAGGGTGAAAATGTCTCCATTCAAGAGATCTGCTGTGAAAGGGGGCAACAACAAAGGGAAAGAACCTGTAATTGATGTTGATGAACTCTCTCCTAAAGCAAAGAGGACTCGTTCATCATCAGGAGTATTTGATCCCAACAAGTTCAGATCTTATGCTGCTTTTCAGACTCATGAGAACTATTTCAGAGATGCTAAACTGTTGGTCAAAAGGGTCGTTGATCAACCTTCTCTTTTTGACACCGACATTCCAAAATGGTTTGCTCACAAAGATTGGAATTATCTTCTCTCCGACCTTGATGAAGCATCTGAGGACTTGGTAAAAGAGTTTTATGCCAATGCGATTGTTAAAGGCGAAGAACTCAAATGCTGGGTTAGAAGAAAGAGCTTCTCAGTCTCTCCCGCATATCTGGTTGAGATTCTTCACATCAATCGACCGATGTTTAAAAACTCACCGGTTTATGATGATTTATGTCCAGATGAGGACCTACTCTGGGATGCTCTTGGAATTCTCATCGAATGGGAACTCAGTCAGTGTTTCTTCTCTAATTCTTTCTTCTTTTCCTCCGAAATTGAGGGTGCTTACAATCATCATGTTTCACAACTTGTACCCATTATCTAGCACCAGGTACATGAACTTTGGACGTGCCTTGTTTCTTCATGATCTGATTTCTGATGTAGAGATTGACATTTGTGCACACATCTTTCATGTCTTGCGTAAGACGGTTCTTCGAATTAAATCAAGGATATGTATTCCTTTTTACTGCCTCATTTCTAGGATACTGAAGCTCAAAGGAATTCATCATTCAACAGATGAGTTTCCTTACACAAAACTGGCTCCAATCAACATTCGTACGTACAACGCTAGCATTGGTCATAGTCAAAACAAAAACTTCAGCATCTCACAGTGGCTTGCGCTCTAGCTCATCCATATTTGATGAGAAGCTAGACAACATTGCAAAATCTATCCACGAGTTGAGCTCCAAGATGTCCGGACTTACATCTATCTTGCACCATCTCAACATTCAATAAGATATAAAGTTCACCTCTATCCAAGCTCAGTTGGATCAAATTCAAAGAAAGCTAGAAGGTGATGAGGACTAGCTATTCCATGACAAAAAAGGGGAGATGATGTTGGCTGGTAGGAGGAGTACAATGATAGGGGGATAAACAACTGGATCAAAGGGGGAGTTTTTCAGCAAGAAGGATTTTGTTTAATTTCTGTTTCATATTAGCACTTTTTAGTCTTTATGTATTTTAGTTTATGTATGTACCTGTTGCTTTTGTAAGCTTTTAAGGTTAATGTTCTCATGCTTTGTATCTCGTACTTGATGTTAAATGCCATGCATTTTCTTTTTAGTACATCACTCTAGTGCCCTTGTAAGATCTTATTCCTAGATGCATATATGTTTTATGCATTAGTTGAGTGTTTGACAAGCAAATGATACTTTGTAATTGAGGTTATTAGCTTGCATGTCCGGATGTTCTTTCCTTGAGAGAATGAGCATTGTGATCACTAGTATGTAGTGATTACCTGTTTTGGTCAAGCCATGGTTTATTGATTTGTCTCATTTTGCTTGATCGCATTATGCTTGCTCCATATGCATTACAAGTTTTCTGCATACAATGATCAGATTGTGTTGTTGTGTTTCAGGAGATACTTGTTTTTATGGTTCAAGAGCTACACAGATTTTAAAGTTAGGTGTGAGTGAGTTTTCCAACTATTCCTAACTCACGCGTTAAGTCTAGAGTTTGTTATAGGGTTTTGTCATGGAATAGCCAAAGGGGGAGATTGTAAGGTTGAATTTTATCAACCATCTTTTTAGCTTTATTCCGTGCCAATTTGCTTGTAATTCAGCACTTAATAACCCTGTATTTAGGTGAGATTCATGTAAGGGTAGAGTGTGAAGAAATGCTCAAGATTGTACAAAGAAGTAGGGATTCACAGCTGGGAATTGCGGGTGACTTGCGACTGGCAAGCTGCCAAAATGCAACACACGAGTGAAGCATGCGAAAAGGTGAATAGTCAAGCCAGCTGGTGCACTACAGGTCAAAAATCCAGCCTGGCCGTTCTGTTATCTCGCGGCTTGATCTCGCGACTCAGTCAAGTCGCAAGACCAAGCCGCCAACCAGCCCTGTTTGGGAAAAACTAACTCTTCGCATTCCTTTCTCATCCCACTATATATAGACCCTTATACCAATGAAATGTAGAGAGTTTCCAGAGAGAATTTTGGGAGAGAAACCCTAGGAAAAAATAAGATTGATTCATCTACAGTCTTCATCTAAGAGACTCTTCAAATTCCTTTACTCTCTTCCTCTCCATTGATACATCCTTTAGAGGTTCTTGACCAAATTCTTTTCTCACCACACCCACGTCTGTGAGAAGGTCTTTTGGTGCTAAGAGAAGCAATTTGGAAAGGACCAATGGTTATTGGTTGATGCTATGGGCTATAGAGGAATCCGGTAAGCTAGAGAAGAAAAAGGTTCGTCTCGTAATCTCGTTGGAGCAAGAAGCTTGGAGGGCTTAGGTACCTGGGTAGATTAGGCTTGGAGGGTTTATTGCTGTTCATGTATCCCAACTATATTTTCTAGTGGATTATTGACCGCTTGGAGGGCGGTGGAGAGGTTTTACGCCAAGGGTTTCGATTTCCTCTTCGATAACATATCGCCGTGTTGTCTTTGTATTTGTATCTCTCTTCCCTTAATTTTTACCATTGAATTTCTGCTGTGGATGTGATTTTAAATTGGTTTAGATTGTTTATCAATTTTGTCATTGGCTTATGTTCATGTTCTGCACATTTATTGTTTGATAATAAGCTTGAATTGGTTATTTGTTATTGGGGGTCTAAACGTTCATAGTGTTTTTAACGCTATTTGAACTTTCAGATAACATAGCTATTGATCTTTAATTTTTTAGAAATTTTGCAAGCATGGAAGATATAAGAAGAAAATTTAATTCAATAGAGGATTTGTCAAAATTCATCTCTAATAAAAAGACATTGAGTAAGGTTTTAGCTTTAAGTTACAATTAATTTTGTAATTAAACTTTGTCCTATATTACTTTCATTCGATGGAATTACCCATTCATCAGTTTGAAACAAATGCCAGTGCATTTCCATCAATAAGTAAAATTCTCATATAAGTGCTTAGCACAATGGTCACTTCACAAATATAAGTGCTTGTAGGTTGCGAGAGCAAAGGCTGAAGTTCAAGTATCTAAGAGAGAGCTTCACACATGTTAGGGTCATATTTTCTATGTCATTGGCTAATCCTTTGACAAAACACATTTTACTTGTAATTGGATAGATCTAAGTTGGGTTTAATGTATCAAGAAGTATGTTGCTCAAACATATCAAGTGGTATAAGGTTGATCCAAGAAACAAGTGAAGAAAAACTGTTTCATTAAAACTCGACACAAGCTACTATTAAGGAATGGAGAAGCTCGACACAAGCTCGATCTATCGAGAATTACAATTTCAGAAATCTCAGATCTAAAATTTGGTCCATGATAACTTGGATAATTAGGGTTTTTCTCTCTACAACCCTAGTTATATATAAGGCTTATTTTAAAAGTAATCAAATACGAAAATAGAGACCTAAAACTCATATACTCTATGAGAAGCTATTGCGTTTGTATACCTTAGGGTTTTGTAACCAAGTGTTTCTTGATCTTCATCGTTTAGAAGTGAAGAACATTGCAACCAATAACAATTAATTAAGTTGCTGAAGTTAGTCACGTACTAGGATCCGTGAAAATGAGTTAGTCACAGATTGGAGATTTATGCAACAAAAGAAAAAAGTCTGCTACAAGATCAAGTTCAATTGGGTATTAAAGCGAAGGTTCAACTGTAGGTTGGTACTTTGGGATAGGGCAGGGTAGTGATAAAATTCCTCATACTTGTAACCACTTGATTATTGATTAATGGATTCTTTGGAGTAGTGACCTTAAATTCTCCTGGTGGGGTTTTTACCTTACGAGAGGTTTACCTCATTCGTCAACAAATTACCGTGTTATTTATTTTCCGTTGCATATTAGTTATTTGGTGATTGTTGGTGCCTCCACGATTTGCATGTAATTTGACCTAATTAATTAACTTGGGTAATTAAATTAATTAACCGGGGACAATTTATTTTAACCCAACAACACACATATATACTTAGATTAGGCTAGAGTAGAATTTCTATCTTGTATATGTAAAAAAAAAAAAAAAAAAAAAAGAAAAGGGCAAATTACAATTTACCCCAAAATTTACTTTGCCTACCTGTGATTTGAAATTTGACACTTTACCCACCTGAGATTAGCTAAGTTAGAGTTTTGTAACCCACCTTTGTTAAAAACATGGCTAAATATTTAATTTTGCTCAACTTTTATATCTCTCTCCTCTAAAAACATAAAAATATTAGATCAAATAAGATAAAAAAGAATCCAACGGAACACTTGCATAATGAGTTTAATTAAACCATAGGTATGCAACTTAAATTTTGGTCAAATCTCAGGTGGGTAAAAGTGTCAAATTTCAAACCACAAGTAGGCAATTTAAATTTCGGCCAAACCATAAGTGGGTAAGTTGTAATTTGCTCAAAAAAATAAATAAAGTAGGTTTTATTATACTACACTTTACAATTTATTTTATCCTCATTGGATTAGAATTTTTATTGTAGATCGAGTTTATTTTATTTCTACATATTTCTAACCTATAAAGATATATTATAAAAATATGAATATACGTAGTAAAAAAAACAGAGAATAGAAGAATTAATTGAACCTAAAAAAATTCCCTCTCAAAAAAAAAAAAAAAATGAATCTAAAAAAAGGATATCTTAAGAAATTTGTTACTGGTAAAAAATAACCATTTAGAAGAAATTTTTTGTGGTATAGATTTATTGTCAAAACTACAAGCTATTAAGAGCTTTTAGAAATAGACCAATACACTTTGATTAAAAGATAAAGTTATATAAAATGAGTAGGCTAATTATTTTCCGAATGTATTTATCACTTATAGAAGTTTTTTTGATAGCACCTGTTACAATTTCTTATACAAAAAGAAAATTTTTAAAATTAAAAACGGAAAAATCTTATTTAAGATTAACTATAATAAGAGTCTTGTAATTCAGTAACATTGTCTGCTTCTTCTTCTTCTTTTTTCATGAAAACTTTGGTTCGAATCACCCTTCCTTGTTATTGTAACTATTAATTTTTTTAACAACAAAAAAGAAAGAAAGACTAGTAAATTAACCATATTATCAATTGAAAGAAAATATTAGCAAAACTCGAGTACAAAAAATTAAATACTAATTATGCATTTCAAAATGTGAGAAGATTTGGTTTTTAATAAACAAAATTTCTAACATGTATATGTATTGTTTTTATTGATTCTTAAATATAAGAAAGATATAAGTAATTTCTCTACTTGTTTGTACTCAATTAAATGTAATATTGTCATATTGATGAGAGAAGGATCTATAAAAGTTTTGGAAATGTAAGAATTGAGTTAGGACTTAAAAGAGAAAAAATAGAGTAAACTCAGTAAATACTTGACAATCCTTCATTGGGCAAGTATCGAAATTAAAAATTATTAAAAAAAAAAAGGTTTTTTGTAGACTTTTTTTTTTCTTCTTATATTTTTTTTCATTGTACAAACCGTTTACTGATTCTCTTCTATGGTTGAGTCTATATGCTAGCTGTAGCTGAAATTTGTCCCTGCATTCCCATGAGTATTTCAAACTTGCCAGGAAACACGCACAAAAGACTTGGTGCAACATCGTGAAGCACAGATCTTCGCTATCTAGTCGTTTTTCTCTGCTAAAAGTACTACACACCGATATTTTTGAATCATAACGTCGACCAAGACTATCTTCTTCTCAAGAAAATGAGTATCAAAGACTAAAAAATGGCTTGAATCAATGTCAGCATGACTAGAAAATGCTGATTGGTTGGCTTGCAATCATGAATCATCACGAGATCGCAATTTTGGCATGAAAAATATGGTACCACACTAATACCAAGAAGCAAGGACTGAAACTTAAGCATATACTGATTAAGTTACACTTTTGTAATTCTTTGTTTTTGTTTGTTTGTTTGTTTGTTTTTTTTTTTTTTTTTTTTTTAAGACAACTTAATATATAAGATAAGATTTGAATAATTCATTATTGTGGGTTCCAGTTAGCTCAACTGGTAAAGTCTCTGATGGTTGTATAAGAGATTTGGAGTTCAATCCCCGCCTACACCAAAAACTGCCATAGGTTAAAACTCTCTTAAAAAGAAAAAAAAAATCATTGTTAATATTACATTATTTAATAAAATTTTATTAACTGCATTTTCTCACTGATTCACCCTTGGACCAAAAACTGCCATAGGTTAAAACTCTCTTAAAAAGAAAAAAAAAATCATTGTTAATATTACATTATTTAATAAAATTTTATTAACTGCATTTTCTCACTAAATTCACCCTTGGATTGAATTCTTTATATACTTGTGAAATAGAAAGATTTTTAAAGATTAAGAATTAGTTCATTTATAAAATGTTTTAAGTTTCAGGTTTTTTATACATTCAAATTATACACAAAAATGAGCTTATAGATCAGATAATATATAACATCTCATTAACAAGAAATTGAGATTGTGAAGAATATAGAAAGCTTGTATTATGACCATGTGATGCACGGTTTAAGTAAAAATTATGTTTAATTAAATTAAATATTATGTAATGATTTTTGAACTACATGTAGGATATTGGTTTATAAAAATTATGGTCTCAAGCTAGTAGGAAAAATTAATCATTGATGATTTAGTACATTGGCAACTTATTTTTTTCAAACAATTTAAGATTTCAATTAGGTTAGGTTTTTACTGATCTAGTATTTTAGAGGCCACATTATAGAAGATGAAAAGAAAATGTTAAGAGTTACATGAACTCACCCCTTTGACATAATTTTTTAATATAGTACACTGATCATAATTAGAGATATAATGTTCATAAAAAAAATAAATAATTAGAGATCTAATTATGTACCAAGACAGTATCTTTCTCAGCTAGGCTACTAAGGCTAGCCTATATAGGCACTGAAGGACAATTAAACGACAAGTCGTGCAATAGATTGAGTTCATATAACATGTCGCTTACCAATTTCTTTACTAGTGTTGGAATTATACTACAAGTCGTTTGTTGTAGTCTTTAATTGCTGCATGTGTTGTCGTTTTGTACGAAGTCAATTACTTAGTTTTCCTTGTGTATACTGATATTATAAAATGCAAAAAAGCTCTCCTTAAATTATCAAAAAAAAAAAAAAATCTAGCTCATAAGGTAAAGACAATAATAAATAGACTCGGCCAAGCCTAAGTGTGTCTATCCTTTGCAATGGCACATTAACATAAGATTAGGACCGATCTAAAATGAGTCCAGTCAAGCCAAACTAAATTAGTCCTAAACACACTAACTTTTGTTTAAAATATGATTAGGTCTGATCCAAAATAGGCCCAGTTCTAACTGGCATTTGATCAAAAGTGATTGCGCCAAACCGAAGTTGAGGTTGAATCAAATACTTGAACCGAGATCAAGAAAAAAGGGCAAAGACCAATTGGTACACTACAAGTCTACAACATCCCAAATCACATAAAATGACCCAAATGCTCAAGTGCACAAAAAGAAAAAGGGAAAAAGAGAAAATTTCCCTCAAAATTTATAAAATTGGTTCAAATTACATTTTGAATGGATTAAATAATGACTGAAATTCACTAAAAACGAATTTGAATTACACCTTGAACAGTTGAAATTCTCCCAAATTATTTGGAATTACACCTTCAATAAATAACATTCATGAAAATTCAATTTCACTTACACCTGAGTTATTAAACGTCACAAAGTTATTCTAAATTACTTTTTTTTTAATTGGTTAAAATTCACCAAAATTAATTTGAATTGATTTTGAATGGTTGAAATTCACAAAATAACTTAAAATTACATCTTCAATTGTTGAAATTAAATTCACCATATTAATTGAATTACACCTTAAGTTGTTAAGATTAACCAAAATTAATTTTTTTTTGACACATTGCTCCGTCAACATTCATGAAATTAATTTTGAATCATACAATAAGTTGTTAAAATTGTTAAAATTCCCTAGGATTAGACCGTAGCCATTTCGAATCCACAACACATACCCATTATTAATTGTTGAAGGGAAAATCATCCTCTGGCTAGCAAGGAGGAGTAAGGTCAAACTTTTAGTACTAGGCTCTTTAGTCAAAGGATGATCAATCTCATCAGTAACAATACGACCTGATTTTTTATCAAAATAAGATGGATTTATAAGTATGAAAAGAAAAAACCCAAATATAATTCAGAGGGAACACAATAAGAGGATAATATCACAGCAAGCAAGCGATAATGAATGAACATAGAAAACACAAAAAATGGCGCACATAGATTCTAGCATTGAAATGTAGAGCTACGCATTTTGTCTGATTCTCTTATGCTTGGTTCAAGGAATATATCAACTTGTTTTAATATGCTAGATTGGAATTCTTCCTGAATATTTCAACTCTATGTGATTGTAGCACCCAAATAATCGTTTTAGAGAAAATCCCCAATTTATCTTCCTTGTGTCTTGAGCAAAAGAAAAATCATCTTTCATTTTTTCCCGTGCCGTATAAAGTACTATTCTTTTTTCTTCAGTTGGTTTCAAAACTGTGTTTCAGTTTGCAGTCTCTCTCTCTCTCATAAAAACCACACGCACACAATATATTGTTTTATATATAAAGTATCTGCCATCGCCTGACACTCCTAGTATAATTAGGAATAGGAGTTTTATTCATGCAAGCCAACTTCACCTATTCCACCTTGAAATAGAATTCCATGTGGGCTAGACTTCTAGGTGCAACTGTGCACCCCATCAGGATTGAAGGGTTTCGCAAATCCCACATTGATTGTTCTACATTTTCATTGCCTACGATATTCGAATCCATCGATATTCCTAGGAAGAAATTTCAAACATGGGAGGAAATATATCAATGCTCCAATTAATTATTATTGACATGTAGGGGTGAAATCAATAATTTTTGCTAAGGGACAACTCCGATTTTTAAAAGTTATATCTTAAAAAGTATTTAATAGTTATAAATATTAATAAAAATTTGAAAAAAAAAATTTCATTGCCAATGATATTCCAAAATTTCCTATGAAGAAATTCTAACATAGCAGGAAAGATATCAATGCTCAAATTGATTATTATCAGCAAGCAGTGGCAGAATTAGGTATTTTTTCTTGAGGGGCCAATTCCTATTTTTATAAGCTATAACTTAAAAAATTATTAATAGTTACAAATATTATAAAGGAATTTAAAAAAATTTTGGAGGGGGATGGCCCTCTCACCCTTAAATGTAGTTCTGCCCTTGTTGCACGGATACAAATTTATTTCAAGAATAACAAATTCATATTTAATATCTCATCCACTACATCCAAATGAGGTGGTATTAAGCTAAAACATGATTGATTTTTTCCACCTTCAGGTTGTATATTGTTAGATGGATCTTGAAAAAAAAGAAAAAGATTTTGATACTTGAGTTGACTTAACGTGGGCTAGATGGGCGGTCAAACTCAAATGGACGTCGATCAGGACTTAGGCTAGGTTTCGAATAAGAAACCCATTAACTTTTCTAAGAGAAGCCCAATTTCTTGAAAACCTAAACCGTTACATTTTTTTTTTCTTTTTTTATATACGAACCCCCTTGCATCTTCCAAAAGGACCAAGACAAAACCCTAACTAAAAAAATTTATTATTATTTTCCCCTAAAAAATAATGGCTTAGGACTTGAAGCATGCTTAGTATATAAATTTGACTTTACTTAATTACTTGCATAGTGGATTCTTTTTTTTTGATAGTTTTTGAAAAATTTAAATTCTAAATATATTCATTGAATACAGCAGAAGATGTCAATAGACAGTGAATTTTATTTTTATGACATAGTGACTCAAAACTACGTAATGTTTACAAAATAAAACAATAATAATAAAGACACAATGATACTAATCATGAAAACAAGTTTCTGTAAAAATTAATTAATTAAATAATGAAACTAACTTCAGTGAAAAAATTCACCAATTGATTGAATTGATGTAATAAATTTGAACACCAACGTGTCCATTATTATTATTATTATTATTTTGGCATACATGGATGTTTGGGTTAGGGGGATTTACTGTGTAGTCGTTTTGCTTAAAGTCAGTTACTTGTTGCTCTTTTTGTGGGCCTTGTTGCCTAGTCTCATTGTAGAGAGGGAAAATTTCCGACTTATCACAAGCTGACACGTCACACTACCAAGTCCACAAAATACAGCCAATTACAAAGCGCCACATACTGTTGCTAGGTTTTACTATCACTATTCAGAAGCCAACAGAAATTTGCCAAGTGTCATGCAAGAACCAATCATGCATTAGCTCGTGCAAGCGATGACATAAGCAACCTCACACATGTAAGCAATGACATAAGCAGTCTCGCATGTGTTAGCGATGACATAAGCAGACCAATTAGACTGTGACATGCGTCACCAATCAGACTCCGCCATGTGTTGCTCACCCACCTCCAAACTCCTATAAATAGAAGCCTTCTTAAGGCATTTCAAGAGATCGGGGGAGAGGACATCAAGCCATCTGAAGCACAAGCAGCATCAGAGAAGACATCTTAAATTCAGAAGTCCAGAAGCTCTGCTGGAATTAAGCTCTAAAGCCTTCAGCAACTTCAAGAACTTCAACCTTCGAATAAGAAGAACATTCGAAAAGAAATCATCCAAATCATCTTCCTAGATCTCAAAGGTCACTGGAATCAAGCTCAAAAGCCTCCAGAAACCTTACAAACCACAAATCAATGAAGCTCTACGAATTCAAGCCTCTAAAGCACCGAAGAACTTCCAACACAAACCTTTAAATACGAAGAACATTCGAAGAGGAATCATCCAAATCATATTCCTAGATCTTGAAATTCACTGGAATCAAGCTCAAAAGCCTCCAGAAACCTCACAAACCACAAATTAGTGAAGCTCTACGGATTCAAGCCTCTAAAGCCCCGAAGAACTTCCACCACAAATCTTCAAAGACGAAGAACACACGAAGAACGCGAAGAACGTGAAGAACAAAGGATTTCTAACAAGCTCATAGCCAGAAATTCATTGTAATTCTGTTTTAAACATCTTCGATCCATTCTTCAGCCAAATTGAAGGATATCTTGTGTTCAAATCAAAATCACATTACCACAACTCCAATCAACAAACTTTTAAGGAGATCGAAGCAGAGGATTACTTTCATAGAGAATTGTACCACACAATCATCAATACAAATTCGCACTTGTGAAACTATTTTAGTTGTTTGACTCATTTCGACTAGAGAAATTTAGTCGTCCACATATTCTGGCACGCTCGGTGGGAGATCTTTGCCTCTCATCTCATTCTCCTTCAAAGAAAGAAATCTTCATCATCTTGCTATCAACTTCAATGGCTACTAGCAAGGACATTCAAGCTTCAACAATAGCTACTTCAACTAAACTTGGTACGACTACCACCAACAACTACATTGGTGTAATCAATTGTAGCCAACCCAAAGCAAACAATCAACTTCAATCTCAATCAACCAAGGAAGCCAAGGTCCAGACAATCATCTCCTTAGACCCTCTTGCAAGAAACAAGGTCATCAACAAGGACGTCTCCACCTTGGAACACCTCAAGTATGGGGGCAAATCCCCTTCTTCCTTCACAAGAAGTTGGTCGCATGATTTCTCTCCCATCAAAGGGAACCCAAAAAATGAGATTTCACGTGCTCACTTCAATTCACTTCCTTCTCCATCATCTTGGGAAGTTGTGTCAATCATGATGACTAACACCACTACCATGGAAGAAAAGATGGTTGAAATGGAACAAAGGGTCGTCCTTCTCACAAAAGCACTTGAAGATAAGGACCTCCAAATTGCAACTTTAATGAACAAACTCGAAGTACAAGATCTTGGTGAATCAAGCCATGGTCATAAATTCACATCTACAAAGGATGACGAAGGGAGAGAAATTGAAAACACTCCCCGACGAGAACAATCTACTTCGGTTGCTTCGTTGTCAATCCAACAATTACAAGACATGATAACAAATACCATCTAAGCATAATATGGAGGTTCTTCTACAAGTTCTCTCACATATTCAAATCCCTGCATAAAGCACATTGACAACATGAGAATGCCAAATGGGTATTAAGCCCCCAAGTTCTTGCAATTTGATGGCAAAGGAAACCCTAAGCAACACATTGCTTACTTTGTAGAAACTTGTGAGAATGCAGGGACTCAAGGAGATCTCCTTGTGAAGCAATTTGTCTGTTCACTCAAAGGGGATGCCTTTGATTGGTATACAGACTTAGAACCTAAGTCAATCAACAGTTGGGAACAACTCGAAAAGGAGTTCCTCAACCAATTCTATAGCACACGATGCTCAGTAGGCATGATGGAGCTTATCAATACCAAACAATGGAAGGATGAGCCCGTCATTGGTTATATCAATCGGTGGTGTTCTTTGAGTCTGGATTGCAAGGATAGACTTTCTGAAATTTCTGCTGTAGAGATGTGCATCCAAGGCATGCATTGGGGACTTCTTTACATCCTTCAAGGGATAAAGTCTCGAACATTTGAAGAGTTAGCAACTTGTGCGCATGACATGGAGCTGAGCATTACTAGCCGAGGAAATACAAAACCCTCCCATACCTAAGGAAAGCGTAAAGGAAGTAAGGATGAATGATAGGAATGCAAAAGTCAACCTCAAAGACCCAATGGTTGTTAACACTGCCGAAGTCAAGGTTCCAAGAAGAGAAGTGAAGGCAAATGAAAAACAGCTTGAAGGATGGCAAAAGAACAAAGTGCGTCGCCTAACTTTTAAAGAACGTGAACAAAAAGCATATCTGTTCCCTGATGAAGATGTGCCAAACATCTTAGAACAACTATTGCAATTAAAGCTGATTGAATTGCCAGAATGCAAGCGGCCGGAAGACATGGGGAAAGTTGATGACCCTAACTACTGCAAATATCATCGTATCATTGGCCACCCAATCCAAAAATGCTTCGTCTTCAAAGAACAAATCATGAAGCTCGCCAAAGAAAACAAGATTGATCTAGACTTCAATGAAGTTGTCGGGTCGAACCATGTCACCGTTGCTTGCGAAGTACTTCCAACTCTCAAGCAGGGGGCAAACACCCACGAAGCTTACAAATTGATTGACAATGATGGCATAAGGATCGGCCCCATCAATAGGAAGTTCCTTAAACACTTCTATGCTTGAAAATCGAGAATTGCTCCTCGGCAAGAGCTTAAACTGCCCACTGTAATGCTGCAAGGGTACATGATGTCTTCCCATTACCTTTGAAAGCGTACCAATAAAGAGAAATTAATCCCACTCTATGTCACCAATTGCTAGTGTGGCGTAGTGGTTGGATGCCCATGTCGCCCTTGAGGGGTCTCAGGTTCGATTAGTGGTGATACCCATTATTACACACTGAGCCCTCCTTTTTTGCAAAAAATCATCAAAAACAAAAAAAAATCTCTCGAACTACGTAATGACTTGATCCCTCTTGAGGGTACGTAGGCAACTTGGTATCATTTTCTAAGTTTAGTCACATGAAAAGAAGAAGGATTGCTAGTCTAACTTATGGAATTTTTCAAAGGTCGTCAATATGCTTTTGAGATTCCTTTAATTGGAAGGCGTTGCTTAGGATCAATTAATTGCTCACTACATGATGCTCAAAGATCATTGTGGTAGAAAATGACAGCTGCCAAGAATTGGAGTGAAATCTACATGGCATTGCCCCTCTTCTGTGGACATCCTCCCATGTCTCTAAAGTATGTTTTACATCACTTATCTCTTGGGGGCATCTTCTTGTACCTTGCAAGTCTAGGCTACATCATCTCTCTTCTAGGTTGTGACATTTCACAACTCTGAAATTTGAACCACTTCATCTCCCTTCTGAGTGGTGTCGTTTCACATCATGTCTCTGAAATTTGGACAACGTCACCTTCCTCCAACATTTGAAGTTGGTGTTGCAGCATCTCTCCTCTAAGAGCATGTTCGTGCAATGTCAAAGTCTCGGCAGCATTCTTCTCACACTCAAAGTCTTGTTGGCATCTCTTTGCATTTTCAAAATCTTGATAGGAGCTTCTTGAAACTTCAAGGTTTTATTGACATCTCCTTGCATCTTCAAAGTCTTGTTGGCATCTCTGAAATCTTGATGTCTGGCTACAGTGCTATGCACCCTCAATGTCTGAGCTATGTTGCCTTTGAAAATTGTTGCAACTTCAATGTGAGTGCAAGTGCTAATATGGACTGTTGTCGTGACTTCATGACAAAGATAGATGTTGGCACGGCTTCGGTGTGAATAAAGTGTTGACGTGGCTTCATGGCAAAAATGAATGTCAGCGTGGCTTCAATGTAAATGAAGTGTTGACATGGCTTCATGTTGAAAAAACTTCATTAAAAAAGTACAAATATTGCTTCAATAGACAAAGTAGTCATGATGCTTCAAATGCAAATGCAAGAGTTGGCGCAGCTTCATGACAAAGATAAGTGGAGACGCGACTTCAACACAAAGAAAGATATGGATGTAGCCTCAATGCAAATGCAAACTTTGCGCGGCTTCATGATAAGAACAATTGGTGTGGCTATGTTGCAAAGACAAGTGTGGAACACGTTCATGCAAAAAAAAAAAGTACTAGCATAGTTCCATTGCAACAACTAGTGCTAGTATTGCTTAATTGCCAAGACAAAAGCCAATACAACTTTAAAGTCAAGTACTGGTAATAGCATCATTGTATCATGAACACCGACGATAGTATCGTTGCTTGACTGAATATCCTCATTGAAACGTCATTGCAAAGATGAATATCACTAAAAGATTGTTGTTGCAGGAAAATAATGTAACATGAAGGCATACATCACTGCAAGAACATTGCTATCAATGAAATATAAAGCCACCAAATGAATGCAAACACTTCTATGAGAACGCCAATGTAAAGTTTTATGTCGAAGCTCAAAGATCAAGGAAACTGTACTGTAAAACAAAAGCAAGCAACAAAAAAAATTGTTAGGGAGAAGGTCTCATAGCACTTATTAAAAAAAAAAAAAAAAAAAAAAATCTTGAAAGCAAGAGAAGAATGCTGAAGGTCGAGCATGTGCTTTAGTGATGAAGGAAGGCAAATAACATGCCTTTATATAGAAAATTTCTGAGATAGCAAGCAAGAAAAATGAAGAAAGTCAACAAACCATTAAATGGTTCAACCAACCAGCCAGTGGAAAGAACTACATTCACATTTCAGAAATGTGAAAACGATTAAAATTCAAAATCAAATTTTGCAAACTCAAATGCACTAAAAGTTAGGGAAGTCTGCATCGAATTTTGAAATGACGAAGGATATTCAACCATGGAGACAGAAGATATTGGCTCATTACCAACCTCACAAATCTGAATCCTGGCACCATCCTGTCAGGGCAGCCACCACAAAATTAGACCAAAAATGGCAACAAATCCAACAATGCCTGCCGTCTCCTCTTTTGTATTTCTAAAACTTCTAACAAGATTTCACAAAAGTCAATCCACCTAAATCTTCTAGGGACTTCAAGCTACAAAGACCCAGAAAAGATCAAACACAGTAGACTATCCACGTGCTCCCACGCGCAGCCACGATCTCACAGTAACCAACGGAATGGTCTTTCAAAATCTGAGCAAATCAGTTCATTACTTCACAAAACTGACCCCACAGGGACCTTAAACGGACCTTGATCTACAAAACCCAGAAAGGCCATCAACAACGGACCCACCACACGCCACCACGTGCCGCCATAAGCCCGCGATGACCAACGGCCTAATCCCTCAAACCTGTATAAATCCGTTCACAATTTTACAAAAGTGACACTACGGGGTTCTTGTACGGCCAAAAATATACAAAACCTGAAAATTTCAGGTCAAGAAGCCCGTACATGCGCCGCCAAAAGAGTTAGCGATCCTAGCATCAAGTTCACACGCTCCCACGCGCCACCTTCTACATTCACGTGCTTACACGTGCCGGAACATAGCTCACGCGCTTACACGCGCCAAGTGCTATGACGTCAGGGATGACGTCATCCTCCATTATTCGGTTTGGCCCACCTATACTGATCCGACCCGGTTTGACCCGTTGATTCTGACCCGGTCTGAATCGCCTAAAACTTAAAAAAAAAAAAGAAAAAAAAAAAAAAAAGAAAAAAAAAAGAGGAAAATGCTTTGACCAAGTTGACCTTTGACTTTGACCAAAAAGTCAAAATTTTCAAAAGGGGCCTGTCCCACTCAGTTTTTCGAGTACATTCTGATTTTGGGATCCGTTTCTTCATTCGAAACTCGAAAATTGTGCAAACGTCCAATTTCCAGAAAGTTGACTTTTGCGTAAATGTTGACCAAAAGTCAAAATTTTTAAGATGGACCTATATTGCTCAATTTTTCGCGTACATTCCAATTTTGGAGTCCGTTCCATCATTTGAGACTCGAAAATTGCACAAATAACTCAATTCCAAGATAATTGTCTTTTATGTTGAAATCAACCCAAAGTCAAGATTTTCAAGCCAGACTTGTCTTGCATAGTTTTTCGCAACTCGGAAATCACCAATCTAACACACATCTCTGAAGTACTGACAGTGTCCAAAACTTAAGCTCCCAAGATCAAGATTTGAGATTCATCCACTTGGTCTGGATTCTCTCAGGGTTATTCTCCAGACTTCATCAAGGCTTCCCTTTCAAAGTACAGATGAACTCTCACAAGTGTGTCTTGAACTTGAAATTACATCGGGTCACCCGTCCAACCTACCATTCCCCTTTCGGTGCCAAACATTCCCACCTACCATTCGGTGCCTACCAGTTGAAAATCTACCATTCTCACCAAAAATTCTCATCCGCCATTCTCAACTACCCATCTACTATTCTTCATCTCTCCACTATAAATAGAAGGGTCGGGTCCGTTGAAAACTCATCAAGATAAACACACTGAGTCATAAATGAAGATTTGCTTCTTTCAAATTTTCGAGTCCTCCTTCTCACAACCATTTTTCACTATGGCCTCATTATTCTCAACACTTAGCAACCAATGTTGCTTCATAATCCATCTGAAATCAACCCTCTCATGGTTCGGTAGAAACCCTCTTCACAACATCATTGTAGTTTTGAGATCCAAACAAATTTTGTTTCTCCCCTTAACGACCACAGTTGTCCATAAAATTACTCATGACAAGGTCTGCATTGTGGTTCCATACTTCCTCAAAATTGGTTGGCCAGGAAACCCAAGTCCAGTTGACACACCTACTCTTAGGCTCAGGGCTTTTGTAATCTCTTTCCAATTGCTTGGTCTTCCAGTAGAGGTAGCGGTTCGGAACAAACAGCAACTTGGCTAGTTTTTAAGACTAGAATCACAAGTTAGCTCCATCTTTCATTTTTCTGTGCTTTTCCAACGAGAAGCAGTAAATAAAGATGGTAAAAAGTGTTGGGGTATCCTACAAATCATCTTTCATCCAACACTTGAAACAACCTTCAAGGCACTAGCTCATTAGAATTCAGCCTTTGGAGCCGGTAAATGGTTGCCAAAGCCATATTCCATGTCCCCACCAGTGTGGGACTCAAAGGTCATTATTGCTAGTATCTCAAAACACACTTTCTGGAATTACTCCAACTTAAATTCAGCTTGAAGTATTTCAGAAGGTACTCTTCTGAAATTACTTCATCTTAATATCCGTCGGTATGGTCCCATCACACATGCACATTCAATGACTTACCGTCGAACCTCATTCAGCATGCAATCAGTCCCATATCCAAAGTTGTACTTCCTAGAAACATCTACACCAGAGGGTCCCAACATACAGGGCCAGCACCATGGTGGCGTGTGTTTCACCCATTCACTTTGCTTCATCCCTATCTTCTTCACACAATCACCATCTCCACCTCATCTCCATCATCTTCTTCTCACAACCATCAGCATTCCTAGAATCCATAAGTTTCTGAAATTACTTCAACTTAACCTGAGTGAAACGATGACACATGCGCACTCAACCACTTTCCCACATGGCATTGCCGTAATCCGAAGTATACTCTTCTGAGATGACTTCACCAGCGGTTCTTAAAAACACGAGGCTAGCCCCATGACTTTACATGCTATACCCAGCCACCATCCTCGCGTCTTCCTCATCTTCTACACCCTGTGATCACCGCCAACGATCTAGAAACACTCTTCTGAAGTTACTTCAACTTAACCTCTGCTGAGAAGGCTCGGTCATGCAAGTACATTCAAATACTCGCCGACATCTTCTCGGTCTCATCAAAACCTTTCATATGGGTGGGTCTACTCCTCGAAAATTATTTCATCCTGCTGAAAGCTCCACCACCAATTACTTCATTTGAAGAGCCAAGAATAAATATCTGTTTTTGAAACTCATTCTCACACCACACTCTGAAACTGTGTGCATGAACGAGTCTCGAGGGGGCATTTGTAGAGAGGAAAAATTTTCGACCTATCACAAGCTGACACGTCACACTACCAAGTCCACAAAATACAGCCAATTACAAAGCGCCACATACCGCTTCTAGGTTTTACTATCACTATTCAGAAGCTAATAGAAATTTGTCAAGTGTTATGTAAGAACCAATCATGCATCAGCTCGTGCAAGCGATGACATAAGCAACCTAGCACGTGTAAGCGATGACATAAGTAGTCTCGCACGTGTAAGCGTGACATAAGCAACCTCGCACGTGTAAGCGATGACATAAGTGGACCAATCAGACTGTGACATGTGTCATCAATCAGACTCCGCCACGTGTCGCTCACCCACCTCTAAACTCCTATAAATAGAAGCCTTCTTAAGGCATTTCAAGAGATTGGGGGAGAGGACATCAAGCCATCTGAAGCACAAGCAGCATCAGAGAAGACATCTTAAATTCAGAAGTCCAGAAGCTCTGCTGGAATTAAGCTCTGAAGCCTTCAGCAACTTCAAGAACTTCAATCTTCAAATAAGAAGAACATTCGAAGAGAAATCATCCAAATCATCTTCCTAGATCTCAAAGGTCACTGGAATCAAGCTCAAAAGCCTCTAGAAACCTTACAAACCACAAATCAGTGAAGCTCTACGGATTCAAGCCTTTAAAGCACCGAAGAACTTCCAACACAAACCTTCAAATACGAAGAACATTCAAAGAGGAATCATCCAAATCATATTCCTAAATCTTGAAGTTCACTGGAATCAAACTCAAAAGCCTCCAGAAACCTCAACAAATCACAAATCAGCGAAGCTCTACGGATTCAAGCCTCTAAAGCACTGAAAAACTTCCACCACAAACCTTCGAAGACGAAGAACGTGAAGAACAAAGGATTTCTAACAAGCTCATAGCCAAAGATTCATTGTAATTCCGTTTCAACAATCTTCGATCCATCCCTCAACCAAATTGAAGGATATCTTGTGTTCAAATCAAAATCACATTACCACAACTCCAATCAATAAATCTTTCAAGGAGATCGAATCAGAGGATCACTCTTTTGTAATCACAGAGAATTGTACCACACAATCATCAATACAGATTCGCATTTGTGAAACTATTTTACTTGTTTGACTTATTTTGAACTGAGAAATTCAGTTGTCCACACTCATTTTTCCTTTAGGAAAGAATGTTTTTAATTTAAACTGTTAGCTCACAGTTCATTATATTACTATATATTACGTATCAATGTTATTAATACTGTTTGGTAACTTTAGGGACACAATTTGCAGCCCAAACCCAAAGAAGAATTGGGTGATGGCCCAATGAGCCCAATACAATAAATTTATAGAGAATGGGTTAAAGAGCTAGGCCTTAATGAGGTTAATAATGGCTAGTATTGATTTAGAAGATGATCAAGCAAGAATAGGACATACAAGACTGGATCAATTCACTGTCTGAGGAGATCTTTCTGAGTATAAATCAATATGAAAGTTTACAAATACAATTTGGAGTGCTACAGTATTACTTCCCATGTTTTTATTGTCTCCCGTCTCATGGGAGGTCTTTTCTTATATATAGTTCCTTTCCAACCATCTTAACCCTGCACTTGTTAATCATCTAATCCCTCATTTGAGTGTATGTCACATCAGACACCTTCTCTGGCTTTCTGTGAGTTGTGATATTTGAAATTGCATTGTTCAGGGGTCTTCTCCACATAAATGCGGCCAGAAAAGTAGCTGCAGTGCGTTTAATGCGGTGGCAGTAGCTTTTCCTTTAGATATGTCTGAGTTCTAATCGCTCCGATACATGCATGAAGTTCATCCTTATCGTGTAAACCTCCTGATAGGTCGCCTAGGTTGCTGGACTATAGATTCGAACTGTATTTGTCATGTCCGAGGAGGAATTACTCCTTGGACTGTTCTCCATCCGTTCCTTCTTTGTGAGACTTTAAACTTGGGATCTCTCTCAATCACTTACCCTTCCTCAGACACGCCCACGTTCCCAGATAAGGCCCAAGGCCCAATATACAAATTTGGGCCTTTATCCCTACAGTAACCAATAGTAAATTGTTAGCTCACAAAAAATATAAATTATTACAATGTTTTGTATTTTCATACTTGAACACAATCAATTCAATCAATGGGGAATGTTGTTTTATTTTTTTTTTTCTCAAAAAAAAAATTTATTTTTATTTTTATTATTATTAGTGCAACCATTATCTTTTAAAATTAGAGATCATTACGTGTCATTTTGAAAAGAAAAAAAAATTATGTCAATTAAAAGTTTTTATTAACTTTAGCCTTTAAGTTGTTTTAAAATATAAGAATTCCGTTAATACTTTTACTTTTATGCAATGTTATGAATACCATTTCGGAAGTTATTTTGGTTTGTCCACTAAAACGGAATATTTTGGTACAGGCTTATTTTGACATACCATTTTAAGTTATTTTGGGATTGCAATATATATATATATCAACAAATTTTCCAAAAAATAAAAAATAATTAATTACCAAAGTAACCACAAATAAGCAAATAATAGGGTGATTATTCCTTTTAAAAAAAAGTTATTTATATACTATTAATTAGGTGCCTTTTTTTAACAATGTATTTTTTTTTTTAAAATAAGTGGTACTCCTATTTTTAACTGTCACCTCATGTTAGATTTTTGCGTAAAAGGCACTATTTCTTAGAAAAGAAAAAACGTGTCACTATTGGGTGGCCATTTAATATTTCACTTAGCCCCACCGAACCCCACATTTTTTTCCCGAATAGAGCCCCTAGTTTTCAAATTCTTTATCTCTGTGTTTTATACTTCTATCTTACAAGGCACAACACTCTCTCTGCCACCCATTCTCTTTGTGCTGCAAATATGTGAAAAATGTGAAAGTTGAAGTTTCATGAGTAATCCACCTCAAGCTCAAAGAATTATTAAAGGTGACCTTCAGTTTTTTACCCCTCTCACTCTTTCACTCTCTCTCTCACTATTTATGTTCATTGTTGTGAATTTTTTGGTTATATTTGATGCTGTGGGTTAGAATAGAATCAGTGAAACTCAACACTGTTGCATGTAATGGTGAAAAATATGGTTAGATTTAAGAGAAAAAAAAAAGAAAAAAGAAAAAGCCAAATTCATTCCGGCCGAAAATGGCATTTCGGCCGAAATTGACCAGAATACCCAAAACTGGCCGAAATTTGATCAGAATGTGGAACAGAGGTTATTCCTGTTCCAGTTTGCTTACCGGTACAAGAAATTCTGCCCATTTCGGCTGGAACGAAACGGAATTCATAACATTGCTTTTATGTGTCATTATATGTTTTATTTTATTTTTTTTACTTTTATGCTCATATAAATGTAAAAGATGCATAAAAATTGTGGACAAATGTGTAACTTCATGTCATATTATATTATGTATGTGGGCCCCATTATTTAAAAACCATTCTCTCCCTTCAAGTCCACCCAATTTGGGCGGATTGCAAATATGTGGGCGAAAATGTTTTCTTCCTTTTTTATTTATTTCTTCCATGGCAACCAAACAGAAGAAAGGACTACATATCTTCTCATTGCTCTTCGCTTCCTCTCTCCTCCAGCCTTTCTAAACACACTAAATTTCTAATTAAAAATGGTCCCATGATCAAGAGGTTTTGTTTTACATGGCCACATTCAACGTTCCTTTGTGTTAGGACGAAGGAGCTTTATTACTTAAATTTGACGATGTGTTTGACGGATTGATAGGTCTCACAAGTCACATATGGCCACATTCATTATTCAATCCACAGTTTTTGTCTTTGCTAAGTGGTACTGTAAAGTTGTTATTTACAACTATATGTTTTGTTGGCTTATATTCCGTGCTAAATTTGTTTGTAATTTTATTCAATCGTTTGTACCCCGTATTTACTGTGGGATTTCATTGTAAGGGTTGTGTGTTAGTGAGAGAGAGTGTGAAGACTCAAGCTATTGAAGAATGAAGTGTTTTTGCAGGTAGCTCGCAACTTAGCATCTCGCGAAGTAACTCATGTGTCTTGCACATGCTGGAATGTGAAGAGTCAGGCTAGATGGAGACAGTTGTGTCTCGCGAGTATCTTGCGGGTTTCCCGCGAGACACCCGCGAGGCATTCTGTTCTGCCAGCCAGTCCAGTCTGATTCACACTTTTTGTGCCTACACTATTTATACCCACATTACCCACAATTGTGAAAGAGAGCTTCTGACAGAAAACCCTAACCAAACACCTTGAGAGTTAGAGATTGTTATACCCACAATCCTCTACACAATTATTTTGGGAATTTCCTCATCTCCAACCTCTCCATTTCCATACCATTGAGAGGTTGATAGCCCAAACACCTACCACACCCTTTGAGAGTGTCAAGTGGAGTTTTGGTGCGGCTGGAAAGCATTGGAAGAAGCAAAGATGGCAGATGCAACATGGAGCTTGTTGTGGGATCCAGAGAGTTAGACAAGACACAGTTCTGAGAAGTCTTGTTGGAGTAGGAGCTTGGAGGGCTTAGGTACATTGGGTAGATTAGGCTTGGAGAGTCTCTTACTAACCCATGTATCCCAATTGATTATTTAGTGGATCGATTTCCGCTTGGAGGGCGGCAGAGAGGTTTTTCGCTGAGTTTTTCGGTTTTCTCTTCGATAATACGTCTTGATGTTATCTGTGTTTGCATCTCTCTTCCCTACTCTTGTTCATTTCAATTTTACTGCTGTGTTGCTTTAAATATGAATTAGAGTAGTTGTCTTGTTTATACGCTTATGTTTACACTATTCCGCACTTAGTATTAAGTTAGTGTAAAATCAACCGAGCGGTAACTTTGTTTTGGGGGTCTAAACAGCTTGTGTGTTTTCGATACATTTTCGAGCTTTCAATTAGTATCAGAGCGGGTACACTCGCTATGGTTTAAATACCTGAGTGTGATCCTAGACCCTTTAGTGTGCTATGAAAAGAGATTTGACAAAGGTCAACATGAAGCATAGTAAAGGTGTTTGTGAAAATGACTCTATGAGCATATTTGGAGAATGTTCTAGTAATGAGCTTTTAGAGTTATTCAAATCTAAGAAACAAGCTAGAATCTATACACATGCTGAAATCTTTAGTTAATAGTAATCATGATATTCATAACAGCTTGTGTGAGTCGAATTCCTTAATTAATGAATATAAGAGAAGGAATAGACATTTGTGTGACAAAATTGATTGTCTAAAAAGGAAGCTACACTCATCTATGAATGAAGCAAAGAAAAATGAGACGTCCTTTGATAGTCAAGATTGTCTCTCACATGCTTGTCTTTTTGTTCATACTGCATTAAAAGTATTTAATTCATGTTTATGGTATCTTGACAGTGGTTGTTCAAGGCATATGACAGGAGATAAGTCTTTGTTCAAAAATCTTAAGGAGAAGGAAGATGGTTTCGTGACATTTGGAGATGGTAGTCACTCACAAGTTCTTGGCAAGGGAACCGTGGATATACCAGGACTGCCTTTGTTAACTAGTGTGCTGTACATTAAGGGATTAAAAGTGAACTTGCTGAGTATCACTCAGATTTGTGATGAAGATTTCTTAGTCCAATTTTCAAAGAAAGGATGTCTAATTCTGAATGAAGAAGGTGTTCAAGTTTTGAAAGGACTAAGGACCACTGACAATTGTTATGGAGTCATTCCCAAACCAAGCATAGCATGTAGGAGTGCTCGAGTGAATCTTTTGGAGTTGTGGCATCAACGACTTGGACATGCTAATTACAAACAGGTGGCAAAAGTCTCGAAGCTTGAAGCTGTGGTTGGTTTACCAAAGTTTGGAAAAGTTGAGAAGAATGTTTGTGGTCCATGTCAATTGGGAAAACAAACAAAGTCAAGCCATCCTAAAGTAAATGTAGTTGCTACTTCTCGCCCCTTGGAGTTACTACATGTGGATCTAATGGGTCCAACTAGAACAGAAAGCATGGGTGGAAAGCGCTATATAATGGTGGTTGTTGACGATTTCTCAAGATATTCTTGGGTGGACTTTCTTAGGGAGAAGTCGGAAGCATGTGACAAGATGGAAAGGCTATGCAAGAGGCTGCAGAATGAAAAAAAGGAGTTCCCATAGTTAGAATCAGAAGTGATCATGGGAAGGAGTTTGAAAATGCTAAGTTTGAAGCATTCTGCAATGAACACGACATTAAGAAGGAATTTTCAGTTGCAAAAACTCCACAACAGAATGGGGTGGTTGAAAGAAAGAATCGGGTGATCCAAGAAATGGCAAGAGTAATGTTACTCAACAAAAACATTCCACAGAAGTTCTGGGCTGAAGCTGTGAATACATCGTGTCACATTGGGAATAGAATTTACTTCCGAACAAGAACTAAGAAGACATCATATAAAATTTGGAGAGAGAAGAAACCAAAAGTGAAATATTTTCGAATATTTGGAAGCAAGTGCTACATTCTCAATGATAGGGAGAATCCTGGAAAATTTGATGCTAAAAGTGATGAAGGAATATTTCTAGGTTACTCCACAAATAGCCGAGCATATAGAGTGTATAATAAGTGCACTAAGACGGTGATGGAATCAATAAATGTGGTCATCAATGACACTATCTCTGAAAAAGGTATTGATAATGATAGTGAAGGACAAACTCTTAAGAAGAATGAGGACGATGATGACATGTCTCAAGGTGAGGATGCTGAGAAAGAATCACCGGAAGAGTAGTCTACACCTCCTATACCAAGAAGGGTGACTAGATCAACTCAAGGATCTCCTAGTCCACTTACCCCTCCGGAAGTTCAACCTCCAATATCACGTGATGAGGAACCTTCCACTTCCAAAAGACCATCATCAAGGGTAATCCTCAATCATCCCTCAAGCAATATCATTGGTGATTTAGATGAAGGACTTCGGTTGAGAAAAGGGCAAGCTTATAGTGTGAATCATATGACATACAACTGCTATCTTGCTCAGTTTGAACCAAAGAAAGTGGAGGAAGCATTGAAGGATGAGAATTGGGTAGAGTCCATGCACCAAGAGTTGCACCAATTTGTAAGAAATGATGTATGGGAGCTGGTACCAAGGCCCAAGGATACACATGTCATCTGCACCAAGTGGATCTTCAAGAACAAGACTGATAAAGACGGTGAAGTTATCCGAAACAAGTTGAGATTAGTGGCTCAAGGATATACTCAAGTTGAAGGCATAGATTTTGATGAGTCTTTTGCACCAGTTGCAAGATTAGAGTCAATCCGAATTCTTCTCTCCATAGCATGCATTATGAACTTTAAGCTGTATCAAATGGACATGAAGAGTGCTTTCTTGAATGGATTTTTGAACGAAGAAGTGTTTGTTGAGCAACCAAAGGGGTTCCAAGACCCTGACTTTCCTGACCATGTGTTAAGGCTGAAGAAGGCATTATATGGGCTGAAACAAGCACCAAGAGCTTGGTATGATCACCTCACCATATACCTCTTAGATCATGGTTTCACGAGAGGTCAAGCCGATCGAACTTTGTTTGTCAAAAGAGATGAGAATTCTCTCCTTGTTGCTTAGGTATATGTGGATGACATTGTCTTTGGATCCACAATTGATCATCTAGCTCATGAATTTTCAGAAGAAATGAAAAGGGAGTTTGAGATGATCATGGTGGGAGAGCTGAACTACTTCCCAAGGCTTCAAGTGAAACAATGAGATGATGGGATATTTATCTCTCAAGAGAAATATGCTAAAAATCTTGTAAAGCGATTTGGCCTAGACTCCAAGAAGCACACTTCCATTCCCATGAGTTCCTCAGCAAAATTGAGTCACGATGCAACAAGTATAAAAGTGGATCCAACACTCTATCGAAGCATGATCGGTAGTCTCTTATATCTCACTGCTAGTAGACCAGACATTGCTTTCAGTGTTGAAGTTTGTGCTAGATTCCAGGTAGCACCCAAAGAATCACACTTAACTGCGGTCAAACGAATTATCCGCTACATAAATGGCACATCTGATTATGGAATTTGGTATTCAAGAGACTCGAATAAGTGCCTGGCTGGATATTCTAATGTTGACTGGGCCGGATGTATTGATGATAGGAAAAGCACTTTCGGTGGGTGTTTTTATCTTGGAGATAACTTGGTGTCATGGATGAGCAAAAAGAAGAATTCAGTCTCACTTTCAACGGCTGAAGCTGAATACATTGCAGTGGCAAGTTGTTGTGCACAATTATTATGGATGAAGAAGCTTCTACATGATTATGGAATCACTCAAGACACTATGTGTGTGTACTGTGACAACACAAGTGCCATAAATTTATCAAAAAATCCAGTCCAACACTCAAAATTGAAACATATTGAGATCCGGTACCACTTCATTTGAGATTTGGTGGAGGAAAAGACTGTGTATTTGGAGTTCATCACCACTGACAACCAGAAGGCAGACATATTTACTAAACCTCTTGATGGTCTGAAGTTTGAGACTTTGCGTAAGACCATCGGTGTCAGTATTATTCCTTGAACTCCATCTCGTCTGTGAACCTTTTTGCTCACTGTTGCATACCTGTCTTTTTTGTCTCACATGTTTAGTTTGTATGTTTCTTTTTCAAGCTTTTGTTTTTGTTTTTGTTCTGTTTTTTGAGTGTGTTCAAAAAATTCAAAAACCTATAAAAAGTTAAAAAATCTTCAAAAAGTTTATTTGCTCGTTTTGTGTATATCACATGTGAGTTTGGCCTAGTACCTTCGTACTAATGGCGTAGTGCATTTACGAGCTTAGTTTGTTTTTATATGCACATTTATCTGTGTGTAAGAAATCTTGAAAACTATGTGTGATTGTTGTAAATGGATCTTCAAGCCTGTCATGAATGATTGGTCAATTGTCTTGATGGTCTTGATACTTGCATAGACTTGTGCCTATATATCTTCCCACTTTATTTTTATGTTTTTTGCAAAAAGAGCTCACCAAATGTAAATCTCCAAACAAAAAGAGGTATCGAGCTGCAAAAGTCTGTCGCACATATTAGTATTTGACTAGGAAAAAGGGAAAGCGACTTTTGTTTTGAAATGTATGGTGCTCAAAAAGCCAAAGGCTAATTTTCAATGTTGAAATATCAAAAATTTCAAGCACCAATCTCAAAAAGAGATGTACCATCCAAAAAGGATTAAATGTTATGTTTTATGCAGAAACCATATGAAAAGCTTCTAAGTTGTGTAATCACTTTGTGGGAAGTCATATATGTTCATTTCTATAATTGAGATAGACCACTTGACCTAGTATCAGTTGTGTATGACTTGATTGAATTGATCATTGAAGTTTCACTCTGGTCTAAGGATTATTTCACACTTGATACTCACCCACAACACAAGGGACTTTGATTCAATTAATGCTTATCTCATTTGTGTGATTGTACATGTTCAAATGTGATGTGTATGCTCAAATACATGATGATCAAACCCAAAAAGATTTTTGAGTGTTTATTTGTTTTTGAAAGAGATTTTATACTTTCGTGTTTTTTTTTTTTTTTTTTTTTTTTTTTTTTTTTTTTTTTTTTTGGGTTCAAAAGGCATTTTTGTGTTTTTCTTCAAAAACTGGTTCAGAGGGTGTTTCGCGAGAAGCTCGCAACTTAGAACTTCCTGCGAAATGAGCTTGAGGGAAATAAATGTTTCATCTCTTTACACAGAAACTCTTGCGACTGTATCGTGACCAACAGCTTCTCGCGAAAGGTTGTTTGGCCAAAATTGGATTTTTCCAAAATCAGACAGAAGCTATCGCAACTGTCTGGCTACTGTCTTGCGACCTAAAGCTTCTTGCGAAAGTTTTTGTGCATCAAGTGTCATTCTCGCGACTGTCTCGCGACTGCGTCGCTACTATCTAACCCGCGAAAAACGCGTGTTTTAAGTTTTTATGTAGCAGATCTGACTGTTTTTCAAATACTTTTCACTTCCCTCGCATAAGTCTCTCGAACCATTTTCAACCCAAAATCACATTTTACTTAAACCCTATCAATCTCAAGCTTATTTTCTGCATTTCCAACAATAAGGTATGTTTTCTAAAACTTTTTCTTCATGTTTTTCTAAGTTTATGCAGAAATTTAAGTTAGGGTTTCAAAATTTAGGGTTTTTCGAAAATTGTGTTAGGTCTCTATTCTTTGTGAAAATTTTTCAAAATCTTTGATTGAGCTGAGTTCCATTTGATGTTTATGCATCTGTGTTGGCCCCTTGTGGTAGTTTGAGCATGTATTGAGGCATTTTTCCATATATTCATGCATTTTTCATAACAGTTTTGCACTGTTGCATGTCACTAACCTCACCACACTATCAGCTCCAAGGACGAGATTTCTCTACGACCTTTTTACTCACAAGAAGATTGATATATGTAGCCACATCTTCCACATTCTGAAGAAGAGCATTGAAAAGCAGAATTCAAGGACTATAATGCCTTTTCCTACACTGATTATGGGACTCATTGCGAAGACAAAGCTGAAACTTCCGAGTGGTCTCACTATGGTTCAAAGGGACTATCCCATTGGTGCCCATACATTGACTAGGAGCACAACACACATCAAAGGCTCCAAGACCGGTGTGCATACCATACCACAACCATGTGCTGAGCCCGAGGGTGGTGATACAGAAGAAGAGGTTGATCGGTTTACATCTACTCTAGAACCTTCAGCATAGCCATCTTCTTTTGCACCAGCACGAGGACCAGATAGACTAGATCGTCTCCTGGAGAGAGTGGACCAGATGTTCATCATGTTAGACTCCCATGTGTAGCACACTGCGACATAGTTTGCCTACGTTTAGGGACAGATCACTGCATTGTCTTCCCAGATCAGTGACTTGTCCATGGCACATGGAATAGATTCAGAGTTTGAGCAGTTCTAGCCTCTTTGGCCATTCTGGTAAAAAAGGGGGAGAAAATTTTGAGGGGGAGCTAAGAAAGAGCTTGCACAATGTTAGGGGGAGCATAGGTTTGAGCTTAGAAACATTGGTTATTGGTTCACAGGCTGTTGTTTTATTTACTTTTTTTTTATTTACAGTTTTTACTGTTACTGCTTTTGTTCAAAGCTTTAATACTCTATTTTTATTTCAGGTTTATTTTCAGTAATTTGTGTTTATCTCTATGCTTTGTAGCATTTTTTTGTTCTTTTAAGATATTGCTATTATGTCTTAAGTACCTCACTCTTGTGCCCTAGTAGGATATTTTATCCTAGATGCAAGTACTTCGCGTATTTTGCATTGGTTGAGTGTTAGACATGCAATTGATCCTAGGGATTGTTCTTAATTGCATTGCATGTCCGGATGAGCATTTACTTGCTAAATGTTCATTGTAGTCATTCTTTAATGATTGTTTTTGTTTGATCAAGATATGCTTACATGTTTTACTGTACTTACAAACTTGATCGCACTTTACTTACTCTTGTATGTACCTTGAGTTTAACTTGTCATAAGCTTAATGAAAGTTTTCTTTGTGTGCAAGTGTTTCAGGTAACAGGTATATACATGCAAGTGCTTCACAGTTTCTAGATTAGTTGTGAGTGAGTTTTGCCACTGTTCCCAAACTCACGTTTAAGTCTAGAGTCTGTTTTAGGGGTTTTGTCATGGAATAGCCAAAGGGGGAGATTGTAAAGTTGTTATTTACAACTATATGTTTTGTTGGCTTATATTCCATGCCAAATTTGTTTGTAATTTTATTTAATCGTTTGTACCCTGTATTTACTGTGGGATTTCATTGTAAGGGTTGTGTGTTAGTGAGAGAGAGTGTGAAGACTCAAGCTATTGAAGCATGAAGTGTTTTCACGGGTATCTCGTGACTTAGCATCCCGTAAAGTAACTCATGTGCCCTGCACATGCTGGACTGCGAAGAGTTAGGCCAGATGGAGATAGCTGTGTCTCGCGAGTATCTCGCGGGTAAGGCCTTCCCGCGAGACACCCACGAGGCATTCTGTTCTGCTAGCCTGTTCAGTTTGATTCACACTTTTTGTGCCTACACTATTTATACCCACATTACCCATAATTATAAAGGAGAGCTTCTAAGAGAAAACCCTAGCCAAACACCTTGAGAGTTAGAGATTGTTATACCCACAATCCTCTACACATTTTTTTTGGAAATTTCCTCACCTCTTACCTCTCCATTTCCATACCATTGAAAGGTTGATAGCCCAAACACTTACCACACCCTTTGAGAGTGTCAAGTGGAGTTTTGGTACTGCTGGGAAGCATTGGAAGAAGCCAAAGATGGCAGATGCAACATGGAGCTTGTTGTGAGATCCGGAGAGCTAGACAAGACACGGTTTCAAGAAGCCTTGTTGGAGTAGGAGCTTGGAGGGCTTAGGTACATCGGGTAGATTAGGCTTGGAGGGTCTCTTACTAACCCATGTATCCCAACTGATTGTCTAGTGGATCGATTTCCACTTGGAGGGCGGCGGAGAGGTTTTTCGCTGAGTTCTTCGGTTTCCTCTTCGATAACATGTCTTGGTGTTATCTGTGTTTGCATCTCTCTTCCCTACTCTTGTTCATTTCATTTTTATTGCTATGTTGCTTTAAATATGGATTAGAGTAGTTGTCTTGTTTATACGCTTATATTTACACTATATGCACTTAGTATTAAGTTAGTGTAAAATCAACCAAGCCATAACTTTATTTTGGGGGTCTAAACAGCTCGTGTGTTTTCGACACATTTTCGAGCTTTCAAGTACAATTGGTTTTTATTTCTTTTATTTCTTTTATTTCTTTTTTTTTTTTGTCTGTTTTTTGTGTGAAGACAGACTAAGTTTGATTTCACAGCTTAGGTACTCAGGAAAAAGCAACTTAATAAGGGACATTTGACAATAAAACAAAATTGAGGAAACTTCCCCTATCGACCTCATTCAATATTGGACAATTGCTTTTTTTTTTTTTTTTTTTTTTTTCACTGTTAAAAATAGTCCCACTTACAGTGAGTCGTGTTCTAATTCCACAAGACGTGCACGACGGACTGAAGGGTCTCCTGTATCCACATGACCACATATTCATTTTTCTAAATTTTCATTGCCAATGATATTCCAATGAAATTGTGTATGAAATTGACGTGTCTTAGATTTCTAGAAATAGTTATGGGACATATATATTTATTTGACTGTGTAAGAGTAATTTGATCCGCCATTGTCAGATTACATAAGGTCACCTTACTAACTATGAGAATGAATGAGGCAAAGTCCACAGCTGACCCTTGACCCTTGTGACTAAAAATGGTCCCATGTACAAGGGGTCGTGTTCTAATTCTACAAGACGTGCATGACGGATTGACGGGTCTCTCTAGTCCCACATTGATTATTCTACATTTTCATTGCCTACAGTATTCCAATCCATCGTATTCCTAGGAAGAAATTTCAAACATAGGAGGAAAGATAGTTATGCTCAAATTGATTATTATCGTCATGTAGGGGTGAAATTAGGAATTTGTTATGACTCAGATGCTGGATAAATTATTCGAATTTAGTTTAGTGATAGAATAAGGCTTCCTAGATAGATTAGTATTGCTATTTATTTGTATTCAAATTAATTCCTATGTTTTAGGATTTTTTGATGAGGCTATCTCATCTTTGGCTATTTATGTACGTTGAATTCATTAATGAGAAGGAAGCAAAAAATTAACCAAAAATGTCTATTTCCTCTCTCAGGTTCAGGAGCTTATTCATCTCGAATTGACTATATGATCTTTCAATTATCCCGTTTCACAACAGAATTTTTGCTTGAGGGAACAACTTCTATTTTTAAAAGTTATATCTTAAAAAATGTTTAATAGTTATAAATATTAAAAGATTTTAAAAAAATTATGTCAATTAATAGTTTTTATTAACTTTAGCCTTTAAGCTGTTTTAAAATATAAGAATTCCCTTAATACTTTTTAGTGAAATTGTCAAATGTGTGACCATTTATTCTACAAGCCTTAAACCTATTTTATGGAAAAACCCTCAATGCTCTATTTCATTACAAGAATTTGATATGAACCAATAGAAATCGAAATTTTAATTTTGAGAAATAAACAGTCTTTCTTTTTCCTTCTCTTATTTGATCATGCAAAGGATATGCTTCAAAGTTCAAGCTTGTATGTCTTAAATTCTATCACAGATATTGAATTCAAGAGTAGAAGCATAAGAGAGTTTTATCATAAAACTTTGACAAGTGTTATGTCCACCACATTTTCACAAAAATTCTTTGTTGCTAAGTTGCTATTGGTTCTAATTGAACTCGCCATTGAAATATATTGTTTGTACACTAGCAACAGCCAATAACAACCTAGATGCCTTATCAAAATGTTTACAACATAGCATTTCTATAAAAAGTATTCACATTGAAAAAATATGCACGACGTTTAATGTGATTGGAATTTGGAGCTGCTTCAAGTAATCGAGTAGTATATTTTAAATTGTCTCTACTTAAAAGATATGCATAAGGTTTAATGTGATGGGAATTTGGAGCTGCTATAATTAATCGACTAGTATTTTAAATTGTTTCAAGTTTCAGCAAGTCGGCTCTAAAGTTGGGGAAAATTACACTTTACCACCCTAAACTATGCACTAGATTACACTTTGCACCCTAAACTATCCAACTGCACACTTTGCACCCTAAACTATCACACTTATTACACTTTGCACCCCGGTGTTATTTTTGCTGTTATATTTAACAGAATCTTGCTGCATGTGACAAGCACATGCTTCTTACTTAGGTGGAACAAAGTTAAAAGACTAAAATAACCTTCCTCAAACTCAATTAAAACAAAACCCAAATTTTTTCCACATCTCCCTCTATCTCACGTGGGGCCATCCTCTTCCTCAGATTCCACGCAACTTCATTTGCATTGTCTCTTAAAAAAAAAAACACAAAAATCTCAGAGTTTCTCTCTTATCTTCCTTGGCCATTGACAAAGTTCAAATCTTCTATTACAGGTTAGCAAAATTTAACTGCACAAATGTGATTTTGAGAAACACAAAGCTCAAAATGCACGGATGTAATTCTTGACTGATTATTTTTTTTCTTTTTATCGTTCTCTCCTTAGAACGATTTTGATGATCAAAAAAATCTGGTTACATTTCTCTAGGGGAGGGCATGCAAACAAATCTGGTTACATTTCTCAAGGGGAGGGGCGTGGAAACAAATCTGGGTGCTTCGACCATCAAAAAAAAAAATCTGGGTGCTTCGTAATTATTTGAAGAATTATCTGTTACATTTCTTTAGGGAGGAGAGTGGGTATGCAATTGCAAACAAATTTGCCTGCTCCATAATAATGGACTTTGTGACTCCCTCAACTCTTGTCTTTTAGTGCTAAAAAAGCCAAATATTCAGGAAAACAAAGTGCTTTGACATTAATAGCTTTACTCATTGTTCACAGATGACAATGACACATTGTTCACAGATGACAATGACACAAAAAATAATCCAAATGTAACATAAAATTGTTAATGCCTAGTAAAAATCATTGTTCACAAATTGATAATGACAAAAAAAAAAAAAAAAAAAAAAAAAAAAAAAAACCCCAATTGTAAGGATTACATGTTGTTAATGCCTAATACGTAAAGCTTGCACAACCCAACACAAACTAATTATATTTTCTCAAACCCAAGGTTTTTTCTTTTTCTTAGCCTGCATCCTTTGAATGGCTTTTTCCAAAGTTGGCACCACCACACGCTCACTGTTAGCACCAGTGGAACTTGCAGCAACAGTCCTTGAACCTCCAGCCCTTGAATCTACAGCACTTGCAGCAACAGTCCTTGAACCTCCAGCCCTTGAATCTACATCACTTGCAGCAGCACTTCCAACTGCTTGCTTCTTGTTTGTTGTAGGTGTCTTCTTAGCATTGGTAGACACTGTACCCTACATTATAACACAAAACAATATGTTAGGTTCTAAAGGTTTAAGAATTTATGTATTTAGAACTCTAATTTGTAATATTGGCAAACCATGATCAAAACAATATGATTAGTCTTGTTATAGTGTGCTCAAAGTTGTTTAATTATTGTAAAATTGGAATCAAGAGACTATAGATGCATTGGGGCATTTCGGTCTGACTCGATCGATCAAAGAATAGATTCGATTGATCGAAAATCGACCAGATTGCGTTTTCTGCAAAATTTCCAACTCAGCCCTAACTCATTAAACGTTTAGGGTTTTATGTTTTTGCCCTAGGTATATAAGGTAAAACCCTAGCCACGTTTTTAGGGTTGCTTCAGTTGTATTGTTGCTTATACATTGCTGTTTTGTGAAAATCTCTTGTGAGATCTAGAGGAGCTTTCCTTTACATAAAGCTTAGGGTTTTCAAGTTAGAGATAGTATCAACATCTTGATGATCAACTTGGTTGCTGCCATTGGAGCTTAAAGAAACACAAGCAGGGGTGCTTGTATCTTGTGGAGAATCCAAGAAAGAAGGAGTCCGTGGATTCGGAGCTTGCACGTGGTCGTGTCAGTAAGTTCTACTGGTGGGTAGCATTAGGAAGTCGAGCGAGGAGCTTGTAGTCCTTTTGTATGAACTTCGATTCTTTCGCATAGTGGATTCAAGTTTACCTTGAGGATAGCTAGGTCAAATCCTCCCCAGGTTTTTACCGTGTGGTTTCCTGGGTGTTCATATCATTGTGTCTTTTATTATTTGATTGCTTTAACCTAAAATTGCATAATTTGACTAAGTAACAACTTGGCTAATTAATCTAGGCTAACCAATCTGGTTGTGTTAAGGGGTCTAAATTTCCATCACAATATATAAGTATCAAGAATTAATTATGGCAAACATAACATAGAGCACACAAAACTAACCTTGTCTTTTTTGGATGGACATGTTCTGCTATTATGTCCCACCTTCTTACACTCAGAGCACTTGATGATGGTACCAACCTTGCTTAGCTTATATGGGTTTTTGGGTTCTGAAGGATGCCTCTTTCTCTTTATCTTGGGTCTACCACCTACTTTCTCATAAAAGCGAGATAAAATCTAATCTTTTCTAAAAGACCAAGAGTACTTATGCTTAGGTAAGGTTTGAAAAGCCCACAATTCAAATCCATGGCAAAACAACTTTATCGATGGAATTCAAGTCCATAATCAAAGCCTATGGTTTAAACCCATGGTAATTTATTTATCCAAAAGCCCAATTTTTCATTAACGACATCAAAGCTTAATTTTTATTGGCAATATCAAAGCTCAATTCTCATTGGCAATATCAAAAGCTCAGTTCCCGCTGGCAATATCAAAAACTCAATCTTTATTGGCAATATCAAAAAGCCCAATCTTCATTGGCACTATTTTATCAAAAAACCCAAGATTATTAACGCTTGGCAAAGAGAAAAGTGTCATGACATAGAAAAAAGTGTCATGATATAATTATTGCTTGAGTATTACCATGGCAAAAACCATGGGAATTGTTTTGTAAAACCTCATAGGGAGTTATCTTGAAGAATATGATCTCATATTATAACCCATGAAACACATGGTCATCATTTGTATCACAACATCCATAAAATATATTTTCAATGCTCATGGAAAATACTCGATCCCACAAGCTTATTATTTAAATTATGATGCGACTATTAGAAGCCATAAACGTTATTTATGGAATCCATCATAGTAAAGGTTATTTTCAAAGGTATTTTGAAAAACTTGTCATATTGTTTCAAACATCACAATTAATTGCCCAAAAAACCCATTACAAGTATCTATAAAAAACCTAAAGAATATTTACCAATAAAAAGTCCATGAGGAAGGAAAGCCCATGGCAACATGTGTTGTTGATTTTGTAGGATGCACACAACCTAACCCAAGTGAACCAGCCTAGGTGGATAGGCCTAATCAAAGAGATCCCAGCAAGGAACAGAGGACTGAAAGTAGGCAAAAAACAGCCCTTGTTCATCCCAAACCGAAGCACAACAAGAGAACTAAGTCCTTAAGAATGAACTAGAGGCTGTCCCATCGGCTTTTGGCCACTCTCTGCCTGACGTGAACAATACCCGAGGCTTGTAACATCAGCTGAAGTCTAAAGGGTGAGGAGACTCCATCATCTTTATTCAAGACTGCACCTCCAGCAGAAGGGGAGCTGAAACCAAATTATTCAAATTCCAGTAAATTGATGCTATAAATGTTAAAAACGTTCAAGAAATGATTCATGTGCTAAGCCCATGAATCCTAAAAGGGAAAAAATTGGGAACATCTGGTTTGGAGGGCATAAGGGGATCTCCAGCGGAATCCCCTGAAGTAGGCTTAGAACTTGACACTGGGCTTGGGGTGTTGAATTTTACTTCTTGGGGGTCTAAATCTCAGTTGCAGTCTTAGGATTTGCTTTTGATACATGCCCCAATCACATTGATTAAGCTCAGCCCCAGAAATCCTGGCATTTAATGCAAAATCTCATCATTACCCAAAGAAGCAAAGCAGCCCATAAAGCAAACCTTCTACTTCTAAAAAAAAAAAATCCCAGGAAGATTAACCTTGGTTCTCCACCCCTGAATCAGACCTACGTTTTTGGATTCTTGTTAATTAATGCTCCTCTAAACTCCATTATAAAAGCATAAGCCATCTCATCCCAAAGACACAATAACTGCCCTTTGAAACCTTCTGATTGATTGGTCATTTTACTTGCAATTCAACTCTCTTTAAGCTCACTACTCATCCCTTTTAGCCGACGTTCATCTAACCTCATACACTCTTTTCCTTCTCTTTTACACTAAAATAGCCCACAAATGCCTCCCACTACTCACAAAAAGCCTTAATCTCAGAGTTAATCTCAATTCACTCACTAAAACAGCCCACAAACGCCTCCCACTACTCATAAAAAGCCTTAATTTCAGAGTTAATCTCATCTCACTCACTAAAACATCCCACATTGTCTCATACATGCCTTATGAATACACACCTACCAAAATCTTAATTTAATACTTGTTGCACTGAGCTGGGATCCCTCTCTCCCTTCACACCATGCCAATTAATCCTTTCCCTCTCCCAATGAAACCCTTTAATTTTCACCTTTTATTTTACGGTTGAAGGATATAATGTATATGTAACAATCGAACTTTTCCCTTTTATTGATGTAATAACAGCTGAAAGTACAATGAACCTCCCTAACCAAAACATGCAAGGACCCCCAGGACTTAACACATTCCTAAATTTATTTAATCATTAACCATTGGACTGTTTAAATTTGTCTTTTCTGGACTAAGTGTAATTTTACCCTTGTCGCTGGAGATTTTATTTCACTTGAATATCAAACTAAGACCACCAATGTATTATTATAGCGTGTTTTTCATTAGGCTTTTTGTTGCTATTTTTGTTGAGTGCAGCCTTTGTTTCTTGTTTGGATAGGCTTTGTCATCACATCGAAAGTTTTTGGGTATCATCTCAAGAGCCCATAGTCAAGTTTCGGCTTGGCTTCCCAATGTTGAGGGTCATTTTTTGTGGAACCCGAATAGAAGGAAAGAAGCCCAACCCAGCAATACGGGCAACAAAGAAATGGCAAGCATAGAGTAAAACCATTAAGCCCAAGCGGCAGGAATAATGGATCATAGGCCCATAATATAAACAAATGGGTCTTGAGGAGACAAACAAGCTTAAAGAGGCCTGGAAAGAGAGAAATAGCACCCATGGGCAATATATAATGTAGAAAAGTGAGAATTGGCCACGGCAGGCCCAAAGCATTGTAAACAAAGAAAGTAAGGGGTTCATGGCAAGCCCGTAAACCCCAAGGATGAGAATAAGGAAATTGGACCGGGGAAGTCTAATGAAGTTGGTAAAAGCCCATGGGAATGCAGAGTTAGTAAATGGACTGAGGAAGCCTAGAGAAAGCAAATGGGCTAGGGATGCCCAAGGGAAAACAAAAGGGACGTTGGAGCCCATAAGTAGGAACGTCAGTGACCATGCTAAGCCACTGGGGGAAAGAATAAAACAGCGGCCTAAAAGAGGCCCAGCAGGAGTAAGTCATTTCGGCATGAATGACAAGTGATATGGCAGGAAGTTAGAGTAATTAAGAAATGGGTTGAAAGAAATGCAAAGCCCAGTACCAAATAAAGCCTAGTCCCTAAGGGAGCGGGAAAGGATGGCAGACTATGCAGACAAAGCCTCCAGACCACGGCAGATGCATGAGCAACAGGCAGACTTCGGACACATACGAACAGAAGGCACGCGCAAGGCTCAGACACCATCAGCTTGTACCCAGCCAATATGGGACATAGTGAGGTCATGGGTCAGAGGTAAGAGGACATGATTTGGCGGTGAGGAGAGGGGAAAAACTATTTTGGGGTTCCTGCTCAAGCTCTTTTGGGAGATACGTCCTGCTGGGATGACATACCTCCCAAAAGAGGCAAGGCTGAGTTGGAACCACTAGGTGCATGCCATGAGGGATAGAGAGAGAGAAAGCATCAGCGCCATGGCAGGAAGAGGGGCCACGACAGACTAACAAACAAAATAGTTGTCTTTGTCTGGTAATGGGGAGTGGCACGCAGACGAAACAGTGATGGTCGGCAAGTACACCCGGACCAGACAAAGGTGGTTAAAGGGTAGAATAGTAAAATCCGGTCACGGCAGGCACTATAAAAAAGAAGCCTTTGCCGTGTACAGGGGATATACAGACATAGAGGAAGAAAGAGGAAATACAACGCAAAATCGCGGTGATAAAAAACCACTAAAGAAAGACTAAAAATGAAAAAGAACAAGGGAAAGGAAGAAAAAGAAAACAGAGAGTTAGGCCGGCATGCACCGATAGGTTTCTTTCCCTCTCTCCCTCTCAAAATCCTTGCCCTCTGCCAAAAGCAAAAGGGGGTTCCTTCGGACATTAACCACTCAAGTCTGTTTCCCTTAAAACAATCAATTTCCATGGCAGGATTTACCTGGGAGATTGATTGTGTTGAGAAGAGACGTTCTATCCTCTTTGGTTTGCTCCTGCGAACCGGATTAAATTTGATTTCTTTTTCTCTTCTGATTAACTTATATATTGCTTTGCTCCCTTTGTTCTCTTTGTAAAATAATTATCATTATTGCGATTATGTTGCTTAAATAGGGATCATTTGGTCATTTCTTGTTCAATACCCAGAGTACTCTATTTTGTTATTATTGTCATATCTGTCTGCCACAGCCTGTCTGAAACAACACTGCCTGCCGTAAGCATACTCCTGGCAGACGAGGCATAGTTTGTGCACAAGTCGGCCCAAATTGAGTTGCAGTTGGACCGGTCTCAACTCCCTTACTCAGAAAACTTGGGCCTACCACCACAAGAGGCAGCCCAGCCTAGTACAACAAAACAGGCACCCACACCCAACATTTTAGATTGAGGCATCAATTTCTCCCTCGACACATAGTGAGTAAAATTTGTTTAAATACTTAAAAAAACACTATACTTGTGGTGTTGATGATTGGTTTTGTGGTGGGTTGTTGTATTTGAGCAAGCGGGTGGCTTGTGTGATATTATAAGATGGTTAAAATTTATATTGGGAGTGTCTTATTTTTTCGAATTGTGAACGAATATTGTTGATGTATATGTGATGGATACTATGTAATTATTTCTAATACTTGTAAGCATTATATATCATGATGTTGATTATTGTTTTTGTGGTGGGTTGTTATATTCGAGCATGCGGGTGGCTTGTATGGTGTTATAAAGTGGTTTAAATTTATATTGAGAGTGTCTTATTTTTTTGGAATTGTGAATGAATATTGTTGATGTATATGTGATGGATCCTATATAATTGTTTCTAATACTTGTAAGCATTATATATCATGATGTTGATTATTGTTTTTGTGTTGAAGCAAGCGAGTGACTTACATAGAGTTATAAGGCGGTTTATATTTATATTACTAGCAGTTTTTTTTTTTTTTAAGTGACGAATTTTTTCGTCACTGAAAATACGTTTTGTTGTAGTGAGAGGAGAGCCAAACCATTGATTAGTCTATTCAATGAAAAAGATAATCTTTTTAATTTTGATCATTAATATCATCCTGTGGTCCAGCGATAGATGCAAGTTGACAATAAACCGAGCATCATTCCCAATCAAAACCTTCTCAAAAAAACAGGAAAAAAAACATTCCCAATCAAAAAATGTCCAAAGCTGCTTCAATATAGGTAGGCTGTCCCAATTACCTATGTGATTAGTACTCCACACATTAAGATTCCGACGCTAAATTTTCATTCTTACAATATTTATTGCATGCATACGCGTTTCTAGCCTCCAAGCATGTCCTTCATCATCTAAGGTCAACATACAAAATATAGTCAATATTAGTTTTTCAAAAACTATTCCTAGGCAAACTACAAACTATTGCAATACTAACGGTATTATAAGTATTATTTTTATAAAAATATTGTTTGCGGCTCTAATATGTTATCTATTTTATAATATCATTCATTCTAATTTTGAAAAAAAAAAAAAGTCAATTATTATAAAAACTAGAATTCCCACATTGTTACGTCTCTTATCGTTTACTTCTTCTATATAAGTATCAGTCTGGAGGCATTAATTAAGTCCCATACAAATCCCAAACACCCAATCATTCACATCTAATATTGTCCCTTGTCTGTCCAACATTTTTTATAGCCCATCAAAAAGGCCAAAAAACATGGCACTTCGAGCATTGGTTGCACCTCTATTTGTGTCTCTTTTTCTGTCTCTAACCATTCTTGGTTACTCTCAAGCAGATATTAAAACATGGTGCAGCCAAACCCCAAACCCTGAGCCATGTGAGTATTTTTTAAGCCAGAAGCTTAATTACCACAGCCCCATCAAGCAAAAGTCCGATTTTTTCACAATCTCAAAGCAACTAGCACTAGAACGTGCCCTAAAAGCTCAAAGTAACATAATTTCACTAGGGCCCAAGTGCAAAAATGCTCGTGAAAAGGCTGCATGGGCAGATTGCCTTGAGCTTTATGAGTATACCCACCACAGGCTTAACAAAACCATTGACCCTAATGTCAAGTGCAGCCAAACCGATGCTCAAACATGGCTCAGCACGGCTCTAACCAACCTCGAGACTTGTCTGGCCGGGTTTATTGAGCTAGGGGTCCCGGACAATCTCTTGCCCTTGATGTCAAACAACGTTTCTAAGCTAATTAGCAACGCTTTGTCTCTTAACAAAGTTCCATACACTGTACCGAGTTACAAACATGGTTTCCCAACTTGGGTTAAGCCCGGGGACCGGAAACTCTTGCAGTCTTCTTCGGCTCCTAAGGCCAATATTGTGGTGGCACAAGATGGTTCAGGGAATTATAAGACGATAAAGGAGGCGATAAGTGCAGCTTCGTCACAGTCAGGAAGTGGAAGGTTTGTAATATACGTGAAGGCTGGGACATACAAAGAAAACATTGAGATAAAGTTGAAAAATATTATGTTGGTAGGAGATGGTATAGGAAAAACCATAGTCACTGGGAGCAAAAGTGTTGGTGGAGGTTCTACAACCTTCAATTCAGCCACAATTGGTAAGTAAATTCAATTGATTTCTAAAAATATATATGCTAAATTTTAGTGTTAAGAAATTGTTGCTAATTGGTTCCCTAGAAAATATTACATATATATTTATGTCTTAGTGGATAAAATCATGGCTTGGACTAAAAGAAGTTAGGTTTAGATATGTGATAGAAGAGATTAATAAGAAGTGGGAGTTTAGAGGTTTGAAAGGTCTCGATCAAGTAATTCAAGAATACCAAGAAACTTCTGACTAGTTCTCGAAAAAAAATAATAATAATAATAAAAAATAAATAAATAAACCTCCTTGGGTAAATTGACCTCAGTTGAATTTTTAAATATGTAAGTCAACTGAGTTATTGAGTGCATAATTTAAAAATTTTAGTGAGATTATTAATCAAACTTTGAATTTGAAAGGAGTCATTTTTCATGCATAATGCACGTTATTCATATACCAAATAAAGGCTTGGTTTTGGATTTTATTTTATTTTATTTTTTTATATATCTCTCCAGGTCACACATCTAGGTTTAGGTTCAAAGGATTGAAAAATTGTCTCTTGCATCTAGCGTATGTATTGGATGTCCCATAACATGGGGTTCTCTTGAGTTTGTAAGATTCACACATTCAATACATATATTGGATATGTACTTTCTTAATTTTCAAGAGGCTTTAGTTATCGATTATATATTTTAGCCTTCTTTTCAAAATTAAGTACGATTACTAAGTCATCTAATTTGACAAGATTTTGTATATATAATAATGCTTTTATGCTGATAACTATTGTCATATTTAATTACTTGTGGTCCTAGCTAACTTGCTACAATTGATTACCCCAAAATATTATGTCTTATAGCTTATATAGTCATAACTTTACTAAAATAATGAATGTTAATCTAGAATTTGACTAAAATATTGACATGAAAATTAAGCTCTTTGTTATTTTGAATTTTCAGCTGTTGTGGGAGATGGATTCATTGCTCGCGACATCACTATAAGGAACACTGCTGGAGCAGCAAATCATCAAGCCGTGGCCCTTTGTTCTGGGTCTGATCTCTCGGTATTTTACAGGTGCAGCTTGGAAGGGTATCAAGACACCCTCTATGTCCATTCCCAAAGGCAATTCTATAGGGAATGTGACATATATGGTACAATTGATTTCATATTTGGAAATGCTGCGGTTGTGTTGCAAAATTGTAATATTTATGCTCGTTACCCTCCTAACAAGACCAACACTCTCACTGCCCAAGGTAGGACTGACCCTAATCAAAACACTGGAATTTCCATTCATGATTGTACAGTCAAGGCTGCTTCAGATTTAATGCCATCCCAGAGCTCGGTTAAGACATACTTAGGGAGGCCATGGAAGAAGTATTCACGCACGGTTTTTATGAAAACATACTTAGATAGCTTGATTGCTCCACCTGGATGGAAGGAATGGAGTGGAAATTTTGCCCTTAATACCTTGTACTATGGGGAGTATGCCAACACAGGGCCAAGCTCATTGACTGCTAATAGAGTTAATTGGCCTGGCTACCATGTCATTACTAGTGCATCTATAGCTTCACAATACACCGTTGCAAACTTCATCTCTGGCGGTTCATGGTTGCCGGTTACCAACGTGCCTTACACAGCTGACCTTTAATTTTTTCAAAGAAATTGTTATATACATGCCTTCAATTTGTTCAATAGTTTTTAATTGTCAATTTGCATCTGAGTTCCTTATGGTAAAAAAATAAGTTGATTGTTGCCAAAAAAGAAGAAGATTGTGTAATAGTTGTCATTCTTTGATAAGTTGTAATGAAGGATTCAAAATAAATAAAATCAATTATGTTTAATATTCTACATGGAACTTTTGGCTAAGGTTGCTTTAGTATATAAAATAAGGTTTCTACATTCTATTGATATGCATAGATAGATAAGCATTTTGAGATACAAATTTCTCAAAAAGTCATACAGATAATCAGAGTGCTTGTTTAAAAACATGTATGTGATGGTTTGTCACGTAAGTTAGGGATGATTTTCCCAAAAAAGTAATGTTATAATAAATAACAATGTATTACTCGAATTGTAATTTGACGGTGACCCCTTGTTAATTATTCCAATTTAATTACCCAAATTTTGTGACCAATGGATTTTACCCATAGTTAAGCAATCGACGTCACTGACCAATTGAAAAATGTATGTTTTGTTTCTAATAAAAGAAAAAGAAAAAGAAAAGATATGCTTTTCACTTTTTAAGATTCAAATCTTTGAAAACAAAGTGATAGATAATTAAATCTAGAAGGGATAACACTCAAACCCTGCTAAAAACTACTTGTCAACTTTCTAGAGATAACTGCAAATATTGGTTAACGTCGGGGGAACTGGTTCATATTTTGTTTATGTATAATCTATGGCCAAATAAAACGATTCAGCGATCTTCTATATTGGTTTCTAATTATTTGAGACAGTTATCCAAATAAATTGGTAAAGTTATATATATATATATTAATTAAAAGGCTATATTTGAAGTACTGAATTCTCATGTTTGAGCTCATAACGAATCTCTCCTCCTCAATGTCCTCATGCGAGAATATATCACATTGATCACCCACACCTTAAAGTTTTAATTTACATGCACATCTTTTATAAAATCATGAATAAACTACTTTAAAAAACAAAAAATAAAAACTTTTACTTTAACTCAGTATCGGATTCAATGCTTATACATAAGAGGCACGCTTATAAGAGTGGCACAATTGCACTTGCACCACATGTATACACTACTTTTTTTCTCCATACAAAAGGTTTGATAGCCTAAGAACATCTTATATTAGGGTTGGTTCAATACAATTTTAGGTGTAAGGTGGTAACTTTTAAAGCCTTTTTCATATTTAAATAACATTTAAATAATATACAGTTTATTAACCATCAATTTGGTTAATGTTCAATACTATAATTTTTAAAAAAAAACTTGCTTCTTATAATGTTAATTATATTCTTGCCACGTTAATTTATAATTGGTGGCACTTCAATAAGATAATAAATGAGTTTAAATTGCTTATTATAAATTTTTTTAATGAAAAATCGCTTCTTAATTATCATTGGTGACACATCAATTTGTAAAATTTATGTAATAAAATTTATAGTAGCATCACTCAATTCTTTGGACCATATTAAGAGTGGAGAAGAAAAAAATGTACAACGTACATATTTTTTAAAATTAAAAAAAAAAAATCACATAAGACCCCATATTTGGGTATGAATGTAGAAAATGTAGTAATGTTATGATAAGGCATGAATTTTTTTTTTTTTTTTTGGAGAAAATTTCAACCTATTTCATCCGTTCCTAATGATAGTTCTTTATTATTAGACCAAGATACCAATTAGTTTTTGGTGTAGGCGGGGATTAAACTCCAGATCACTTATACAACCATAAATAACTTTACCAGTTAAGCTAACTGAAACCCACGATAAGGCATGAACTTAACCAACGCATATCACGCCGTTGCATTCTATTATTATATTAATCAATCAAAACTCCAGTCTTACTCACAGGAAAACAAAATTTATTTATTTGTTAATAAGAGAACCACATGACTTTTTCATAAATAACATCAAAATTTAATTTAATTATTTCACTCTTGCCATTGTTTTACTATCCATGGAAATACATACAGATAATCTGTCGTATGAAATTTGATTGAATGGTCCAGAATCTTACGCTCATTTCCGAACCCGTTCCCTGACAATTCAAAAACAAATGGATTTGAAGTTATTGTATGAGCCCTGTTAAAGAATGGGCTTGTATTCTAACAAGCCCATTATGTGAATTAATTTCCATATTTATTACATTCACTATTAAATTGAAGCTCAAAGGTTTAAAAGTGTGTATATTTACGCATCTCTACAGTACACGTATATAATTTACATGGTTACTGTAGTTTTGCGAATCAATATTTTATTTTATTCTCTCACCGGTCAAAGCTCTCTCTTCTTCTTCATTTCTCTCTCTCTCTCTCTCTCTCTCTCTCTCTCTCTCTCCATCTAAAGAGCACAGCCAATCAAACATCCACCCACCACCACAACCTAGCACCACCTCACCACCACCACCATTACATCACATAATAATCCAACCAAAAAATCAGTGGAAAATTAAACCATAAATCAACAGAAAATCGAACCCGAAATCAATAGAAAATCAAACCAAAACCCATGCAGAAGCTGCTGTCGCCACTGCCATGGAAGCTTGGGTGGAGTGTTCACCGCTGCCATGAGAGAGACTGAAGATTTGGACCAATGTTTGTGGCGGTGCTGCTGCAGCTAATCTTCACTGCCACCGCCAGTGTTGGCGAAGGCTTTGGGGCTCTTTGGTCTTGGACGAAGCTTAAGGCGAGCTTTGGCTATTGAGGAGCGTGAGAGACAGAGTTTTAGAGCTAGAGAGGAGATGGTTGGGCTGTGGAGAAGAGAGAGTATTGTTTTGAAAAATAAGAAAAATAGAGAGATAAAGATGATCTGATGGATATAGTGTGCGGTGGATATGGTTAGAGGACCGTGTTGTGGATAGGGCAAAACTTAGATACAGTACCTTAGGTACAGTACCTCAGGTACCCCTTTTAAAATTATAACACCTGTCTATTTACTTAACAGCAATACTCCGTTTCCTTCTCCGTTTATTTCTTTTCCTTCTATTTTTTTATTCCCCTGTTTCAGACTAAAGACTTCAGACTCTTGAACTCCCGCCAAACACCTTTGCTCCTATCGTTCTCTCTCTCACTCTGTTCTTCTCTTTCTCTCTTTCTTTCCTTCACTCTCACTCAGATTAGATGAAATAGACGAATCCAGCTCTTTGAATTCTCTATCTCGCTCTGTTTTCGCAGATTGGTTGGCTAGCACGAAGAAAATTCGTTGGTATGTATTGGCTGAATCTCATTATAGGTTTTCAATTCTAGTTGCTGGGTTTGTGTTATTTTGAGGTTTGGTAGAGTTTTTCTTTGTTGATTATGATCTATGTATCAATTTTTGTTATTGGATCTGTGTTATTATTGCTTTGGTTCATTTTGATTTGGGTTTTCAATTATAGTTGCTGAGTTTGAGTTATTTTGAGGCTTGGAAGAGTTTTCCTTTGGCTATTTTTGATGAAGGTTCAATTTTGGTTAATGGGTTTGTCTTAGTATTGCTTTGGTTAATTTTAATTTGGGGTTTCAATTATAGTTTCTGGGTAATAACAATTAACAAGCAAAAGAACCAAAAAAAGAAAAAAGAAAAGAGAAAAAAAATTCCACTACACAAACCGAGTGCCTCCAATTCCATGATGCAAAATATTATGAGCAATGGCATCCCTAGCCTTGGTTGACGTATTTGATCTCACAGCCTGTTCTGGAACCATCTAATCATCAACAAGCTCAAACCGAAACTCTGGATCCATTTCCTCATTCCTCAACTCACAAATATTATGCAAAACACAACAAGCCCCAAGCACCACAGGCAAGTCTTGTAGTTTCACCTCAGTCCTCTTTGCAAACAACACCACAGGCAATACTAAGACAAACCCATTAACCAATTTTTTTAAGCACTGTACTTTATACTTGAAGTGATGGGCAATTGCAGAAAATTTTACCAATGCTAATGTAATGATGTTATGCTATCTCCAGTTTGAGAATTAATGGTTTTTATGGGAACAAACAGAGAGCCGATGATAAATGAAATGGTTCTTTTATGATTCTTTTAAGGTTCTTAACTATTGACTTATTTGCTTCAGGTATTAAAGTATAAAATTATTTAAGTAAATTGAATGCCACATTGTTTTTCTAAGCCAAGCTAAGAACTAGCTCAAAAATATGACAAAAACATATTAATCATACAATGAGGGAAAAAAAAGGGAAGAAAGGGTGTGGTGCTTTAAAATTTTTTTAACCAAAATCTAGTGAAAAGTTGTGTAACCCTTTATTAGTATTGTCCCACACCAGTGGTTGTTGTTTTTAGTACTCATTTTACAGAGTGGTTAATTTTAGAATATGTGGAACCTAATAAGTTGTGTTTGTTAATTTACAGGTTATGGAGAAAGATGGGAAGAGCAACCTTGAAGAAGTTGTGTCTATTGATTCAGAGGAAGATACTACTCCAAAAATTGGAGAAAATGAAGACACTAAAGAAGATATAACTCCAAAAATTGGAATGGAGTTTGATTCAGAGGATGAGGCATATCTATATTATAATATATATGCTGGATATGTTGGATTCAGTATTCGTAGAGATTGGCTGAACAGAAGTAAGACAGATAAAACAACTATCATATCCCGCAAGTTTTGTTGTTTTAAAGCTGGTTACAAGAAGGAAGTTGCGTATGATGGAAAGAAATCTAGAATGGAATTAAGATGTGGTTGTGAAGCCCAAATGGTTATCAGTCGTCAAAAAAGTGGTAAATATCGTATTACCCTTTTTGAAGCGAAACACAATCATGAAGTTGTAACTCCACGGAGTAAACACAAATTGCCATCACAAAGGAAGATATCAGCTGCCCAAGCAGCTGAAGCTGAATTAGCAAATCGCTCTAGGATTAGGCAAAAATTAGTTTTTGATTTCATGAGTAAACAAGCTGGAGGTAGGGAAAATCTTGGTTTTACTCTCAAAGATATTAGTAATCATTTACAATCTAAACGGATGAGGGAAATGAAAGAGGGAGAAGCATTTACCCTTATTCATTATTTTGAGATGAGAAAGTCTGAAAATGCTTCATTTTTCTATGAGATACAATTGGATGTTGATGATCAAATAACTAATATATTTTGGGCAGATCCTAAAATGGTTGTGGATTATGATTTATTTGGTGATGTAGTTTGTTTTGATACTACGTATCGAACCAATAAAAACCATCGTCCATTGGCACCTATAATTGGAGTGAATCATCATAGACAAACTGTGGTCTTTGGTGCTGCATTGTTGTATGATGAAACAGCTGAAACTTTTTCGTGGTTATTTCGAACCCTCTTAAAAGCGATGTGTGGAAAGAAGCCGGTTACAATTTTTACTGATCAAGATCCAGCAATGGCTAAAGCAATTGTAGAAGTGTTACCAGAATCTCATCATCATTTATGCCGATGGCATATATATCAAAATGCTCTCAAAAAACTTAACAGGTATTTTCAGAGTTCAAATTCATTTGCTGCAGAATTTAAAAGTTGTATGTGTGATCATGAGTATGAGGATGATTTTTTTCAAGCATGGGAATCAATGTTAGATAAACATGGTCTTCAAGAAAATAGCTGGTTGAAATTCATTTTTGAAGTTAGAGAAAAATGGGCGATGGTATATGGTAGAAATCATTTTTGCGCAAATATAACGACCACACAATTGAGTGAAAGCTTCAATAGTCGCTTGAGACATTATCTAAAGTCAACCAATAATGTGCTGGAATTTTTTAGTCATTTTGAAAGTTTACTTGAAGACCTACGCCACAATGAGTTGGATTCCAATTATGACATGAGCCAACGTTTGCCAGTTTTGAGAGTGGAAGTGCTTTTATTGAAGAACTCAAGGGATGTTTACACACCCAAAATCTTTAATTTCTTTCAAGAAGAGTATAAGAAGTCTTTGGACATGGTTGTTAATACATGCTATGATATTTCACCATTGTTTGAGTACAAGGTTTGCATGTATGGGCATACTCGAGAACATAAGGTTATCTTCAACTTTACTGAATTTATTACAATCATCTCAAACTTGAACTGTTTTTGCCTATACTTCAAGCACTACCATATTTTTCTTGATACACAGTGTCAGGTCTTGCTGCTGCATGCAGTGGGGTACTGTTGTTTTTCCCTCTGCACTGGTTTCTCTGCACTAGGTACTGCTGGATTTCTGCACTCTGCATTGGTTTCTCTGCACTAGGTTCTGCTGGATTTCTGCACTGGTTTCTCTGCACTAGGCACTGCTGGATTTCTGCACTCTGCACTGGTTTCTCTGCAATAGGTTCTGCTGAATTTCTGCATTGGAGGAAGTTTGGAGACTCCCGTTGGAATAGCAGACCCCCAAGGGGGGAGGGGCTAGGGGTAGATTTAGGTAGATTTCTAACCAAAGATCAAAAAAGAAGAAAGAATTATATGATAAACATCATCCAAATATCCAATTGCTTCAATATAGACACCCTGTACAAGACTTACCTGAATATATATATTCAGGTAAGATTAGTAGTGTCAACGTTTAGTCATGCATGAAGCAACATGAAACGTTTATACAAGACCATCCTCTATATAGAATCTGTAATTACAAAGAGGCCCAAGATGCAAACAGTTTTATTTACTAGAGCTACAAAAAATGAGGGACTAGTTATAGACCAAGGTAATCAATATGGTTATACTACTGCTAATAAGTATCAAAACCCAACCTCTACTTGTCTCGCAAACTTGATTAGATTGACAAGCTCCAAAAAAGTTGAAAATTTGTGCTGATGCTAGCTTGAGAATTGCAAAGCACACAAATAATAGACTCACTGCCAGCACAGCAAGCTCTCTACTTTCCAAACTTGTTTGATTTTTTACAACATTTTCAACAATTTTTTGTGTGCTGTACATGTACAATTTTTTTGTGTGGATTATTTAATTAGTGTACTTGAAAATCTTAGGGTCTTCTTGGTTTTGGATGAGGGCTGTACTTACTCGATCATAAATGAATGTAGCCAATTGCTTTACTAGTTATATGCTTTGCCTTCAAGATCATATCTCCACTTCATGCAAGACCCACTTGGAAAAATAGTACCTACTTTGGTATTTTGGATGTCAGAAACTTGAAAGAAAGTATTGGTTTTTTCATTCATCAAGTAAAATTTGCACCGATATATTTCTCAGCTTAACAACATGTCCAACAAATACTAAACTAACAATATCATTTCACATCACAGAAAATTATTCTCATATACACAAATATGCACTTCCACACAAATGTAATGCACATCTATACACATAGCTCTTAGTTCCCACTATTTTCTTTAAATGAAGGTTGGTGAACTCTTTTTATTAAGGATGGGGCAACCTGTGGTGAACATAGAGCCAAAACTCACAATAAGTTCAAATGAAATGGCTTAAATGCCCCACTTATAACTTAGTTTTGATAATAAAATGAAGTAAACAATGTTTTATTATTGTCAACTCACATTACAAATATCACATGGCATATTGCAAAAGAGAGTACACTAAAGTAAAAACAGAATCCACTAATTAAATACAATGCTTATTGTGCAATTTTTAAATAACTTGCAATTTTACAAAATAATTTGAATGTATTCAACATCTTAAGTCCTATTGCCTATTCAATCTAACACGTCTTTCTGCCGTTTGAAATGGTTGAGTTGCAAATCACTTTATGTCTCAAGACGCTTGAAATAATTGAGCTGCAAATCACTTTACGTCTCCATGTTGTATAAATCTTTCGTCCAAACAATGCATATATTTTTGGATATTATAATTGTTTCTTTCAGTCCTCCTACTGGACTTAACACTGATGCATCTTGATACTAAGATATTCTTTCCAATCAGTGGGCAGATATAACAGGATCAGTCCAATTAATGTACTCGATCAACTCATTTTGGCGAATGAGAATATATTTTCTGGGCAGGCTTTAATAGACTAGGAATGAATGGTCAATCCTTGAGATGCATCCCTCATAAATCCTGAAGTGGCAAGCTTTGCCAATCTGTCCACCTATGCACAAGTCAGAACCAAGGCAAAATGAGAAATATTAACAAGAATGGTCAAAAGGTGGCACTACGAAGCATGCAGATATAATGTGCAAATATTTATGTTCTTCATGTACATTGGCCTTCACATAATGCTGTTAATATCTCCTTAAAGGAGACCGTAAATGCATAATGCTAGTTAGAACAATCAAATACGTATTTAAGTCTCCACTTACTGCCTAAATGAAGTAACATACTAGCTAGCCGCAAGGTAAGAACTTCAATAAATAATCCTTGGCATTACCAGAACTTCACTTTCTTACAGCAACTTGAGGTATGAAAATCTTTTTCCCATCTACAACCCAATAACCTTTTCTGCAGGCAAAAAGTTGTTAACATGACAACCAACATAGACACAATCCACGTTTTTTTCACTAATGTTTTTGCAGCCACAAAGTAAAAAAGAAAAATATATTCCCTGAAATTTGGAAAGTTAAAATATATTCCCTGAAATTTTTAAAAAGTGTCAATTTTCCTTACATCCATCTGCTGTGAAAATCTATGCCGGGCCCCTCAGCTGTTTAACATGACAAGTTAGTGCTCCATCTGCCATGTATGCAGTTCCTTTAAAGGAAAACAAATGAAGGGCAAAATCACTACTTTTAAAAATTTCAAAGACAAAAGTGCAACATTTTCAATTTGGGGGGATGAAAATCAAACTTGGACCATATGAAGGTGATAATTTCAACCATGTTTCAACCAACGTTCCTTCAAAAACTTTCTGAATCTCTTAACCATTTCCATCCTGAACTCTAGCTCCCGAGTGAAGAGATCAAAGAGAAGAAAAGCAAGAATATACTTGCAGGGGACAACAAACAGAACGATTGCAGAAGAAAAAAGCACCAGTGCAACCTCACTAGTTATCTGATAAGAGTTTAAATAAATATAATTAATCACATCACAGCCAAAGTAAAACTCAAAAGTTTTTTGTTTCTTTCTATTTCTTTGCTATGTAATAAAGAGAGTGGGGCTGATGGGGTTCAAACCCCAGCGCCCAGGCACCACAAGAGGTGCTAGAGCCATTCAGGTATCCCTCAACCCCATACTAAAGATGAAAAGTACAAACGCTATTGTCTCAAAGAACTAACAACTGCCACAATAGTCATCATTTCAACAATAATATAAGATTCCAATCACTATAAAGTGAGGATAAGGTGCACTCTAAAGGTCTGAACTCTAAAGAATAGAAGAACATGTTTTGCTAGATAATTACTCTCTTAAGTTGAATTTTGCGTCTGTACCAAAGTCTAAAGTAAGACAAACCCATTAACCAAAATTGAAACCTTCATCAGAAATAGCCAAAGGAAAACTCTTCCAAACCTCAAAATAACTCAAACTCAGCAACTATAATTGAAATCCCAAATCAGAACAAACCAAAGCAGTAATAACATAGACCCAATAACAAAAATCGATACCCAGATCATAATCAACAAAGAAAAACTCTACCAAACGTCAAAATAACACAAACCCAACAACTAGAATTGAAAACCTATAATGAGATTTAGCCAATACATACCAACGAATTTTCTTAGTGCCAGCCAACCAATCGGCGAAAACATAGCGAGATAGAGAGTTCAGAGCTGGATTCGTCTATTTCATCTAATCTGAGTGAGAGAGAAGGAAAGAAAGAGAGAAAGAGAAGAACAGAGAGGGAGAGAGAGAACGGTTGGAGCTTGGAGTTTTGGTGTTTTCAGTTTTCTCATGGGAAGTCTTTAGTCTGAAACAGGGGAATAAAAAAATAGAAGGAAAAGAAATAAACGGAGAAGGAAACGGCAGTATTGCTGTTAAGTAAATGGACAGGTGTTATAATTTTAAAAGGGGTACCTGAGGTACTGTACCTAAGGTACTGTATCTAAGTTTTGCCCGTTGTGGATATAGTGGGGAGTGGGCAGTGGGTAGGTGGATAAGTTAAATAATAAAATAATAATAATAATAATAAATGATTATTTAAATTGTTTTTGTAAATAGAAAGGTTAAGTTTTTAGTGTAAAATAGTCCAAATTTTTTACAGATTGATATGGATGCTCTTATATAATTGCTCTAAAAAATGGAATTTTTTAAAACCAATTTTACAATCTTCTTTTCATTTCCGTGGTCTACAAGAAGCCTCTACAACAAAAAGAGCATGAAACAGTACTCTAGGTAGAGGTGTGCATGGGTCGGGTTGGGTTGGATTAATGAAATTTTTTGACCCAACTTACCATGGTGGATTAAAAAAAATCCAACCCAACATATCATATGTGTTCAACCCAACCCACATGGATCAAGTTGAACCCATGGGCTGGACAATTTTTATTCGTATTACTATTATTATTAAATTTAGCAAAAAAATATATCTCACTTGCCACCTAAGTTGATAAACAAAATATACACTAACTAGTATTCTAATTTAGTTATAAACAAAATATATCCAACTGAGTTGATAAACAAAATATAAATGAACTAATATCCTAACTAATTAGTTATAAACAAATAAGAGTAGAGTGAGAGAGTGGGAATGAGAATGGGCAGAGAGAGAAAAAAAATTGTTAGAGTTTGCGAAGTAATTGAGTTTTATATAAGAAGAGCTGAATAGGGGAAAAAATTAAACAAAAAATTATTAATTATATAATATAGTTTTAAATATATATATTAAATATATAATTTAAAATTTAAATATATAGGTGGGTTGGGTCGGGTTAGATTGGTTGTGATTGTTATGACCCAAACCCAATCCAACCCACCCACTCACCCCTAAAAACCAACCCAACCTAACGGGTTGGGTTGGGTTGAGTCAGTTTTGGCAAGTTAGTGGGTTGGATGCACACTCCTAACTCTGGAAGAAGCAAACTATGAGGCTATCATTTTACTTAGGAAAGAGAGACAATTCATAATAAAAACACATATATAATTCAACTTGTAGGGATAAGAGGCCCAAAAGTATATGTTGGGTCTTGGGCCTTGTCTAAGGATGTTTAGTGGTCCAAGAACAGATAAACAACAATGAAGATGTAAGACTCAGAATTCCATGAGCAAGCTACGAATGAGAAGATTGGGGAAGGTAGGCCAAGGAGGAGTATCTCCTCGGCTAAACGAAACAGAAATCAAATAGTGTGTTCTGTCATCCAGAGTGACATTCTGGGAAATTTTATTGATAAGGATATGCATTATGAATGAACAGAACAAATGGGAGCTGAGAAATGTCTAAGAGAAAACTACTATCACTGCATTAAATTCTTTGTAGCTAACTCTCTGGCTGCATTAATGAGGAAGTGATATTTAAATAGTACTTTTCAGCCTTACAACTACTCCCAAAGACTTCAGGAAGGGGCTGATGAGATAAGGATCAACACTAGCAATCTAATATACACGTGAAAGGTGAAGATGAAAGAAAGAAGAGAATATAAAACATGGAGAAGATCCTAAGAAATGGGGATCGGAGAATTGAGAAAGAAAGACCGTAGCAATAAGAACTATACTTGTAATCAAATTCAAGGATTATATACAAGAACTAACCTCCTCGGATTGAGGCGAGGACAACTTGCTTTAGATAAAACCAGTCTATCTTTACTTTATCGTCATTTGGATTCACTATAATTGCTACCCAACTCATTAGAGCCTAGTTTTTCCAACCTACTCTCTATAAATTCATTGTATTGGGCTCTTTGAGCCTAGATCCTTTTACCTTTTGGGCCTAGGACTCAAATTGCGTCCTTACACAACTTATTAATAAAATCATTTCCCCAAGAAACCCAATCATTACCTGAAAAACAAAATGAATTGAAAAAGAGAGAGAAAGAGAGAATGAAGGGCATGTACTTTTATTATTCTTACTAAAGTAAATAACCAATAAATAAATAAAAAAAGATTATTATAAATCTTGAATCCAAAACTTCAAGATATACCAAGAACAACCTCCTTTTATTATATATGTTTAATTGTAGCTTTGTGTATATATATTTTTAATTTAGAGGGCTATATTAATTAGAAGTACCAAATCCTCATGTGTGAGCTCATAACTAATCTTTACTTCACAAGTGAGCATCTACCACATTGAACTAACTTATCTTAACACGTAAATCTTTTATAAAATTATGAATAAACTACTCTCTTAAAAAAAAAAAAAAAAAATTTGTACTTTTACCTAATATGAGACTCAACCCTTATACGTACGTAAGACGGTAAGAGTAAGAAGCACCCTTAATTATAAGAGTTGCACCACATGTATACACTATTTCATGCAGAAGTTGATTAACCATAGCTTTGATACCAATATTTTAAGGAGGGAGAGAATCGTCTTGGAATTTTCTAGGGAGAAGAAGTGCCCAAGGGTCCAAATCTGCATAGCTTTTCTTTTTTTCACACAAAAAGTTTGATAGATTAAGAACATGTTATATGGGTATGAATTTAGAAAATGTAGTGATTTTATGTAAGGGATGGAATCTGGCCAAAATGTTAAGTGTATCACCTCGTTAATATCTTCTATTATATCAAATCAGGACTCAAGTCTTACTTGTAGAAAACAAAATTAATGAGAGAACCATGAGACTTTTTCATAAATAACATTAAAATTAAACTTTTTTTTAGTAGAAAAAAAAAAAAAAACCTTCCATATACGGATAACATAAGGAGAAATGAGAATTAATGCCCTCGAGATTAGTGGGAACCCAAAACCAAAATTTTGTTGGCTCAAGGCCTAGTCATTAGACCACTTGCTAGGTTGGTTAAATTAAATATTTTCACTCCTACTATTGTTTTACAATCCTATATTGAAAAAAAATGGATTCTCAAAACAAAATATATATATATATATATACATATATATTGAAGATTTGAAATACATCCAGATAATCCGTCAGATTGTAATATGTGTATATTAAATTTGATTAAATGGTCCAGATCACACAAATTTACTCACATGTGTGAAAATCTTACACTCGTTTGTAGAACCCGTTTCATGCAAGAGAGTCAATACCGTATCGGAGGTTGTACCGGTTTGGCCAGTAGTACGATATATTTCGAATCCCGATCAATACCGGTGTACTGTTTCAGGTTTACCGCTATTTTTTATATTTATATATATATATATATATATATATATATATGTATGTATGTGTGTGTGTGTGTGTGTATATATATATATATTATAATAAATATAAAAGTTTACCATAAAACATTTCCTCAATTTAGAACTAATTATTCATGGCTTTAGAGTTTAGTATCAATTAAAAGAAAAAAAAAACACAATATAAAAAATAGAAAGCTTAAAAGTTACCATTGCATACTAAGAAAACAAATAATACTAATAAATTAATGCAAATAAGTTATCATTCTGCCCTAACAAAAATTCAAAACTTAAAAAAAAAAAACTTTTTTCCGTACCAGCCGGTATTGCCCGAAATTGGCCAGTGTGGCCGGTACGCCTGGTATTTAAACCGGTACGAAACGTTGATGTTTCGATATTGATATACATACCGGTACAGTAGATACCGGCCAGTACAACTGGTACCGGTACGGTATTAACTACCTTTGGTTCCATGACAATTCAAAAACTATTTTGAAGTTCTTTATATAAGCGTTGTTAAAGACTGGGCTTGTATTCTAACAAGCCCATTATGTAAATTTCCTTATTTATTACCTTCACTATAATATTTAAATATTTAAATTGAAGCTCAATGCTTTGAGTGTTTGGGAAAATAATATTCAGTTATCCACAATGGGATAACTTCATTTATTTACTAAATGTTACCTTTTTTTTTTTTTTTAATATATATATATATATGAAATACATATGTTACCTATCCCCAAAGTCACCATTGCAAAATGCCTTACAAGTGGAATTCTAAATAAACACTCCCTGTTTCTTACTCACGGTTTGCATCTCAGAAATTTAGAATTCTAAAAAAAAAAAAAAAATTATAGAGGCTTTTTTTTTTTTTTTTTTTTTTGACGCTAGTCTTGTATCTCATAATGAATGAGTACAATACAAAACTACAAAAGGGCAGCAAAATGGTTAAATGGGTTTGGCTTACCTCCAGTATTTTTTTAATTGGACATGTCTTTTATTTTAAATATACAATGGCAAGTGATAGTGGGTTTTAATATCTATATTTTATTTAGTTAGTGAATGATGTGGCAGTTTCTCATTAAAATAAAATAAATTTCAATTAAAAATGTACTGGAGGTAAGCTAAACTCTGGTTAAATATACTTCATAAATAAATGGAATTTCTTAACCAATTTCATAATTTTCTTCTCTTTTCCATGTTCTAGAAAAAAGTTTCTACAAAAAAAATATTAAAGATGAAGTTCAAGTAATAGCGACACTTTTCATGGTGCCTACTGCCTGATGTCTAAGATTTGAACTCTAGCTTTTTTCTTACCTTATATACATATATATATATATATATATATATATTAAGGATAAGAGTTGCGAGTATCATTTTTACTCATGACTCAAAATAACAATACTCTATTAATTTATTTATTAATAAAATTCATTTCCTCAAGAAACTCGATCATTACCTGACAAACAAAATAATGAAATAGAAACTAAGAAAAGAGAGTGAGATCAAAGAAAAATAATTTTATTTCTCTTACAAAATATTAGTAAAAAAAAATAAAATGGGAATTTATTTTTAATCGAACCTAATACTTCATGATACACCAAGAACAACCTCCTATTTTCAGCCTTTGATACAGAACTCCTTGCAGAAGTACACCTTCCAGACCCACTGACCACCAATCATCGCCATCACATGTTCCAAAAAGGTTTTGTTGTACACCATCCTTTCGTTCTTCAATTTTCAGAGTGCAATTTCTTTTCTTCTTTTTTTCTTTTTCTTTTTTGGTATTTGATTGAACTGGATGTGAGAATTGATTTACAATGATTGGGTTTATATAGGTTTTAGGAATTGTGAGAAAATGTAGGTCACATTAATTTTATGATGCTACATAAGGAATGTAAAACAATTCCTTTCATCTAAAAAAAGCGGGGCGTTATCTCGTGAACATCTTTTGTGAAAAATATCAATTTTGTCTTCCATTGAAGGTAAGTTCCACAAACAAGAAATTTAATACGCCAATTGGATTTCCATATTAGAAGATATAGTACCAACTAATTTTCATGCAAAAGAGATTGCCAAGCAAAAGTCCTAGTCAAGTAATCAAAAAGTGGATGATTGTTTATCCGGGATGTACTCCTGGGGCGCGTAACATTCTCAATTCTTATCATAAAAATTCTTATTATATATATATATAAATTATGCAATAGAGAGAATGAGTAATATACTATGAAATATGAACAGTCTTGATTGTTAAAATTCTCGGCTGTCCCAATGGGTTGGCACTTGGTAGCTTATTTAACACACAAGAACAATGCACGCATCTAGTCTAGTGATTAAAAACATGAGGTACAATGGATTCCAAAAGAAAGAAATGCTATGTTCACAATATTTTCATGAAGAATCCTAAATAGTGGATTGTTATTGGTTATTATGAGTAGACAAAAAGGTAATTAAGTTGTTGATTCAAATTAGAACTAATAATAACTTACCACATATAATTCGTTGAGAAAATGTTGTAGACGTAGCATTTCTCTCCAAAAAATGATGTATAATAAATATAGTATAAAGTGATAAAGACGTTTCACAATTACATTAGAGACATTTCACACCAAAAATCTTTAAATTGTTAGTAATATATAGGTACATTGAATTAGTGAAGAATTTTTTTTTTTAAATACATGAACTTTTTTTTTTCTTGAAAAAAAAAAAGAAAAGAAAAAGAAAAAAGAACTTGAACCTGAACCTGAACCTGAACCTGAACGTGAACGGTAAATAACAATGCTTATGTTGTGAAATTAGAGCACATATACGTTTCCAAAAAATATGAAAATTAAATCATTATTTTTCAGTATATTATCTTATCTTTTATAATCCTTAAGCTAACTGGATATAAATTTTACCAATTTAGGTTAAAATGGATAAAGTCCTATCAAGATTGAATAATACCCAATCAAGAACATATATATATATATATATATATATGCTAATTGTTAAAATTTTACCAATTTAAAATGTTTCACTTAAACCTAAAAATTACTAAAATCATTTCATTTAAACTTTCGATCCAATTTGTTTTCCATTAACTCCATTAAACATCATGTGAAGAGTTGGTTTAATTTTTTTTTTTTTTCAAAGATTTGAGGTTTTTATGAATTTACCCAAAAAAAAAACCCAAAACTCTAAGATTTAAATAAAACTATCTAAACTATAAGATTGAGACGAAAATCTTTTAGAAAATTTGAAGTTTAAATGAAACATAACTCAAAACTCTAAGATTTAACAACTAATTTACCCATTACTTTTTTATAAATGAAACAAAACTATAAAGTCTATGTAAAATTTTCCGTTGAAAGTAGTTTTATTTAATGATATTTTTTTAAACTAAAAAATTTCTATTACAAAAAAACACTGTGTAGACTTTATTTTTAAATATAATTAGTTAATCTTTTATCGGAGGGAGCTTATATAAAAATACATAATTAGTGGTCTCATTTTACTACAATAAAAAATTATATATTTTTGTTTGTAAAAAAATTTATATATTTTTATTTTAGTGGTCTCGAGTCTCAACTTACCATGTGTGAGATTGTTCAGTAATTATTGAACAATCTATTTCATGCTCGCTAGACGTTAGCCCAATCGTTAGTATCATGTCAACATAGGTGTCACATCAGTTGTCTTGCAAGACTCGTGCACATCCATGCAAACCCACTATACAAGCATCTTGAGTCGCATAGTGACCATGATCACTTCCCTTGTAGCACATGTTGCGTGTGTTCCATCAATGACAGCCGCGCAAGATGCTTCCATATGTTTATGTAGCTTCCAACAATCAGTGTTGGCCATCACCTATGATCATATGTTATCTCGACATGCCTTGAACGTTTTGTCATTATGTATTCAAGGCATCCCGAATTTAAATTCAAGGTTCCACCTTAATTTTGAGAAAAGAGGGTAAAAATAGCCAAATATTATGTTTTGGCAAAATTTGTAGTAAATTAGTACTGTTTTGAAAATATTTAGTAATGTACCACTTTTTTAGTATCCGAGTTTCACAAAATTGAGTTTTAAATAATACTCGAGTTTCGTAAACTTGAGTTTCTAAATGATTCACCAACGTGACACTGCTGACCTAGAATTAAAAAAACAATATGATACTCGATATTATGAAAATCGAATACTTCTTTATAGTACTTGACCTTCACAAAGTCGAATACCTTGTTTTTTTTTTTCTTACTTTTTGTTTCATACAAAACTTTTGTGAACTAAGTACCTATGCTCTATTGTGTTAAGTGTAAAAAGAAACTGTAGAATTTTATGCTTTTGGGTTCTGTTATGCACAAGTTACCAAAGTGTGTATTTGGGTGAATAGAAAATGTCAAATAGACTAGACTTGAGGCCTGACAAGTTCTCAAATATCACATGTGATATTGTCCTCGTCTCGAAAGAAAATTAATGGTAGCAGGTGGCAGAAAAAGATAAAAAGGGAAAAAAAAGAAAAGAAAAGAAAAGAAGACCGTATAGAAGAAGACCGTAATTTGATGGCAGAGGTCTATTGCTTTTTTTGGATACTACTCTATCATTTTCTATGAGAGACAAACAAAATCTACCAGCACTATTACAAGTCATTGATTTTCAGCCTGATGACCACTCTAACTCAATGAGAGGTTTTCATTTTTTTCTTTCTTTCTTTCTGAGAGAGAGAGAGAGAGAGAGAGAGAGAGAGAGAGAGAGAGAATAAAAAAAAGTAAAAAATGTAATAAAATTAGGTTTTTAATCTTTAATTTATTTTTTAAAATCGATAGTTACAGTGAGAAATGATGATTTGAACCTTGTATGTCAGAGATGCATTAAGAGATGTCAATTAGTTGAGCTATGAGTCTCGGCACACAAATGTAAAGTATTGTGCCTAATGTAAGAGTATCTAACATTAGTTGTTTAAAATGGATTTTTAGACCAAATAAATTTGACTAAAACCTCACCAAGCTTGATGTGAATGCTCGTAGTGGTAATAAAATTTCATTCAGGCTACATACCGGAAAGCCGAAATTTGCTTATGAATTGATTAGTATTGTTTAAGACATCTCTTTTTCTTTTTGGTTCTTTTGTTCGTGTAAATTTTCAAAGGCAAGTCTAATGATAAATTGGATTTTTAAGGATAGAGGGAGATGATGGGAGAATACATTAGAGGAGAATCAAAGACGATTAGAATGTAATAATTACTAGTTATTGACCCGTGCTTGGCATGAACTATTCATTAATCGATTATGTTTGCATGCTTTCCTCTTTGTTGATGTCTAGATGTAACATGCAAAAATACATTGCTAAATATTTCTGAAACAGTGATAGTTTGTCACAAATTTTGCCAAAACGTGGTATTTGGCTGTTTTCACCGCTCCAAGAGTCCCAATATTATTGAAGACCTACATAGAATAAGAAAGTTAATCTTGACTTAGACTAGGGTTAACTTAGGTTTCTTTAGTATATATACCTTTTACTAGGTTTATTGTAAATAGAAGATATGGTTGTTATGGGTTTTCTACTATGAAGGTAGGCTATTAAGTTGAACCGCATTAAAATTCTTTCTTCTACGCACTCTTAATTCTCTTTTTTATTTCTTCTCTATTCCTCCTCGAATATTATGCATGCCTCTTCCGAAACTAACAAGGTTGGAGATCCTAGAGATAGCAAGTGGACCATTGGTTACTATTTCTTACTTAGTTATTCCTTGGTTTTCTAATAAGGTAAGAAACAAACTGTTGTGACTCAATTTAATACTAAATCTAGATATCATGCACTAACCGATGCTATTTCTAACCTTCTGATGGTCATATATAAATTAATTGATTGTCCATTTATGGGTCACCATCTCTTCTAAAATGTTCAATAGTTTAGTTCTACTACCTCTATAGATCAGCAAACTGATATCTTCAACAAAACAAGTCAACCAGTTCATTTCTAACATGAGACAAAGCTTAACAAGGCCTGAAAGCAGTATAGACTATAAAGTTTTAGAAAATAAAAGTGCTTTAAGAAAATTATATATTGAGGAGTGATGGGATGTTGTTGTTGGACAGCATGAGGGGAATAGAATCAGCAGCAAATTGTAGTTGATGGAGATTGATTAAGAATGTCACTTTATATCAGTAGACAATATCCACCTTCTTTTGTGCAAAAACCATATTATATTAAAATGGAAAAATGGAAGAAAACAAAGTTGTCACAGTGATATCACAACAAAGTACAAACATCCGCAAACCTTGGACGATGACAGCATCCAATGGCCGAAAAGAAACCAATAACATCTTCAATCTTCTTAACCTGTATGTTAAATAGAATTGTTTGATTATCACAGTCATCAATAACAAGGTTACTAATAAAATTATTACTCATACTTGGAAACTTTACCCATTTTTTTTCGGCAAACCGACAGAAGAACAATCAAAACAGCTACACCTGCTAGTACACCAACGATAATTGCTACTGTTTTTCCCACTTGGTCCTCGCTAGTAGAATCTATACAAATACCCCAAAGCAAAAGGTATTGGGAATTAGTACCATACATAAGGATATGATAGGAGATTGAGCATGCTTGGCAGCCACATGTATAAAAGCTTTCTTTCTACCCATGTTTTATACATTAGTGCTATTTATATATTTCAGACTATGCAAGTTTTAAAATTTTAAGAAGATTAGGTACAATTATTTTATTTGATCTATTTGGTCACTGAGAAGTGGAGGGAGAATAAGAAATCTTTCAGATTTTGGTTGGAATGATTGTCTTGAAATTGGAGCTTATCTTTTCTATTAGAATAAGGCTTTAAGAAGAATCATGGCACTTATTTGAATGGGACATTATGGTATAATAATATTGGTAAAGGCTCAAATATTGACTCATTGATTGTTTAATAATAGGGTAATAATACCTTTTGCATCCATAAATAACACTTTAATTGAAAGCAAAAAGAATAAAAGAAATTGTTTAAAGAGATAAAAGATGAGAGAGTGGAATGGCACTTATAATGGAGGTTCCCAAAAGCAGTACTAGCTAAAGCACTTGTGACCCTTGATGCTTCATACTTTATAAAAAGAATATTACTTGCTGACCATTGGCTTTGGGGAAAACATTTCAACATTTCTTTCTCTCACTGTGGAAAAAACTAAAGTGGTCAATATAATTTTAGGAAAGTACGTTTACTATGTCACCTTGTAGCACTAAGGTTCGCAAGAATAAAATTTCTCTAGGTCATTCTTGGTATTTCACTGTATATTTATATATTCTATCCAACTGTAATATGTTATATGTTTGTTTGAAGTATTTTTTAATTTTTAATTTTGATTATTGTATAATGAAAAATAAAATGAAGTGTGATAAATTATAATTAATAAAGTATACAATAGAATACTCAGAATGAGTTTTTTTTTTTTTTTTTTTTAGGTTTGCAAGGAGCTAATTATTGGCTCCAACAAAAAAGCAAAAATGTTAACAAAAATTGGTTGTTTTCATGGTAAATAAATTGCAACTAGAAACAAGGATTATTGTTTCACTTGTCCAAATATTCAAATTAAGTATCCTAAGACGACAGTTTTAAATTTTTTATTTATTTTATTTTGTATTTAATTATATATCACTTGAATGATATTTATGTTAAAATTCTATATTATACACATTTTTATTTATACTACATTTATTATTATTCTTACTTTTAATATGAAATAATTCACTTACTACTAATTGAGTTGGATTTATATTAATCTATTATATTTTTGGACATTCTTAAGAGTAGAGGAAAAATACACAACTCCCAATATATGTTTTTTTTTTCTTAATAAAAAAATCACATAATGCCCACATTTGGTGGACTTTCTCTAGTAAGAGGCCCTAGGACTAGGGTTGGCCATAAGTGCTCTTATAAAGATAAGGAAAAACTATATTTTATATCCTATAATTTAAAAGCTATAACAAATTAAATCATATAGTTTTACAATTCGTACTCCAAACAAAAATTCTTGGTTCCCGTTCTAAAAGGAAGTGTGAGACAATCAAAGATATGGAGAGAGAGAGAGAGAGGAGTTGTACCTGAAGAGGAATCATAGTAGCCAGATGCCCAGTACCGAGCATAACATTGCGCCAAATACACGTCCGATGCAGAAGCTGATCCACACACAGTCTTCAACTTTCCAACAGCATCAGCAAGGCAAGAAGAGCAATCAGTTGGGTTCAAATCCCCCAAACACTGTGCAAAACCTTCAACCAAACCTGAACTACTCACTCTAAACCCAGTTGTCCCTTGCAAGTCAGCAAGAACATCATCTCTACGTCTAAAGAAATCAACATCACTACTTACACTACTTTTACTACACTTTGTGTGCCTAAGACTTGTGTCAATCTTTCCCAAGAAATCAACATGCTCGTATCTTATGTAGCACCCTTCAAGCTGCAAAGAAGCCCCATAAGAGTAAGGACAAACCAAACCTATTTGAGTAACAGCACTTTGAATGCATTGGGAGCAGTCCAAAATCTTCAAATCTCCCCTACACTGGAATAGCCCATATATGCTGCCATCAGCTTGTGGAGAGCTTCCATTTCCTATAGCTAAGCTATTGTATGACACTTGAGAAGACGAGCTTGCAAGTGATGCTAGAAAAGAATTGACGTTTGCTTCAAAAGGTGAATTGGGTTGGTATTTTTCTTGGGAGCAGCCTGCATAGATGAATATGTGAGCTTTGACAGGGTATCCATGGCTACTAAGAGAAGACAAGAGAAATAATAGACAAAGAAGTCTCAGAACTAAGATTGTTTTGTGAGTGGAGTGTAATTGAAGGCTTCTCAACATTTTTTTTCTTGTTTTTTTTTTTTAACAATTTGGCCTTCCTTTCGTTTGTTTTTGTTTTGTGCTTTGATGGTGAATGATGATGAGAGAATAATAGAGTGGTTGCTTTTTGGTCATTCTTGAATTCTCCTGTGGACCCTTTCCTATTAAGAAAAAGGCCCCATTTGCTCTTCAGGGGCCTACTTGTATACGTTGTTACAGCATCTTTTCTAAACATTCTACTTTGTCCTGAGTAATAGTCATAAAGAACACCAAGTACTACTACTTTTAATTTTGGCCAGAAACTCAATATGGCCTTGGATGATTTGAATTTCAATGTGTTATATATAACTACTTCTTATGGAACATGCTACCCATCCTTTATGCCCATGAAAACAAGGCAAGTATAAGCTAATGGGAATCCAATGGCTCCTACAGTACTAGTCAATCAAAATCCAATATGGCTTTCACTTTGGAAGAATGGGATAGTCAAAGGTGATTTTAATTAATAAACAGAACAATCTCAGAGCTGAATTTTGGAATGCTCAGGTATAAGTTTGAACTAGAAGTATACTTTGCATTTGGTTTGGCCAACAAATTACCGAAATTGTCTTCAGTTTATTGTTTTAGTGAAGCAAGACACATAAGGGTCCAGGAACAAGTTATTAGCACGATTATCAACACAAAACTGATGCAGGACAAAACCAAAACAGATGCAACAATAAAATAGATGAACAAACAAAATAAAAAGATAAATAACTTAAGAGTTGGCACCTATATATGCTTACTTGGAGTACAACATGTATACTTGTTTGGATTCAACATCAAAAAAAAAAAAAAAAAAGCTTAGTGTCAATATTGTATTTTATCCATCATCGTTTTACATGTACAACTTCAAATTTAATTTTAAAAAATCTATAAATAGTATTTTTCACGTTGGAATCTTGGGAGTGTCAAATATAACCTAATTTTGTCCCAATTGGATGTCTTATTAATCAATTTTGAGGATCTAGAGACAAAATGATCACAATGTATATAAACTTGTCTTATTTAGGTTCTAAATAATATATTTTTTTGTTGGCAAACCATGTATATAAACTTGCCTAGAAATAGATCTTAGTATCTATGAAGTGTTTTAGACATTGATCAAATTAAAGTGATACAAGTCAAAATTCAAAAATGTACAAGTTGCAAGTTCAAGAAATTAAAAAGCTGAAGAGCTCGACCAATCAAGAGAAAGGCTTGACCAATTAAGATGCGATTCTACAGAATTTTAATAAAGCCCAACAGCCCATTAAACATTTAGGGTTTCATTCCAGAATTACTTGGTATATAAGGAAAATCCTAAAGCACGTTTTTCAAGTCTTGTAGAGCTACTCTTTTGAGATCTAAGAGGTTTTGTGCCTTCTACTCTTTCAAACATCTACTGGAGCTCATTTACATACTACAAGTACTAGTGGAATAAAGTTGCAGCCCAAGCTTTAGATATCAAGCGTACTGAAGATCAAAGGCATAACCTAGAGGTTCATATTAGAGCAAATCCACATCAAAGAAGTCTGCAAGTTTTAAAGTTAGGTTTGATAATCATAGTTAAGTTTACTACGAATTAAATATTCTTGACTGTAAACTTCTATTTGATATAGTGAATTGTTCTTTTTGGAATAGTTCCCTCTAGATTTTTTACTTTGAAACTGGTTTGTTTAATTGGTTTTCCTGGTTCATCATATTTGTGTCTTATTTACTTTTCCGCTGCATGACATATGTGATGGATGTTTAACCGAGATCTATATAATTGACTGAAGTATCAACTTGACGATACATTTTAGGTTAAATATTGTGTTTTCAGGAGTCTAAAAACTTACACTTAGAATGCGTTTGGATTGTACGTTTATTGCATGTTTTGCGTTTGGCGTTTGAACAGTGGGACTCACGGTACTATGCACGTAAATGAAGATAAACGCATTTTAAATGAAGACAAACGTACAATGGTTGTGCATTTTGCGTGTTATATCATGAAGTAATATTTCAAAATTATTTTCAGTGCAATTTGTCTTGTCATGTCATGTCCGTACTAGGACTCGCGTTTTAAAATTATTTTGTTACAGTTTTTTCAGTTTTTAGTTTTCAACAAAATAAGTGGTATTCAAACAGACCCTTAGCTAAGCTTTGACTGAGTTGAGCGATGGTCAAATAAGCTCAAATTTTGACTAGACCTCTAAATTCTACCATTTTACACTAAAGTCCATCTTTCAAAACACTTCCCCCAAGTTTCACCAAAATCAACCCTGGTTTGACTAATATTTGACAAAAAAATGGCCCTTCAATCAGGATAAACTCGAACTCATATTGAAGATTATTAAATTCTCTTTAAAATGATTGCTCACAGCCCATATCGGACTTAATTAAAAGCGAAAAAAAAAGTGTAAGTATGAAAAAGCTCCCAACACAACCAAATTTAAGAATAAATATTCACGAGCTTGATTATAATTTGATCTTCATCAAATTATGATTAAATGACCACATATTAGCCCAAATAAGGATTCGTTGGAAAAGTTTCATGAAAAACTTTAAATTAGAAGTCATTATCTATTTCTTAGAAAAAATGGGCCTCAAGACTACGTCCGGATTGTGAGATATCACTCGTACAAAATTGTCAACAACCAACTTTGAAGACTCTTTCCATGACAAATGAGTTTTTGCACATTACACCAAACTTGGGGCACAATGCCAAGCCCAAACTAACCCTGCACCTAGCACTGTGCCCAAAGTTAGTCCTAGCCTATAGTTATGCCTTATTCTACTTAAACAGCAGCCCTCCCCCTTGAGTTTTAGAACCAAACAGCCATAAAATATCCCTCAACCCTCCAAAAAAATTTATATGCAATCAATTTTCAAGCATCAAGGGTATAATTCTCATTATTTCTCATTAATTTTCTAAGTTTTTATGATAATTTTGTTTGAATAAAATGCTTGTTTGTATGAGTAGTATTATGATTATGTATTGAACTTGACGCAGGTGGAAAGTTGCAAAAGGCAAAATATGTTTCCTTAAAAAAAAAAAATCTTAAATTCACAAGGGTTCTAGAATTTTAGGATAGTTTCTCTTATAGGTCAAAGAGGTAAACTTGTAGCCATCATTTTCTTTGGGCTAATATCAAGTTTTGGGGTTAAATATCAAGTTTTGGGCTTAACTCCCAAAAACAAATCCAAGTTTAGCAAGGCTGCCACTCCAACAGGTGACATATGGTTAAACTCAATATATAAAAAATAAAAAACCCCAACAAAGGGGATGTTATTTGTGGATCATCTCAAAGGCTTGTTAGTTCTTTTTTCTTAGTTTGATGTTGATTATTGTTTATTTGAACTCTTGATTTGTACTTTAAACATCATTTTATGAATACCACTATATTTATGCTAATTATTATCTATTATTACTCTTAAGTTAATTTTAAATATGTTTTCAAACATTTTTATAGTTATTGCTTGTTACTGAGTTTTAAATTATACCTAAAGTTATATAAAATATTTCTAAAAATAAATTTCAGAATAAGAAGAAGATAAAGAAGACAAGGAATGAAGATCAAATTAAAGAAGAAATAAGAAATAGTCAATTTAACAGCACGTTAAAGTCTTCTGCTTATTCTAACTTTCATCTCAAAAAAAAAGAAAAAAAGTCTTCTTCTTAAAGCTACTGTCGTTTTAGTACCAGCTTTGTAACTACTTGTAGTTTAGTGTTAAGTCTTGTAACACTGTTTGGCAACAGGTGATGTGTACGTGTCTTACCAATACAACTGTCTTGTTTTCAATTGTCTAGCTTAATTTTTGTATCCTCGCCACGCCATGTCGTGTCTTAATTTTTCGAAAGATGTACTGACATCATGTCCCATGTCAAATTTTCATTGCTTCTCAAAAATTTACACTAACTAATTATTTCTGAGTTTAAGGAATCTACTGGTTTTTGGTCAAGAAATTGCTTTTTTTGCAATGGGAAAGCATAGAAAATTCCTCTATTGGGTTTGAGTTCAGGAAATAATAACAAATGCAGGTGTCGTCGTTTTATTCGAAAACAAAAACGAAGGAAAAACAAGAAATGAGAGGTCCTACGATCCTCTTCCACACACGAAAATAGTCTCAAGTGAGGGATCCCAGCTTGTACGTGTAGCATTTCACAGTTGAAGTAATGAACGAAGAACAACAAAACAAAAATGACAAAACTTTCTATGTACAAACGTGACACCATCTTTTTTTTTTTTTTTCTAGCCGAGATAGAATTCACTGGTCAGCTGGGTTGACTCCAACCGTTTTAAGGGTCTCTGCAGCTCGAGGCCTGCCACTTTCAAGCAAGAATTTTCGTTAGTACATGTATGCATGCTAAAAATATTATCTAAAACTACCATTACAAACTAATGCGTTACCATTTTTTTTTATTTTTAAATTCAAGTATTTATTTAATATATATTGTTGAAATGACACCAATCATATTTATTAATATTTCCATCCTTAATCTGTAAGAGTTATATAATAAAATTGATAGTAATTTTAGTGTTTTCCAAAGAAAAAAAATAAGTGTAACGAGGAGTTATATGGAGAAAGAAAACAGACCGAGTATATGGGTTGGCGCGGGTGGGATCAGGGAGGACAGGTTTGCCATCTTGAATGTGAGCCACCTTCCTGAGGAAAGATTTTTGCAAGAACTTATCGGAATTGTTGATAATAACTTCCGGATCCTCTACCTCCGGCAAGGATGCCCTCCTCTTCTTGTTGACGCGAACTGTTGGGGAATGCATGAGCTGCTGCTTCATTGTATGAATCCCTATAGCCACACCTACCCCAACCATTCCCAGCAACACATACAATGGGGCTAACTCAAACTTCAAACCCAGCCTGCAGAGATTACCCACATAGATGCCTTCATGATCTTGCATTAAAAAATTATTACCAAAAAAGAAAAAAAAAAAAAGTGGCCCGCTGACGAAAAAAAAGTTCATGCATGACAAAATAAGACTATGATAATTACTAGACTCATCACACGCACTTTGCGCGTATAATAATGTTCTTTTTCTATTTATTTATAATTGTTATTTTTTTGGTTTTGTATTATAACATTTAAAAGTGATATATAAATAACCGTGTGTATTTAAAAAAAATAAAAATAAAATAAAGATAGGAAAGGTAATATTAGGTAACGTGAAATAATATTTAGAAATGAGATAGAGATAGTGTCCTAATAAACAAGAGACATGTGTGCAAAAATAACTAACCACTAACACATGTCTTTCAATTGTTAGTGGATTAATTATTTTTTACTGTCATGTTTCATACTTATTGGAATTTGATATCGCTGACATGGTATCATTTGATACTAAATACATTTTCATATTTTAGAGAGTTTAAGGATTTGTATGAGGGCATTTTAGTACACAATTTTTTTTTTTTTGGTCTAGTATAGTAATTTTTTTTTTTTTTTAAATGAGTTTGTTTTGAAGACATGAATTAGTTGGAGAGTATTCTATTTTATAAGCATTTTAAATAGAGTTAGAGATATATTTTTACTAGGTTGTTTTCAAGTTTTTTTTTTTTTTTTTTTTTTTTTTTTTTTTTTGTTTTGTTTTGTTTGTTCTTGAATTTAGTTGAATTACAATTTTAACCCTAATTTTTTTTAAGAATAAGGATTATCTAATTATATTAGGCGTATTTTTGACATTTTTTGAAATCATAACTAACTTTTTGAATCCTCTTAATGTATAGAGATAAAAGTACAGTCCAAAGAGGGGAATTTTCTTATAAATAATATAGATAAATAAGGAATTTTATAATTACTATCTCCCAAGGAATTCATACAATGTGATGTTAGTGTTATTAAAAATTCATTTTATAAACTTACAAATTGGTTTGTCAATTTCTAAACACAATTAAGAAATAGAAATTACTAAAAAAATATTACAAAACTTAAGGGATAATTACATTAACTAACATGTTTGTGTATTATTGATCATTTTGTAGTAACATTTATAGTACATTTGACATTATCCTTTATATAAGAGAGAATTAAGAATCTAAGATATATAGTGGTTGGTAACATTTGTAACATTAATTGTTACTCAAGGAAATATGCAATGTACCTCCTGCAAAATGCAAATACAAAAATAATCCGACTAACCTGGAACTTAAGCTATTATCTGCATGAGCAGCATCAACAGTTGGTGCAAATTTGGGGGCGGTCGATGCTGCGAACGATCGGTTTCCTCCTAGTTGTCGGATTAGCATTGATTTCCAGTAGCTCTACATTATATATATGATTCACATTATAAGCATAAAAAAATGAGCCATAAGAATGAAAAAGAAGAAAAATGAGAGTGAAGCACTTACATTTCCCCTGAAAGCCATTGCCATTTTTTTTTTTGGTTCCAATCAGATTGATTTTTTTGAGACGAATGGATCGGATTGAGTTTCTAGGGGTTGATTTATAGGGAGCAAGAAAGAAGGTTGAAGAGCCATGTGGCTAATGTTGTGGCATGGTGACAGAAATAGGAGCTTGGTAACCTCAGATGGACACGTTTCATGCATGCACATTTTGTAGGAGCTGAAATTGTAGAACCCTTAGTCAACCTTTGAATCTCTAAAAGCATGACCATTCTTTTGACGGAACTACAGGGTAAACCATATAAATTACCCCCAAATATTTTCACGTTCTCCCAATTCTTTTAAAAAATAAGACTTAGTTATAGTACTTAGGTGTTGTTTCTTAGGTTCCTCTCTTAACATTCTATCATGTAGCTTTTTTCTTATAGATGGAAGTATATTTTTTAAATTAAGTAGCCACATGACAAAATCTTAAGAGAATAACCTAAAAAACAGCATTTAAAGTACTATACATAAGTTTTGTCCTCTTTAAAATTAGGTTGCAAATTTCAGCACACACACACATACACATATATATACATCTGTATCTATATCCGTACTATTATTTATTTGTACTACTATTTAAGGGGTTTTCTTTATTTGGGATCCTCAATTTAGATACACAAACTACCCTTAAATTCATATGTTTGTATAGGTTAAATAATAGAGTTAGACATGTAAAATTAGTAATTTAAAAACTTCTAATTTTTAGCTAAATTTAAAATTAAAAAAAAAAAAAGTTTTTTGACAGAACTGCAGGATAAACCATATAAATTACCCCCAAATATTTTCACGTTCTCCCAATTCTTTAAAATTAGGTTGCAAATTTCAACACACACACATATGTATATCTATATCTATATCTGTACTACTATTTATTTGTACTACTATTTAAGGAGTTTCCCTTATTTGGGATCTTCAATTTAGATATACAAACTACCCTTAAATTCATACGTTTGTATAGCTTAATAATAGAGTTAGACATGTAAAATTAGTAATTTAAAAACTTCTAATTTTTAGCTAAATTTAAAAATTTTAAAAAAAAAGTTTTTTCTCCCACCTTCACATTTCTCTCTCAAGTTAGTTGTCAAGTACTAATACAACTTCTTCCTTTTGAAAAAAAAAAAAAAAAATTGCTTTTTTTTTTTCTTCCACAAACGTGCTTTTTTTTTTTCCTTTCTAATTGCCAAAATGAAATGGCCCAAGTTTTTACACTAAACTGTTTTTTTCCCCCACATCTACATTTCTCTTTCACATTAGTAGTCAAATACTAATACAATTTCTTCTTTTAAAATAAAAAAAATAAAAATAAAACTGTTTTTTTCCCCCACAAGCGTACTCTTTTTTTCTTTCTCTTTTTCTTTTTTTTTCTAATTGCCAAAATGAAATTTTCTGCAACATTTTATCATTAAAAGGTTTAACAAATTTTAAAAACTAAAAGCATCTTTTTTTTTCCCTAAAAATTTGCATACATTATCTCTATTTAGATATATCCCACACACTTTTTACATATCTTTTCGGTTTCTTTGCACATACTTTTGGACTGTCACAACTTTTTACTCACCTCATCACCATCTCAAATTTCAGAAAGGTTTGTTTTATTTGACATTGTTAAAATTATTAATTTGTTAGTTTGTATATTTTTGTTTCCATAATTTTTTACAAATCACACTTTTTTTTAAAAACATTTCTTCTTCTTTATCTCTTTCTCAAGTCTATTTTCACAGTTCCTTTGATCTCCACTATGTTTCTTATACCAAAAGTAAAGATGAGACTGTAAGGATTTGGGGTACGTCTGGGCAAATTGTTATCTTCTTTTTCTTTTTCTTTATTATTATTATTTATTATTATTATTATTATATTTGATTTTATTAGTTATTTGGTTCTAAAATCAAATGTTGTAGAGAAATCATTACCACCAATGTGATTGTGTTTATATTTAAATACATGTTGATTATTATAATACTTAACATCAAATGTTGTGGTTCTATATGCTTGGATTTGTTTTTCCCAAAGATATGCTTATTCCTAAACAATGTATAAGTGCAAAATATGATCACCATTTGTCAATAAATTAAAAATGTTAAGTTTTAAAGATCAAAATTTAGTGGAATATGTTTGAACATTCCTGTTATTTTAACTGTTTTGTGCAACTATAGATGAACCCTCAAAAAAGAAAATATTAGAACAACGTTTCTGTTTTCTTTTGGTTAGATGATTGAAATAATGGTGTTGTTTATCTTGCCACTTACACTCTTGTAGGCAATTTTTTTTTTTTTTTTTTCAATTGTGGTGAAGTTCATCTTTGTGAGCTTCATGACTGCTGAGTAGTCATGATGGAACGTGAAATGAGGAAATTTCTAGTACAAACGTTTTTATGATTACTTAAACCAATAGAATTTTTTGTCCTATCAAGGGTCTTAAATTTTTAGTATGAATTTCAAATTTATGCACTTGCTGTAACAGGATGTCTGCCAAACAATAGGATGATTAAATAAAGATTGATCAAATACAATAGTAAAAACAAAAATAGTTTTAAAAAGCCAAAAAAATGGACAAAAAAATGCAACTGTAAGTAAAAATTAAAGTGAAGTTTCAAGGTTTATTACAACCTCTCACAACATATTTGGTTGACAAACTGCCATCACTGTTATAAATTCAAACAAAGCTTGGATTGTGCATCCATACCTGCAGTTTAGAATCTTGACATTGAAATTAATAAAAGGTGAATTTTCTATCCTCTTTAAGATCTCAACTACTTCAAGTCCTTTGTTTCACCCACGTGAATCTTGGTATCAAAAGTCAAAATGAAAAACTAAGGTCGTCACCATAAGTTCGTCTAATTTGACAATAAGATCCATAAAGCTAATCACTCGCCAAATACAATTAGCCAAAAATCAAAACTAAAAATCATTCACTTATGGAGAAGGATAAATCAGGAATGAAACAAAATTCCACACCTACAGAATTAATGCAATATAGAAAGAGAAACCAACTCTTAAGAACAAAACATGCGAGAGAGTGTTAACAAAGGTTTGAGACTTGAACAGACTCCCAAAGAACCAAAAGAGAAGACTGTGGAGCTTAATTAAGATACTAATGTAGCATTTATCCCAATACTTAGGTTCCACTTGCTGCCAAGTGCCAATAGAAACACCAAATTGATACCCAAGTGAAAGCCTTGACAGTTGACACAGCAACTTTGAAAAGCAACATAGGAAACCAAAAGTCCTAGACAGTGTCTGTTTCAACAGTTTGTACCAATTGACTACCAAAGAGAAATAAATACAGGAAAGGAGGAAAAAAGGACACTAGAGAATGGTATTGGTTTAATAGAAGTATAGACTAAACAACTCTAGAACCCCATATGGCTATTTAAATAAGCCAAAAGATTTCAAGAATGTAATTGCAGGAAAAGGCTTTCCTCATATATACCATAACAGTGTCAATTTTACCAAAAACACGTCTCATTTGTACAGTCATAACCTAATTAGTGCTCACATTTTCTCATTTAGCATTATCCATACTAAAAAGTACAAATGACAATGAAAATCTTAATAATATGCAACCCACAAATAAAAAAAACAAAATCAATTTAATCCCGCTTAAAATTAAATTAACTTAAAAAAAAAAAAAAGAGGGGGAAATTTTTTTTTTTTTTTTTTAAATCACTAACCATTTTGTAAGATTCCCAGCAACTATAATCAGGTAGGGTTGGATCTTTTAGGATTTTCCCTGACTTCAACAAATAAAGAGGAAAATGGGTAAGGATGAAAATCTCTAAATTGATAGCAAACCCTATTTGAAGAGAATAGGAAAATATATCAGTACCATTGATTTGAGAAAACGAAGTCAAAACGGTATGGATGAGGTGGGAAAAACAGTTATATAAAAGGGAATTAAATGAAAAGTGAAGAAAACCTTATGCGATAGTATTGGTTAGGGTGAAATAGAAGTGATTTGATGAAACTGACTATGCGTTTGAAATTGAATTTCAATTTGTATACTACTAGAAAGTTGTCCTATTTTGTAGGTCATGTTTTACGTGGGAGTTTAAGATGTATTTTTACTGGGTTGTCTTTCAATTTTGTTTCTGTTTAAGCTTTAAACATAGAGTACGTAGTTATATTTTTGAACTACCAATATGCCTATCCAAACAGAAATAAATATTCAATGCAAGTGGTATGAAATAAACATTTCACTTTTATTCATTCTTATAAAATCTCAATACAAATTTGCTACAGTAGATTCTTCTTATAATTAGTTTCATTAGAGTGTAATCATTTAAAAAAAGGGTCATTCTACAGTACCCACCTTTTTTTTTGGTGGGTACGGTACCCACTTATAAATCTAACCATTGATTTCACTTGTTTTGATCCTGGCCGTTTATGTGATTTTAATGAATTACCGGTTACCAGTCAAGCAGGTAACATATAAAATCAATCACAGGAAAAAGAAAAAGAAAAAAAAAGAGACTTTTCTTTTTTCTCTCTCGCTGTTCTCTCTCTCTCTACTTCTATGCTGCGTTCTTTTAATTCTGCTCCTTCTCATCGTTCTTGGCCGATCTTCACCTCGTCTTCATACAAATCTCAGGTAACTATTCTTCATACATTTTCCCTGAATTTATCGGCAAGATTTGGGTTTTTGAATGATGGGTTTAATGATTTATTTCAAGTGAAAGTGAGAGTAGGATAGGCCTTTTCTTCATCCCTTCTCCCTTTTCCCTGAATTTATCGTCAAGATTTGGGCCTATTTGATTGGTTTTTTTATTTTTTATTTTTTTATTTTTTTCCTTTAGGAATTTTGGAACACAAGCATTAGTAATGTTGTGAAATCTGAATTGAAATTTCATAATAGGCAGATTCAAATTGCAAATCAAGCCACTTGCTTCGATTTTTCCCCAATGGAAACCCATGTGAAAATTTCCCATTGAAGAAAAACAAAGAAGAGAGGTCAGAAATCAACATGAACAGAGACAGTTCTCTTAAAGTAACTTCAAAATTTTCTGAGCAAAGTCAACTTCCTGTTATAAATGGTAAAGGTAATGATCAATTGATGTATAAAAAGAAAGGGTCGAAGAAGACAACATGATTCAAGTGTTAAAAATGGGAAGCCATCAAGTGTGTTTAAGAGGAGAGTATTTTGCTTCTCAAAATCCTTTCCTGAGAATAGGGTAAGTTGTTAAAATTCATACTTCAATTTTGCAGTACAAGAACCATGGCCTTGGTATAATTATCACTATTTAGAAGTTCACTGATGTGCCTCTGGGTATGAATGTGTATGTTAAATTGTAAATGTAGAAGAAATGTACACTGGGTATTTTTAATAAATCTTGAAAATAGTATCTATGTCATTTGCAAAAAGAAAATTTGTGCACTGAATAGGACTTGGAATGTGAAACATGAACTTGTAGTCTTGTGAACCTGCCTGAAAGCTGAAACTAAAGGTTTTTGGTTGCTATGTTAAGAATTCTATATTTAATGGTAGAGAACATATTGCTTTTATATTAAACAATTTGGGTTTGGATTAGGCTTCTGAGTTCTTTCCATTAACTTGAATCATATGTGAGGTTTGGTGAACTGAGTCAATTTAGCTTTGTTAAGAAATTGTTTGATGAAATGTCTGTGTGAGTTGTGTATTTTAATGCATGGGTTTTTTGTCTGAGATTTTGAGCAACTAAAATATTATTGTGAAATTTTATGTCTATTGCATTTTCTAGTACTATTATCTAGTTAGGGATTGGGGTCCTGATGAAGGTTGATGAGCAAAATGGCTTAAACATTGCAGTTTGGTTTTTCCGGAACCATCATTTTATTCTGCTAGGCAATCAAGTTGCTAGCTAGTTTTATGTTGTGTGAGTAGTTATGGATATGTGCTTTTAGAGCAGTCCATCTAGCCTTGGTCCTACTTGCCTATAGTAATTGAATTTGTTTCCCAATCTCTCTGAAGTATTGGAAGAAAGTTGGCTTTTTTACCTCTAGTAAATGGGTCCAATAAGAGACTATTTTTATGGCTTATAGATATATAGATTTATCTTTATTTTCTATTTCTGTTTTCGTTTGTGGGCCACAAACATAGGTTCCCCTCCCTAGCATTGAACAACCCCCCCCCCCCCCCCCAAAAAAAAAAATCCTCTCTTATCATATTCGTTGGATATTTGGAATTTGGTTCCGTTATGTTTGATGTTATTTGGCGAGAGTGAAATAGGCTAACGTTTGAGGAAATGGAGAGTACAAGGAACTAGCTTCTAGCTTATTTTGTTGGGGACTCACAAATAGAGAGTCAATTCTAATGCTATTGAGTCTATCTTTTTGTACATAATCTTTTGTATTTTTTGTCTTCCTTAGGCTACTTCTTGCCTTTCTTTGCATGATGTAGTCTCTTTTTAATGAATTTTTATTACTTATAAAAAATAATTGAGAAGCATGCATTTTTTTTTGGTTAGTGGTTTGCTATTGGTTTGAAACACCCCTGTATGAGAAGAAAGAAACAAATAGCTCTTAATTCATTCAAAAGAACAAAAAAATGGGATAGTTAGTCATGATTTCATTTGGCAAAATTGCTGTAATAAGGCTCACTGCCACTTAAAAAAGTTAGTGAATTACTAAATGTTGAAACTACATGTTCATGAAATCTTGACATTGATCCAACACGTCTCCTAACTTTCAGGGTATAGACCCATAATAGCTGCCATTAAAGACAATATGGATTCAAATGGTTTGTAAAATGAAGAGGAATGAATTTGTTAAAATGTGTCGATTAAAAGCATGTGAGATGAATGGACCTTTGCTCATTTTGCACATTTTCTTTTTGAATTAATCTTTAGGAATTGTGATGTTTTTGGTATGATGTTCATGTTCTTTTTTATCGCAGCATTTGCACCCATGAATGGAGGAACTGCTCTGAGTTATCTGATACAAACTCCTGGAAGCAACCATTTGATGCTCAAAGATACTTTTCACATAGTGAAAGTGACTGACAGGACTGTGTATACCTAAATAAAGAAAAGGAGCAAGCTGAGACAATTTTCCTTCAGTTTTTCTCTCAATCTATTACTATTGGTGTCAATGCTTTAGCCAAGACAGCAGCTGGAGCCAGCCCCATTACTGTAGCCGAATAGCCATAGCTTTTCTTCTTTTCTTTGTTGGATGTATGTGTAATTAGGTGTCATAGCTCTTCTTCTTTTCTTTTTCTTTTTTTTTCTTTTTTTGTTGATGGGTCTTCTTCTTTTCTTTGTTGGATTTATGTGGAATTATATTTTTTGGGGTAGCCAGGGGGGTGAAATCTAATTGAAAACAAAATGTTCTCAGTGAAAAAGAGAGAAGTATTATGACATTTAAACTTTTGTTTAGTTGAGAAGAAAAATGCGAATGTAATAATGTGTGAATTTATTTTTTGCCTCTTTTACATAAAATTAATTTTTTAAATAGTATATAAGAAGTAATATTTCTTCAATTATTACATAAGAAGTAATATTTATTAAAAATAATGTTGTGAAAAAATATATATGAGAATTGCCTTGTCTGAAACCACGATTTAACTTAAGATTCTGCCAGTGTGGCAGGAGATAATGGGACATAATGTACACTCCGAAACGATTTCAATAATATCACATTTTGTGCTAAAATTGTATTTTGAAAACATAATTTGTGTAAATGCATTCACTTTAAAGTCGTATTTTGGACAAATAAGTTTAGTACAAAATTTGAAAATTTGTATTTTACTTTGAAATTGTGTTTTGATATTTTAGCGTAAAACAAGATTTGATTTTTAAGCTCACTTCATAAAAAGATGCAAGTGAAATGGTAATGTGGAGAGAGTAAGATGCAACCATCTCCTCTTTATCTCTAAAACTGTCTCTCGCAATCCTCCATAGCTAGAACTTGCCTTGAGCTCTGTCCAAGGCCGAGAGCCTAGAAACCTATAATTGTACATTAGATCTTTTGTAAAATCCTATATTGAAAACTTGGTTCAAGGAGAAGCTATTCACCATTTCTCCTAAATAATTTGTCCATAATGTTATTTTTAATAATTACTTGTATGTAACTCGTGCTTACACACATGAATGATGAATTGTAGTGGTGCTACTTAGGGCTGTCCAACCCACCCGGCAACCCGCCTAACCCGCCCAACCCGCCCGAGCTCGACCCGCCGCCACCCGATCCGACGTCTCCGGCGGTCGGACGCGGGTCCGAATGCGTTCCACCCGACCCCACGCGGGTCAGTTGCCGGTTTCACGTTTCAAAACCCGTTACACCCGACCCGAACCGAAACACTCATCTTCTCCGGTGAAATATTACAATTTTTGACCAAATCCGGCGAGATCCTTCGAGATCCGGTGACGTTCTGGTGTTCTTCAGCTTCGATCCGGCCATCCTTGGTCTTCCTTCGCTCAGATCCGGTGTTCCTCAGCTCCGATCCAGCCATCCTCGCTCAAGATCTACACAAATCTGGCTTGAATCCGGCGAGATTAGGCTCCGATTTGACTTAGATCTACACAAATCTGACTTAGATCTACACAAATCTGGCTATTCTTGGTTAGATTAGGGTCCGATCTACTCAAATCCGGCGAGAATCCGTTAGATCCGGTCGGCCTTCAACTCAGATTGACGAAGAGAGATCTTCTCCTCCGCTCGTCGTCGCTCATCACCAGACTCGACCGACCCGACCGTTCGCTCCCTTGAGCCCGGCTGACTCGACCCGACGTCTCCGGCGGTCGGTTGCGGGTCTGTTTTTGTTCCACCCGACCTGAGCGGGTCGGTTCCGGGTTGGGCACAAACCCGACCCGAACCGACCCATGGACACCCCTAGTGCTACTGGACACTACATATACAATATACTATCACTATCCATGAAATTATACTAAATACAAAACAAAATAATATAACAAATTGGTTCAATAGTATCTCCTAAATTGAATAAGGATAAGTACATGGGATCATTTAGCTTAATTACAGTTTGTTACGTTCAATATCTTTACTTACAAAATATCTAAATAGAAACAATATAAAAATATATACTCATTAGTTCAGGGGTCTTTTGGTCATTCTTAGGTTACGGGGGTATTACGGTCAGTTTTTAGGTTCTAAAGATATTTTGATCATTTAGGTTCTAAGGGGATTTTGATAATTTTAGAGGTAATTAGGGGAATTCTGGTCATTTTTTAGGTTATGAGGGAATTTTGGTCCTTTTTAAGGTTTTCAGGGTTATTTCGGTCATTTTTAAGTTTCGAAGGGTATTTTAAGATATTCTCTAGGTATAGGGGGCATTATCGTGATTTTCTGTTCTAAGGGTAATTCGGTCATTTTTTAAGTTTCAAGGTCATGTGGTCATTTTTTTTTTGTCCTAAGGGTATTTTGGTCATTTTTTAGGTTTCATCGTTATTTTGGTCATTTTTAAAGTTTTAGGGTCATTCAATCAATTTTTTATTTGTTCTAATGGTATTTTGGTTATTTTTTAGGTTTTGTGATTATTTCGGTTATTTTTTAGGTTTTATGGTAATTTTGGTATTTTTTTTTTTAGGTTTTAGGGTGATTCGGTCATTTTTTTAGGTTCTAAAGGTATTATGGTCATTTTTAGGTTTCAAAGGTATTATGGTAATCGGTGAGGGGGGGAAAAAAAAAAAACTATCGAATATGACAAAAGTACACTCACATTTGAAGTTGGTATAGCCCATTTTGACAATAGAATCATCGAATGTGAGAAAAAAAAACAAGGGTATAACCAAATGTGGCAAAAGTATTGTCGAGAATAATGTTGGTACTGCTTAATGTGACAAGTACAAATAAACAATGTATTAGCATGTGTTAGTGTAAAATACACAATGTAAAAAAGTGACTATAGTGGTGGGCCCAAATGTAAAAGTACGATCAGATGTGATATTGATACTACCCAATGTAATGATGAAATTGTCAAATATGAGAAAAAAAAAAAAGGAAACCACTAAATGTGAAAAAAGTACTATCAAATGTGATGTTGGTAATGCCGAATGTGACAATCAAATGTGAGAAAAAAAAATAAAGGAACCATCAAATGTGACAAAAGAATAATTACATGTGATATTGGAACTACACAATGTGAGGATGAAACTATCAAATATGAGAAAAAAAATAAAAGAACCGCTAAATGTGACAGAAGTATAGTCACATGTGATATTAGTACTTCACAATGTGAGGATGAAACCGTCAAATGTGAGAAAAAAAAATAAGAAAACCACCAAATGTAATAAAAGTACTGTCAAATGTGATGTTGAAACTACACAATGTGATGATAGAACCGTCAAATGTGAGAAAAAAATAAGGGAACTACCAAATGTGAGAAAAGAACTGACACGTGATGTTGGAATTGCACAATGTGAGGATAGAACCGTCAAATGTGAGAAAAAAAAAGTAAGAGAACCACCAAATATGAGAAAAGAACTATCACATTTGATGTTAGAACTGCATAATGTGAGGATGCAACTGTCAAATGTGAGAAAAAAAGTAAGGGAACCATCAAATGTGAGAAAAGAACTGTTACATGTGATGTTAGAACTATACAATGTGAGGATGAAATTATCAAATGTTAGGAAAAAAAAAAGTAAGGGAACTACCAAATGTGAAAAAAGAACTGTCATGTGTGATGATGAAACTGTCAAATGTGAGAAAAAAGTAAGGGAACCACCCAACATGAGAAAAGAATTGTCACATGTGATGTTGGAACTGCACAATGTGAGGATAGAACCATCAAGTGTGAGAAAAAAGTAAGGGAACCACCAATGTGACAAAAGAACTGTCATATGTGATGTTGGAACCGTATAATGTGAGGATGGAACCGTCAAATGTGAGAAAAAAAAAAGTAATGGAACCACCAAATGTGAGAAAAAAAACTATCATATGTGATGTTGGAATTGCACAATGTGAAGATGAAACCGTCAAATGTGAGAAAAAAGTAAGGGAACCACCAAATATGAGAAAAGAACTGTCACATTTGATGTTGGAACTGCACAATGTGAGGATGGAACCGTCAAGTGTGAGAAAAAGGTAAAGGAACCACCCAATGTGACAAAAGAACTGTCATATGTGATGTTGGAACCGCACAATATAAGGATGGAACCGTCAAATGTGAGAAAAAAAAAGTAAGGGAACCACCAAATGTGAAAAAAGAACTATCACATGTGATATTGGAACTGCACAATGTAAGGATGGAACCGTCAAATGTGAGAAAAAAGTAAGGGAACCGCCAAATGTGAGAAAAGAACTGTCACATGTGATGTTGGAACTGCACAATGTGAGGATGAAACCATCAAGTGTGAGAAAAAGGTAAGGGAACCACTTAATGTGACAAAAGAACTGTCATATGTGATGTTGGAACTGCACAATGTGAGGATGGAACCATCAAATGTGAGAAAAAAAAAGTAAGGGAACCACCAAATGTGAGAAAAGAACTATCACATGTGATGTTGGAACTGCACAATGTGAGGATGAAACCGTCAAATGTGAGAAAAAAGTAAGGGAACTACCAAATGTGAGAAAAGAACTGTCACATGTGATGTTGGAACTGCATAATGTGAGGATGGAACCGTCAAATATAAGAAAAAAGTAACCTGGTATAGCAGATTACCTACTAGTGGGTACCGTACCCCCCCTTTTTTTGAGGGGGTACCATAGAATTACTCTTAAAAAAAATAGAAATGCTTATGCATGTCATTATCTATACTATTATTTAAAGGGCTTCTCCTGTTTGGGATCCTCATTATTTTTTTAATTCAAAAATACCCCTACACCTCTATGTTTATGCAGAGATAAAACTAAATTAATGACAATTCGGTAAGAATACAACTCTAACTCCTACTAACACATTACCTAAAAAGTAGGGTCCTTCTCCGGTTGATTTTCAAATTATTTTATCCATTTATAAATTAGATTCTCAAAATAAAAAAATATATATAAAAAATAAGAGAGGTGCTACGTCCATAACATTTTTACAACATTTTCACAACAAATCATAGGTGGTTAGTTGTTAGTAGTTCAAATTTGAACCTAACACCAAGATTATTTTTTTTGCACCAACAATAACAACCAGTAACAACTTACCACTTAAGATTTGTTGTTAAAATGTTATGAAAATGTTGTGGATATATCATTTCTCAAAAAATAAAGACAGTTTTTTTTTTTTTTTTGGCAATAAAATTGGACCACTAAGCCCAATGTTTTCACTAAACCCAAAAAAGAAAAAAAATGCCTCATTACAAGTGCAAAGCGCGTGTGATGAGGCTAGTTTGTTATTATACGTGTCGTTTCTGGCCTCTCCACGCTGTGGGCATGGTTACTTAATAAAGGCAACATCAAGTGAAGACCTTGAAATGGTCGTAGTAATTAATTTACCCTAAACAACATCATAATTAAATTTAAAAAAAAAAACAAATTTTAAAAATCACTAACCATTATGTAAGATTTCGAGTGACTATAATTAGGTAGGATTTGATCTTCTAGGATTTTTGCTTGACTTCAACAAATAAAGAGGAAAATGGCAAGAATGAAAAATCTCTAAATTGATAACAAGCCCTATTTGCAGAGAATAGAAAAATAAATTAAGTATTGATGAGTCAGAAATTTACGATCGTCATTAAGCTGAAACCGTCATTAACCAAGAGACGATGCTACGCATATATTATGCTTATTGATGACAAAGCGTAACGGACGGAGCAACGGTCACAAGATGAGCTATGAACTTCAGACAAGGATTTTGTAACGCACTAGCCGTTGAGTATAAATACAACGATTCATTGCCCATTAATGAGGCACACAACTATAAAAGAAAAAGCAACAAAAGTAAAAGGTACACACAAATACTCTACGAAAATCACTCCCTAGTCTATTCTCTCTAGAATCCTTCTCCCTTACTGACTTAAACATCGGAGGCGGTTTGACTAATGCCACACCGGCGTGTTATTCTTCCACCCAGTTCATTTTGCAGGCTCTAACAGAGACAACCCCAATCACAGCTTTGTCCATCCACTACGACGAGGAGTTCAACTGCTAATTTTTTGCATCATCAGTTTGGCGCCGTCTGTGAGAAACACTAATCATTCAAGCCATATTTCCTAGTGAAAAAAGAGTTCCTCGAAGTACGAGATGGAATAAAAAATCGCACAATAGCAAGAAGTTGTGCAACAACAACAAATTCAGGCCTTCTTGGCTAATGTGGAAGAGCTAACTTGCCAGAATAAAGAGCTACGAAAGACAATGGAATCCCAAAATGCAAAATGACGGCGAGCAGGCAAAAACCAGAATGAAGAAGAATCAAACTCTCAAGCCAACATGTGAGACAAGACCTCAGGAGTAGATTCTTCCAAGATGGAGAATGAGCTTTGCAACATGATGAAGGAGATGGACGAGTTAAAAAGTACCATGAAGGACAAAGGTGGGGAGAATTTGGATGGGATGATTCCAAGGACGGACTCACCATTTAGTACTGAAGTACTGAACCGTCCCCTCCCACCGAAATTTCGTCTCCCACAGTTGGAGTCGTATGATTGTTCCAAGGATCCCTTGGATCACATTGAATCATTCAAGACACTGATGCTATTACAGATGACCCCAGACGAGGTGATGTGTAGGGCATTCCCAACAACACTGAATGGAGCAACCAGAGTATGATTCAACAGGATACCCCCAAGAACTATTGCAGATTTCGAACAACTCAGCAAGGGTTTTGTTTGTCATTTCATTGGGGGGCAAAGGCACAAAAAGCCAACTAGCCATCTTCTCAACATTCAACAAGCAGAAAGAGAATCACTAAGACAGTACGTTACCCAATTCAATAAGGAGCTACTGCAAGTAGATGAAGCTGAAGATCAAGTCATCCTAACAGCTTTCCAATCAAGGTTGCTGCTCAGGGATTTCTTCTTCTCAATCACTAAAAGCCCACCAAAAACAGTCACGGAGTTGCTTCGAAAAGCTAGAAGTACATGAATGTGGAAGATGCGGTCCTCACAAAAGAAATGAAAGGAAAAAGGAAGAGAGACGAAGGAACAAGCAGTAATCACAATAAGAAGAAAGAGACGCGAAGTGTTGGGCAAAGCACAGGGAAAAAGAAGGAACTTCCAAACAGGAAGCCAAAGTTCATTAACTTTACTCCTCTAATAATACTAATTGAGCAGGTCCTTATGCAGATAAGTATGAATTTATAGTATTTAGTTACTTGTAATGGGTCTTTGTTTTAGCTTCTTGTAATGGGTTTTTTGTTAGTTTCTTGTAATGGGTTGGATTTTTTTGGTTTGGTGATGTTTCTTTGTTGGGATTTTGTAGTATGGGTTTTGAGTAATTTTAAGATTTGTTAGTGTAAGTATGAATTTATAGTATTTAGTTACTTGTAATGGGTTTTTGTTTTAGGTGCGGTTTGGATCCGTGTTTGTGTTTGCACGTTTTGCGTTTTCTACTTCTTCTTCTTCTTTTTTTTCTTTTTTTTTCAGCACTTATGAACAGTAACAGGCACTATTCAAGCACGTGATTACACTGTGCGGGAGACAAAGTTACTGTTCACGCACTGTTCATGGGACCCACAACCATTTTATTCATAAAAAAAGTATTAAAAATGGGTCCCACGGCACTATTCACACATTTAAAAATTATTTTGCTATAGTATTTTCAGTTTTCAGCAAAATAAGTTGTATCCAAACAGACTCTTAGTTTCTTGTAATGGGTTGGATTTTTTGGTTTGGTGATGTTTCTTTGTTGGGATTTTGTAGACATGCTAAATTGGTCAAGGCAAGAATGTTTTGTGTTTGGTTCTTGTTAATTTTTGGCTGGTTGAGTTGATATTAGTCACTATTGTTGTTATTATTGTTATCATTACTATTTTATTTAGAAATTTTGTTGCCATTCCTTTAACTTAGCATTGGCAATTTGGCACAATATATGGGGGTTTTCTATAAGATGGCCTCTTTATGCTCTTTTGAAATATAGTTTGACACTTTCAGAAATTTGAACTTAGAGTTACATGATTGAAGAATGAGGATTGACAGAATTCTTATTGTTATGCATAATAATGCAGGGTGGTATTGTTCATGTGCAAGGAGATGAGTTTTGGCATATGACTAAGGTGAATGAATATTGTGAGTGAATTGGGAGTGTTTTTTTTTTTTTTTAAATTGTGAATGAATATTGTTGATTTATATGTGATGGATACTATTTAATTGTTTTTAATATTTGTAAGCATTATATATCATGATGTTGATTATTGTTTTTGTGGTGGGTTGTTATGTTGGAGTAAGCGGGTGGCTTGCATGGAGTTATAAGGTGGTTTAAATTCATATTATTGGGAGTGTTTTTATAGATTTTTTTTAATGTGAATTTTATAATGCTTTTTTTTAATAGAAGTGTTCACTGCTCATAAATATAATCTAGATTTCATACACACTAAATTATTATAAGGATTATCTCAAAAACATAATTACAAGAATGAATTTCTTTTAAGTGATCCCAAGGTATTTTGATTAAGAGACTTAAACTAACCTTATTGATCACGAGTCTTGAAAACATGTACACCAACCCTTTGGAGTTTTTCATAATGCTAAATTGACTTTATATAGAAGTTTTAGAAAAAGAGTATGACTCATGACAATTTGCATCTTTTATTTTATTTTACTTTTTCTAATATGCTATATGATACATTGTACCTTGCCTATTGTTAGGTTTAAATAGTGAATCTTTCAACTTTGTCAGGTAAAAAACAAACATATATGTCTTAAGATTTAAGGAATTGGTATTGTCCATACATCACATCTATTAAGTTCAGGCTAAGAAGAAATTTAATGGTTTTTGGTTGAATGTGATGACAAAGTTAGTGATTGTTTGGGTTGCTGTGGGGGAATAGAAAGAGGCTTCGATCTGTGAAAGTCAAAGACCAAAGCTGGGCCAACAAATCAGACTTGTACGCTTAGCTTGATCATAGTAAGTAAAATTTGTTTAAATACCTATAAAAAGCATTGTATTTGTGATGTTTGTAATTGGTTTTGTGGTGGGTTGTTGTGTTAGAGAAAGCGAGTAGCTTACATGGTATTATAAGGTGGTTTAAATTCATATTGTGAGTGTTTTTAATTTCTTGCAAATGTGAATGGACCTTGTTGATTAGATGTGATGAATAGTACTTTAATTGATTTCAATACTTGTAAACACTCTATACTTGTGATGTTTGTGATTGGTCTTGTGGTGGGTTGTTGTGTTGAAGCAAGCGGGTGGCTTGCATGGTGTTATAAGGTGGTTTAAATTCATATTGGGAGTGCTTTTAGTTTCTTGCAAATGTGAATGGAACTTGTTAATTAAATGTAATGAATATTAATTTATTCGATTTCAATACTTGTAAGCATTGTACTTGTAATGTTTGTGATTGGTTTTGTGGTGGGTTCTTGTGTTAGAACAAGCGGGTGGCTTGCATGGTGTTATAAGGTGGTTTAAATTCATATTGGGAGTGTTTTTAATTTCTTGCAAATGTGAATGGACTTTGTTGATTAGATGTGATGAATAATACTTTAATTGATTTCAATACTTGTAAACACTCTATATTTGTAATGTTTGTGATTGGTTTTATGGCGGGTTGTTGTGTTGAAGTAAGCGGGTGGCTTGCATAGTGTTATAAGGTGGTTTAAATTCATATTGGGAGTGCTTTTAGTTTCTTGAAAATGTGAATGGAACTTGTTAATTAGATGTGATGAATATTACTTTATTCGATTTCAATACTTGTAAGCATTGTACTTGTGATGTTTGTGATTGGTTTTGTGTTGGGTTGTTGTGTTGGAGTAAGCAGGTGGCTTGCATGGTGTTATAAGGTGGTTTAAATTCATATTGGGAGTGTTTTTAGTTTCTTGCAAATGTGAATGGAACTTGTTAATTAGATGTGATGAATATTACTTTATTCGATTTCAATACTTGTAAGCATTGTACTTGTGATGGTTGTGATTGGTTTTGTGGTGGGTTGTTGTGTTGGAGTAAGCAGGTGGCTTACATGGTGTTATAAGGTGGTTTAAATTCATATTATGAGTGTTTTTAGTTTCTTGCAAATGTGAATGGAACTTGTTAATTAGATATGATGAATATTACTTTATTCGATTTCAATACTTGTAGGCATTGTATTTGTGATGTTTGTGATTGGTTTTGTGGTGCGTTGTTGTGTTGGAGCAAGCAGGTGACTTGCATGGTGTTATAAGGTGGTTTAAATTCATATTATGAGTGTTTTTAGTTTCTTGCAAATGTGAATGAAATTTGTTAATTAGATGTGATGAATATTACTTTATTCGATTTCAATACTAGTAGGCATTGTATTTGTGATGTTTGTGATTGGTTTTGTGGTGGGTTATATTGTTGGAGCAAGCGGGTGACTTGCATAGTGTTATAAGGTGGTTTAAATTCATATTGGAAGTGTTTTTAGTTTCTTGCAAATGTGAATGGAACTTATTAATTAGATGTGATGAATATTACTTTATTCGATTTCAATACTTGTAAGCATTGTACTTGTGATGTTTGTGATTGGTTTTGTGATAGGTTGTTGTGTTGGAGCAAGCAGGTAGCTTGCATGGTGTTATAAGGTGGTTTAAATTAAAATTGGGAGTGTTTGAGTGTGCAATGTATATTTGTTTAAGCATTAATATAGACTTGTGCATTCATGAATGGGATAAAACTTTATCTAAGTAGCTTATAGAAAGTGAGATAATTGAGCTCAAAGAGGCAAGAGCTAGGGATGAAGAGGAGCGAGCTAGGGAGCAAGAGGCGCGAGCTAAGTAAGAAGAGATCCAAAAGAATATTCTTAACTTTTTGAGTAGCAAGGGTTATGATGACGCTCTTACCTACGTGGGTGGTTCATCTTCAAGTTAAAACACTTATTGGTTAGTACTTTATTTTAGCAATTGACCAGCACTACATGGTGTGACTACTTTTTTTGATGCATTATTTGAAACTAATTATATTATATTACACTTGAAAATCTATATTTTCTTTCTACAACTTATACATTAGGAGTTGTGATAATTCATTGGTGTGGCTACTCTTAAGGCATTGTTAGAGATATTTCTTCTAACATAGTTAATGTTTTTACTTTACGATTTTAATGTAGTATTGTTTTTATAATTGTGCAGATTTCTTATTGGTGGCTTTTAGGAGATTTACTTTTGGCATTACTTAAAGACATATGAGGACATCTTCCATTGGTTCTAATTATATTATGCTACACATTTTGTATTGTTATAAAACATCTTGTGTTATTGTATGTGTTGCAAACAATTATTGTATGGAAGGGGTTTGAATTGGATACTGGTTTTATTTTTTACTTGTTGAATGTATGGATCGTTTTTTTATAAATGTGTTGTTGAAATAAATGTGTTATTCAAATGTGAGGTTTTAAGAATGTAATGAAAGGTTGCAGGTTAATATCAAAGCCATGAAAAAAATAAAAACAGAAAATAAGTTTTAGCGACGAATATTTTCGTCACAAATATTGCAACAAAAAATTGTTTTAGTGACGAAATATTTCGTCACTAAATGTAGCAAAATTTTGTAAGAAATGGTTTTAGTGATGAAAATTTTCGTCACTATATGTGCCTGGATTTTCTTAAAAATAATTTTAGTGACAAACTTTTTTGTCTATATGTACCCGAAAATAGTTTTAGTGACAAAATTATTCGTCACTAAATATGATTTAATAAACTAAAGTGTTTTTGGCAACGAAATATTTTCGCGCTGAATAATGTTTTTAGCGAAGAAAACATTTAGTAGCGAAACGTTTTCTTTGCTAAAAGTTTTTTTTTTTTAAACAAATCGGACTTTTAGTGACGAAATTTTTCGTCGCCAAGACTTTCAACGACGGGATTTTAGCGATGAAATGAGTTTCGTCGCTAATTAGTAGATTTCATCGCTAAAGGTCCTTAGCGACGAAAAATTGAACTTTTAGTGACAAATATTTCCGTCACTGAAATTACATTTTGTTGTAGTGTATTAACACATAACAAATTCGTTATTGATACATGACTTAGAAAGTTATCTAAAAACATAACATAATTGTCATTCAAACATGACCACAAAAATGGCTGAAAGTTAACACGTCATATTCAAAGATGAGGCAATCTCAACCCTACACATGTCACCGGGACAAACGAAACGTCATCTCACAATAAATGCGAGTACACGGAAAATGAAGAGACGAAATTTCGTTTATTTCTATCTTGTCACATAGACAAAGATAGGAATAAGGGGGGCCACTGATGAATCCAAATTCTAACGGCTTTGTCAGTCATAATGGATGAACCCAACATACGTTACACATTTCTGGCTAGCATTTATGCCAAAGAGTAACAGACAGAGCAACGGGAAAGAAGACGTTACACAAATAAAAGCATCAGTTTGTAACGTATTAACCGTTTTCAAATGTGAATGAATGCAGAGATCTGTTGCTCATTAAAAACAAGATGGCTATAAAGCCAGAGAGGAACATAACCAAAAGGTACACAATTCTAATCCTAAAAATATTCCCAAAGTTGAATTCCATTGTTCAGGGTAAATTATTTCATACCGTTTGCATTGAAATCATGACTTTAAATTATTTCAGTTCAAAACATTTTGAACTGAAATCGTGGTTGCAAAAATCAGTGTGCACTAGTATTTAGAGCATTAGCATCAGGTGTGCCATGCAAAATGCCATTTTAACACACCAAAATCTACTTTATCTATTTTAACACACCACTTTACAATACACCATGCATCAAATCTTCTATTATAAGATTGAACCCATTAAAATAATATATCCATCACATTAAAAATTATTCTTTTACAATGTCTCTGTCTTCTCCCTGCGTATGAACTCACAACCCATAAACCCAAGATAAAATTATTCCACAACCCAAATCCACCCAAAACCACTAGCCTCAATGACCACAACTCAAATCCATCCAAATTTGCAACAAAATCATCACAAAAACCAACCATAATCACACAAAAAAACAACCAAAATGCAAAACACTGCTTCTCATCACCAGAACACAACCTGACCACCACCGCCACTCTAATGAACACAACAAAAATCCATCATGACCACCACCCACAATCCATAACCAACGCCTAATGCCAATGCTCTAAATACTAGTGCACACCAATTTTTGCAATCACGATTTCAGTTCAAAATGCTTTGAATTGAAATCATTTAAAGTCACGATTTCAATGCAAGTAGTAAGAAATAAACATTGCCCTATTCATTCTTATAAAATCTCAATACAAATTTAGTACCGTACATTCTTCTTATAAATAGTTTCATTAGAGTGTAATCATTAAAAAATAGAAATAATTATACATGTCATTATTGGCCTCCCCTCACTGTGGGCATGGTTACTTAGTAAAGTCAACAACAAGTGAAGACCTTAAAATGGTCTTAGTAATTAACTTATCCTAAACAACATCAAATCATAATAATAGAGCCTTTTGAGTCAAACATGTAATAAACCCAAAGAAAATGAAATGAAAAGAGGGAGGGGTAGGCAATAGAATGAGGGACGAGTCAAGTTAATTAGGTCTAATTGAGAATTTGTTGGAAAAGGTCAAGCCAAAAAAGGAGAGTTAATCAGAGAAATCATGATTAGCAATTGATGGTTAGAGTAGAGACTTGGTGGCCTAGTGGCTGTGGAGCTATAAATTTTATTTATTTTTTAATTTATTTGACCATATTCCCTCCTTTTGAGAAATTATACAGTCATCTGGTGGATCACGTTACTTGTCCACCATTCCACTAAAAGACTCTCACTTGTTTAAAATTGTTGTTTAAAATTGCTGAATCAGTAATCAGTTTCTGTTTAAAAAAATTCTCTAACTCAGCAATTTAAACTAGTGTGAGTCTTTTAGTAAAATAGTGGACCACATCACTTGTCCACCATGTGAACCTTATAATTTCTTCCTCCTTTCCCCATCCCACACCCCCCTACTATCGACAACTTAAATGATGATTTTCATTGCAAGAGCAAATATTAGACGTTGCTTTTTCTATTTAATTTCCATTTCCAACAAGACAAGGAAAAATAAGTTATTTTTCCTAAAAATATTTCTTGCTAAACACATTTTTGAAACAAAATATATATATATATATTTTTTTTTTATCAAAACAAGCAGAACCTAAGTATAACAATTATATTTCAAAGATTAAAATCTTCAAATCAAATTGCTTCTCTAAAGTATAAATTTTGACTTTTTTTTTTTTTGTTTCCTTTTTGTTTGGCCTCATTTTCTTTGTGCCTTTCCCATATAATCAAATATATTAAATAAAAATAAAAATTATATTTAGTCATCTTGCAGCTTCTTCCCTAGCCATATTACCTTGAGTCAATCAAACTGCTCAAGCCAATTATATATATATATATATATATATATATATATTTTTTTATACAAGATAGAATTTTATTCTGACCTAATCTAAGTGTATATGTGTGTGAAGCTCTCTCCTGAAGACTTGAACCCCAACCCTTGCCCCCCACACTCCACAAGCACTTATACTTGTGGAGTAACCATCGCACCAAGGGTATGCGGTGGTAAGCCAATTATATTTATTTACTTTAGATTTGCTAACTCAATTATATTTAATTGGCTCGAGCAATTAATAGTGTGGAAAGTCATTTGCCATTCTTCGATCTTGGGGTACAGACTACAGAGACCGTTATATCATATATATGGCACACCCATTTGAGAATATTAAAATTTCATGATTATATCATATTATCATTTATTTAATTTTATTTATTTTTAGAATGGAGAACCACTAGTTTTTTCGTTCACTCTGTTTTTATATATATAAAGTAACGCTCACTCTGCTACTTGTGTTAATAAAACTTGGGAGCAAATTCTTAGAAGAATCCACAAATAACATCCGCTTGCTTGAGTCAAAACTCATTTGCCAGAAGATATCGTTAGCTCCAAGCCTCCAAGCCTGTTTTCGAAGCTTACACCCTTTTATATCAAACATGTTTTTCCATTTCTTTCAGAATAATACTAAAGTTATAGACTATTTTATAATATTTTTACAAATTATTAATGTGACAAATTTTTACTAATTCTCATTTGGGCCCATTACTAATATCATTTTTTTTATACCGATAATCACTTTTTATATTACCAGTTTGTAAAATAGTTTGTAGTTTTAACACTTTCTTTTTATTTAACATGGATGAACTATTTTATAATTAATATTTTATTTATTCAATTCACTGGTCACTGGTGTATAAAGTGTAATATCATTTAAATCTTCATTATTATTAGGCTGAAAAGCTTGATTTACAAAGAAATAAATGTAATTGGATACGGTAAAAACAAAAATTAGAGAAAAGTTTAGGTAAATTTAATCTCGAAGAAGACAATTTTTAGGAGGGAAAAAAATACTGAACCCTTTATCAAATCTAAACCCCTGTTTTACCAACCTAGTGGAGGTGGCGAAATTCACGTTACGTTATTCTCATTCTCCACTGATAAGTGATAAGGACACCTATGGTGCTCAACAAAGTGACGGCCGATTTTTCTTTTTCTTTCTTTTTCTTTTTCTTTTTTAACTTTTACAATAAATAAGAAAATTAAGTGAGAGAAAAAAAAATCAAATTGGGGTGTTTTAGCCTGAGAAGTGAGGAGAGATGCTTTACATAAAAGGAAAAGTTAATGAATATCCTAAAGGTATTGATTTCAAAAAAAAAATTAGAAACTTTATGTTTGGTAATTGTTTTTTTTTTCTTTATTTTTTGTTTTTTGTTTTTAAAAATACTTTTCTATTTTTGAGACTAAAAAACTTGTTTAACAACCTAAAATAAACAGAAAACAAAAATTGTTCTCAAAACTCAATTTATGAAGGAAATTGAAAACATGAAAAATACTGTTTTTAGTTTCTAATTTTCAAAAATCAATGAAAACACGCATTTAATTTAATGAATCTGTCTCATTTAATAAGTTAGCATTAAAGTTCAAATTCTAGTAACATACTATTTTCTACTTTTTTCTTCAAAAAACTATCTTTTTAATTTCAACTAACCAAACATGTTTTTTTATTTCAAAAATACAAAAAATAAAAAAAAGTTTTTTCTTTATATTCCCAAAAACAAGTTTTTTAAAATAGAAAACAAATATTGTTACCAAACATAAACTTAAATTCTCAGTCATACTTAATCAAGGTATCAAAAGTATAATAAATTTAACCTCATGAGTCATGACAAGCCGTCGCATGTTCTTCCTGAAATGTGAACCACTTGAAATCGTGTTGGTTTTTTCTATGCGAATGCCATACAATTATCTTTCTTTGGATGGTTGCAGAATTAAAATCAATATTGACCTTTCATTCCAAGTGAAAGCAACAGCAGATGTCAAAATTCCCAATCCAGACCCTGATTCTCCTCCCTCCTCTTTTTCTATCTCTTTATGGTTTTTAAAAAAACAAACCGGATAGGGAACCAAAAATAAAGTGATTTTTAAGATTCATAATTTTAAAAAAATAAAAATAATAAATCTGTAAAATTACACTGATTCAATGGATTCAATGAATTTTTCCCTATAAATTGCTCTGATCATCTGTCATAAATTTTTCCAACTAGAGACATAGTAAATGCAGAATAAAATTTCACAGAAAACCATACAAAATATAAATAAATAAATAAACCCATAAAATTAATGAAAAGAAAGAGAAAGAGAGAAAGCTAGCTAGGATGGTAAATGAGCCAAGCTTTGTCGAGTAGTGTGTGTTTGAGCTTGGCTTATCAATAAAAATTAAATACTTGAGCTTGAGACAAGCCTAAAAACAATGTTTGAACTCGAGCTTGTGAGAATGCCAAAAAGCTTGGTTTGGCTTGGTTTGATTACTTAGTCAAGCCAAGCTTGAGCTTCATATCAAGCTCAAACTCGAGCTCAAGTCAGGCTTTTTAGCTTGGGATCCAAAAAATTTGCATTATCAAATGCTTATATCACAAAAAATCAAGTAAACAAATATACATACATATATACATACATATATATATATATATATATATATAAAATATAATATAATATACTTATTTTATCATGCTTCTAACACCCGTGATTAGAATTTGTTCAAATTATAATTTTACATAATTAAATCCATCTATCATCATTTATTGTTTATAACTTGAGTCATTGTTCAAAATACAATCTTTACATCCACATTTGTCATTCATACAACTATAATCTTCACAAATCTAAATAAATTAACATTCCAAAACATATATGAATAAACAAGCTATAAATTAACATTCCAAAACATATGTGTAATGTCATAATAATAAGTTTATTTAGTAAACATATATCAAGCTATAAACGAGGTTAAGCTCGACATGTTTTGTATCGAGCCCTATTATTCACGAGCTTGTTCACAAACAATTTTTTTTGCTTGAGCTCGGCTTGTTTATCAAACAAGCCTAAAACTAAGGCTTAAGCTTGGCTTATTTGAAAACAAACGAACATGAACGAGCTTTTTATCTAGCCGAACTCGAGTTGTTCATGAACGGCTTGATTCGTTTACAGCCTTAGAGCTAGCTATAGCCAAGAGAAAGTACTTGCTTGTCAATAGCAATGAGCGATGGCGCAACTGCGCATTGGGTGATGGATAGTTGAGTTTTAGCCTTGGGTTTTTTTATGCTCTATAGGACTTAAAACAATTTACCCCATGTGAGACACTATTTTTAGGTCAAACTGAAATATTTTCATTTTCAATCAGGCCAAACACAAGGAAATAGGGAAAAAAAATTTCAAGTAAACATTTTACGCAGAAAGAAATGTTGTTCGAATTTTATTTTATTTTTTATAATAAAAATTGTGCTTAGTACAATTCCATTCCTCAATTCCCAAAGTTCTAGAGCGCTTTATGTTTATAATTCTCTCTAATCACGATGTAAACAAATAATAAATAAATAAAATAGAATAAAATATCTCGAATCCATTAACTCAACTAGAATATGACTTTATCCACCACAAAATCACAATGTCCTCCTCTCGTGCCCTCCTCTAAAAACCAATCAATTCCCTCAAGTTTGACATTAATTCCCTATTCTTTAGATCGTACCAATATAAAGGGTTCATTTGGTTTGAGGGGTGAAAAAGTGAGGATAGAAAATGAGGAGGGAATAGAAAAGTATGATGATAGAAGAGATTTAGTTTTCTCCCATTTGTTTTTGGTTGGGAAGATAGAAAAGTAGAAAGATATAAAATTTATTTGTTTGGTTGAGAAGAAAAGTGAGATGATAGAAATTGAAGTTGATGTAATTTACAATTATGTCCCTGTTAAATAAAACAAAAAGTAACACATTTTTTTATTAAAAAAACTTGTACAATTGTATTTCATACATTAGAAAAATAATAGACAAGAAGTTCAAGAACCCAAAATTATTTATAAAAAATAAAATAAAATAAAATAAACTCAACTAACTGTTTGAGAAAAGAAACACTCTGCACATGCTAAAAGAAAAAAAAAATTACGTCAAAAAAGAAGAAGAAAAAGTAAAAAACTGAAGAAAGGGTAGCATGAGAAAAAAAGAAAAGAAAAAGCTTTGTACGTTGAAAAACGAGTGACAAAAGAAACATAGAAGAAAAGGACAAGAAGGCAAAGAAGTTTTGAACGTTGGCCTAGCAATTTTGTCCAAAATATTGCCTCACATTTTCCTCCATGTTTCCACTCTGAATTGGAGTGATCCGGACCTCACCACTTTTCCTCTCTTTCTTCCCTCTCAACTAAACACATCAATTACTCATTTTTTTCTCCTAATTTCTTCCCTATATTTTCTATCCACCCTGTTTTTAACTCAACCAAACACACCCTAAAATCGGTTCATGACTGAATATTGATTAGCTCGGTCCAGTTTTGAAAATAATACAAATTGATCTCCTTGTTGAATGAGTATGAAAAGTATTCAACCTAGTCAAACTCAACTAAACATGGATTGCTCATAATCATTAAAATGGACCACTATAATTAACCTAAAGACAGTAAAGAGTAATACTTCATATATTTGACTCTTAAAATCCTAGAGTAATAGATCAACATAATTTTAGTTTGCCATATTAGAAAACAATTCACTTTATTATAAGGCTAAAAATACACTTTACACCCTCCACATTTGGTACCAATTCTAAATCGATTTCAAGAGTTTCAAGATTTACAATTGTCACACTATTATAATAGTGTCATTGTTTTTATTTATAGATACAATAAAATTTTAATCTATGACATTAACTCCATGATAAATACTATTTATTATTGAGTTAAGACACTTATTGGTTTTTGATATAGACGGGATTTGAATTTACCTTATATTTAATATAAGAAACTCTACCAATTGAGTGAATTGAAATCCACTAATAGAAATTAAGAACAACAGTTTTTTAAATATTGTATATTAGGTTCCTTAATTATATTTGTAGGGATGGGTCCCTTAAAAGGTTTCGTGGGCCAATGAGACTAGCTGTGCGGCAGTAAAGTTTCACTCGGAGGACTATTGACCAATAGAGCAGTCGAGGAATAAGATGTTACCTAGAAAGCAAATCGAGCAGTTAGGAAAGGCGGCACGCAATTTAAGTAATAGTCACCTCCATATTAATTAGGTATTTTCACCTAATACAAGTAGCATTAAATGTTGAATGATCAGCTTGAACAATGCTTTACACTTCAAAAGTTCATTTTCATCATCAAAAGATGTTAGGAGACACCTGATAGGACAAGCATCTGCTGACATCCAACATGGTAACCCACTATTGAAGGGGATGAATTGAGAGCATAAATAGGGCCGTCTCCCACATTTAAAAGGGGAATTTGGGGAAAATTTGAGAAGAGTGAGTGAATAGATTTTTACTTTTCAGAGAGTATTTGTATCTATCTAAGCTTGCTCGTAACCTCAACAACAGTGTATTTAGGTTTACAAATCAGGGAAGCATTCATTCATATTTTGATTTTAACTTGTTCAGTCCTTCCGTTGTGAATTACCCTCTTATTTTATAAATAGGAAATGCTAACGAGTGTCCTTAGGGCACTAATTAATAATTCATTTAAAGAAAGTTTTTATTGGAAATGAAAAAAAAAAGTAATTAATATTTTGATAACTTTTTTCATTTCCTATAAAAGTGATATAAAAACTTTTCTAAAATAAATTATTAACGAGTGCCCTAAGGGCACTCGTTAGCATGACCCTTTATAAATTATTTGTTACGTAACGACCCTTTATAAATTATTTGTTACGATTAAAACCATAGATCAACTTTCAGTCTCAAACTAAGAGCTTTCTAACCCTCACAATATTCAAACACATGATTGCCTGAGACAATAAAACTTATACAATAATTTTTTTTTTAAAATTTAAATTCATTGCAATTATATGCTTAAAATCTAAATTTATCTTAATATGCTGGATCTAAGAATAGTAGCTAGGTTTTATCCTTTCATTAAATCATGTATATTTAAATAGAAAACAAGAAACAACAAAAAGAGGAGAAAAAATCATATATTTACACCTAAATTCTATTACAACACTATATATCTATCAAAATCAGAAGAGAAAGACAAAAAAAAAAAGTATAAGGTAAAAAGAGGAAAAAAAAACACGTAAATAACCATAAAAGTAAACCACTACCTAATTGAGAAAAAAAATAATTCTACACATCATTATCGTAATCAGTTCGAATCTTTTATCGCCATCATCATCATCATCATCATCATCCTCAACCACTGTTCATCAACCATCACCACCAAACCCCAAATAAATTCAAAAACACTCTCACATGCCATCACTTTCTCTCTCAATAGTGACGCTTCCACGTCAGCCTCCGCGCCCCACCAGACCCGGCGGCGATCCGGGTCTGGACTCTCTCGAAATCGGATATCGGGCACGGTATGGTGATCCCACCTTGTTGTTCAAACCCGAACTCTTCCTCTGACTCTCTGAGCAGCTCGCCGAACAAAGGGTGGTTGAAGTAAATCACAGGCACCAGCACCCTCTGAAAGTCGCCGTCTTTTTGACCCACGTAAACCGCCAGGTGTCCTTTCGGAACCGCCACCTCCTTTTCTTTAACCGGGTCGTGCCCGATTTGCACGTAACCCGACCCGGGTTTGCTGCAATGGCACAAGGATTTGGCCCAGGTGATCAGCTTCGACATGGGTTTTGTAGTAGATGGGGTTTGTGCCGCAGCAGCCTGGTTGAGCCGGATGTATCCGGGTCGGGTCCGGTTTTTTCGGAGGACCCATTTTGTAGCTCTCACTAGGCGCTTTCCTATCTTGAACCCTTTGATTTTCCTCATGGTTAAGTAAAGTGTCAAGAAAAATGAAAAAGTGGGGTTTGTGAAAGGATTTGAGTTTTGGGGTTTTTTTTTGGTTTTTGTTTAGGTAAGGTGAGGATTTCAAGAAAAGGGCCAAGGGTCAGCAACAGACATGGTGAGACGAGATTGAGTTAAACAAATTTCAGAGAGAGATGTGGGTATGTTTGACATCCTAGTTTTCTCTTCCACTACTACTCAAGAAATAGTTTTTCATATGATATGAACATGTAAGTGAAAAAAAGAGTTTTTGGGTTTATATTTTGGTGGGTGTGTGTGTAAGTGGTGGAGCTAGTGACTATGCTTTGGTGGTGGTGGTGGTGGTGGAGAATACTCAAGAATGGGATTCTTTTTGGAACGTGATTTGTGGGTTCAAAAAGATTAGATTGGATACCCAAAAGAGAGAGAGGAATATATATTGAGAGAGTCAGAAAGGTTGGGAGAAATGGTCGGCAGTGGGCATGCTATTGTTGTATGAACGAAAAATGGAGTGTGTTATATAGAGATAAGAATTCAAGAAAGTCAAGGGTCATACGAAGGAATGGTCAGATATGCATATGGTAATAATTAATAAGTGGCTGCGGCGAGATTTACACGATGGTTGTGATTCAAATTTAGTGTGTATGAGATGATAGTGATGAGATGGTAGTGGGTTTTGATTCTAGAGATTTTTGACTTTGATGATGAGATATTGCATTTTGATTGGAGTGGGCAGGCGTGTATGTATGTGGAAGGGTGTGGTGGACTCAGTAGTGCTCTCCTCTTTGTTCAAAGAGATTGGAACAAAAGCAATAACCTGACTTCACCCACGTTACTTCCTAGAAAATGGTAGCATTTGGGACACGTACGTACGCAACGCAACTTAGAATAACCCTTACATGGAAAGAGCAAGAGCACCATCATCAATACTTTTATAATAAAATAAAAGAAAATAAAGGCAAAATTGAGGTACAACAGAATCTGTTCTCTAGATTCAGCACTGAGGCGCTGTTACTTTTTCTTTTTAAAATTTAGCTAAATGACTGAATTTAATTAAAAATATATTTTCATTATCATAGTTGTCAAATCGTGGATTATATTGTGAATCAATTTTTCATTTTTTCGTATAGTGTATCTTATCATATCATGTATCGTAAGATATACAAAAATTTAAAATTTTTTATAAAAGATTATAAATATACATATATAAAGGATATATACATTATAAATTTTGAATATATTCAATTAATAACTAATTTATTCATCACTTATGCGATAATATTTAACAAGCTAACTAAACAAATCAAACTAATATGTGTTCATAACATACACATTAAAATTACTTAAATTCAAAAGTAATCATATATATTACAAATGACCCAAAAATAATAATTTATTTTCCTCATATTCATCAAATTGCCTAATCAATCCCATCTAAGTTAACACTACTATCATCATGTTTATAATTTTGCAAATTTATTTCTTCATTAAAAAATTTTTCATTGTCATTCGTCATTAACATTTACTATCTCTTCTTGTTCTTTCTATTTTAATAAATTTTTTTTGGCATTCTAGTTTCTTGGACTTATAACAATAACGATAAAAATAAATAAAAATAAATTTTTAAATATTAAAGTGAAGGTAAGTGTGTACTAGTCCAATTATAGGAGAGATGGGAAAAAAAACTTATGAATATGTTATTTTAGTAAGCTAAATTAAGTAAACTAATAATTTTGTGTTAAAAACAAGTCTAACAACTTGTTAGATTAAAATAAAAGTACAAATTTTAACAAAAAATCTCATTTTAAAGCATTTGTATATGTATCATATGATACGTACAATTTTACGATACGATACGATTCATACGATACGCACACTGTATCGTACGATTCATGAGCACTTACAATACACCGATAAGATACGGAACTTTTTACACACGATTCGATACGTATCGTACGATACGTATCGCATATCGTACGATACTAACAACTATGTTAATTACAATTATATGGTTGAATCTTAAGAAGAAAACTTAAAGAACACCACTTAAGTAGGGTACTTAAGTTTTGACCAATAAAAAAAATGTTATGTTAAGTTGCTAACAGGTGCTCTTACGTCAATTGTTAATAAATTATTTTAAAATATTTTGAAACAACTTTTATAGAAAATAGAAAAAGTTGTCAAAATATTTTTTTTTTCTTTTCTATAAAAACTTACCTAAAATGGTTTAGGAACAAATGTCCTTAGAGCAATTGTTAACATTTCTCATTTTTTTTTTAAAAAAAAAACACATTTTAGGCTATTAAGTTTAAAATTCGCTTACATCAAGTAATGTAAAGTTGTATAAAAATATATAATTATTACAGTAATCGTGTAAATTTACACTACATTATTTATTTTGAATTTAGTTTTTTTTTTCTTTATCAAGAATCATTTGTTGCAAAATTGTGAAAAATTTTGTGACACTAGACTTCTAGAAACTAATAAGACTTAGTCAGAGATTGTTATGGTGTTCGGTGTTCCATGGCACAGTTTTATTATTGCTGTTATAAACGTGTAGGGCACGTGGCGAGCACAAGATGGCTGCATCGTACGTGGGGGTACTTGGTGGACTTGGGTGCCCTATGAAGGTTCGGAGTTGGGACAACCTCATTATTGCCTTCAAAATTTGTTGAGGGCATGGATTTGCATAGCATTGCCATAGTTTGGGCCTTACGGTATTTTCCGAGAAATATTGGATTTTTATTCCATTATTTAATTTAAACTTATTATTGATTATTATAATTTACACAATTTGATCCGATAGTTCAACTTAATTAAAAATAATCATTAAAATTTAAAAAAAAAAATCAAAATAATATATTTAATAATTAAAAAAGGCACTTTCACTATAACCCGTTATTTATGAGATAGTTTATAATTTTACAAAAAATATTTTACTTCAAAATAAATAGAAAGTAAAATATCCTTTGATGGGGATTTCAAATGGCCCAATAGTCAAAGGAGAAAATGTGCAAATATCTCAATAGTTAAGGGGACAAAATATAATTTATCATATTTTTAATATATATATATATATATATATTTTTTAGAAACCAAACCCGAAGGTCAATATTATTGCAAAAGAGAAGAAAAAAAAATCAGATTACAAAGGTCAATACTATAACGATTTCTCATAAAACTTCTTATATTTACACCCTTCATTAAAATCTTGTCACATAATATTTTCTTTAAATAATATAATAAATAACTTATAAACAAATATAATCATAATAAATACCTATTAATAAAAATAATAATTATCAACTTTTATATTTAGGAAAAAAATAGATAATATTACATTTTTGTTGAACTTTAATGTATATTACATAATTAGTAGTAATAAAATCTTTCAATACATAATTATCAACTTTTATGGTTTTGAATGTCGGATTAGTAGTACTATTGTTAACTAATTGGTAATTCATGCAATATACAAAAACGTTCAAAAAAAAATTATCTTCGTTTTAATTATTCTCTAAATATAAAAGTTGATAGTTATGATATTAATTATCTTTGTGTTTTCTTATGAAATCATTTATTATATCATTTACAGAAAACTATGGAAAGTTTCTAATAGAGGGTAAGAATAACAAGTTTTATAGGAAATTCATATAATATTTTGATATCAGAACCATAAGGGAAAATCCAAAATGCTCCAATATGAAAATGATGGATGGTTGGAATACAAGATAGAAATTCTATTCTAACTTTATCTAAGTGTATATTTGTGTGAATCTCCCTCTTGGAAACTTGAACCCCGACCCGTGTCCCTCACACCTTACAAACAATTATATTCAGGGATGGAACCAGGATTTGAACCTGGGGGAGGCCAAAGCTTAAAACAAATTTTTTTTTTTTTAATGAAAATAAAAACTAACACATATTTCATATTCAACAAAACACTACATATAAAATAAGTGTTTTTTAAACATTTGATATTATAAAAATGTCGACAAAGCATAACATACAAAATAAGTGTTTTTTAAAAATTTCAACACATTTATCAAAATAGAACTCGACGCTCTTTTAAGTCTCGAAAGTCATCTATGATTGAACAAAATAATAATAATGAACAAAAGTAATGAACAAAAAAAAGTTGAAAAAGAAATAAATTTAAAGGATGGATTTAAAATCTTACGAAAACCCAGAAGAAGAAGTTCTGTTAGGAACATTATTTAGGAAATGAAATACAAACTTAAAACTACCCCCACAAACTCTATAGTCTATGGCATGCGAAAGAGATGAAGTTACGAGTAAAAAACGGCGAGTAGATGATTGGTACAACATCAAGTTCGCAACAAAAAAGAGAATAGTTTACCTTGAATTCAATGAAATTTTCAAAATGAGAACCATGTTTTGACCAATATTTTTAATTTTTTTTTTTTTTTGGGTACTAGTTTTTTTTTTTTAGGGGAGGGGAATAGCCCCCCTGCCCCTAGGTAGGTCCGTCCCTAATTATATTTGAAGTGACTATTGCTGGATACAATTCATAAATATTGAATAAACCAAACGTGTTGTGTTTACTACCTTCCACATGTCAAAAGCTGGCACTTGTTAGGTCGGTCTACGTTGGCCAAAAACCTTAACAAAAGCCTTGCTTCTTGTTCTTGCTAAGAAATGGTACAGCAGCATTGACGGTCACAACACGGCATGTTTTAAAGGTCCAAGTTCCGTACCGTACTATTATTGTACTTATCCGTTATGCTAATAAGAACAACAAAACTATTTGTGGGCCTGTGGGACCCCCACATTCGAAGGAGCCAATCATCTATGACATTTGCCGAAAATGGTGGGCCCCCAGTGGGTCACGCGGGCGAATATATCACTTACGCGTGCTTTTCTTTTGTTGTTTTTTTCTAAAGTAGTGGGCCGGGCTTTGAGAATAGCCAGCCCCGAAAGGTCTCCTCTTTTCTTTCTATGGAGGCTGTGCGTTTAGGTGTCACTTTCTCTCCCCCTAGCCTCTGTGCTTTCGTTTCAAAAACAAAAATCTCATACAAGTAAAAGCAAAGGAAAAAAGAGACCAGAGAATATGAAAGAGAACTTTTTATTGAATTCTGGAAAGACCCAAATTAAAAATAATAATGAAAAAAAATAAAATTTACTTCTAGAGGCTTTGTTAGCAACTTTTATTTGTTAGGATCTAGTTAATATATGTCTTTAAGACATCTATTAATCATCTATTTAAAAAAAATTATTAATAAAAATTGAAAAAAATTGTCGAAGAAGTTAATTACTTTCTTATTTTTTCATAATTTTTTTTTTTTAAAACGATTTATTAATAGAGTCCATTAAGGGCATTCGTTAGTAAGAAGTACTACGTTCACAACATTTTTACAAAAGTTCTATGTGGCAGGTTGTTATGAGTTTTTAATTTGAATCTACAACTCAAATTACTTTTTAGATCATCAGTAACAACTTGTAGCAACCTGCCACTTGAAATTTATTATGAAAGTGTAATAAAAATGTTTTTTTTGGGGGTCTTAACATGTAATTAATTTTTATTCTAAGAAGATTGAGACTTGCGAAGGTGCCAAGTGCCAACTAGGGAGCAGTTGGTACCCACTATTTTTTTTTTCTAACTAAATTGAGAAAGACCCATAATACTGATAATTGAAAACACAGAAACTTCAAACACATGCTTAGTCTAATTTAGTATTCACTTTAAATATGAACATTTTGACCAAAACTTAGTGTTTTTCCTTTTGGGCTCATAGACCAACACCAACTGTGAGTATAATATTCTGAAAACTACATGAATTTCAAATATTGCTGAAACTTCAAGCAATGCAATACTATGATATTGGATAACACTTTCTCCTTGCCTTCCACCGCCCCCCACTGTTGCCATTCAACTTTACCGTACGTTGATTTGTCGAAATTTTCAGCAATCAAAGAAAGTCTGTGAGGTAGGAGAAGGGTATTTTTCATTTTATATTATAAGACAGTTTAACTCCAAATCGTTTGGAAGAATTTTCTTCAACACGTTACATGACAATTTATAATATTATCAATGATTTTTATTTAAAGAGCAATATTTAGGTACAGTACTTAGGTGTTGCTCCTTAGGTTTTCTTTTTAAAATTCTGCCATGTGGATTTTTTCTCATGGGATGGAAGTGTATTTTTTAATTAAGTAGCCATATGACTGAATTTTAAAAGGATAATCTAAAGAACAACACCTAAAGTACTGTACCTAAGTTTTGTTCTTATTTAAATATGTCACATTACTTATTAAAATAATAATATGACTAAAATTACAAATGGATAGTTTTTTTAACTATCACAAAATGAATTATGAATTAGAGGAAGATACCTAAACTTTTTCTTTTCATAAATATAAGTATATAAGGACATTTCACACTTAACACAATATTATTCATTGAGCTACCTTTGTACAAGAAAAACATAGAGAAAGCTCAACATTTCATTTTTGCAAAAAAAAAAATTTAATGGCTAAGTCCTAAAATTTCAATATATAAATATTAGCGGATTAGCCTCCTCACACGAATTCAGTGTAGAGGCTTTGGATTTTTTATGTTGATGGTGAATAATTTTACAAGTAATTATAGTTTGATAACAGAAAATTGTAACTAAACTTAAGGATTAGATCATGCTAAACTCCAATAAGATATGTTCTTTGGAACTTGCTTGGATTCTTGAGGACATCTCCATAATTTGTGAAAGTTTTGGGTTAATTTCTTTTGTTAGTGCTCACATTAAATGTAATAGAATTGTTTTGAGGAGGTCATTGTTTGATTTGAAGAATATCCCTTATTAATTTTCTTTTTCATTGTAAATTGAGATATTGAATGAATAAAGATATGTATCATTTCTTATAAAAACAAACATAACACCTAAATAAAAGTTAAAGAAAGAGAAAATTTTCCTAAGTTTACGAATTCAAATTCAAATTTAATTTTGTTTCGACTATTTTATCCCTTGTAACATACTCTTATTTAAACAAATGCCTACATATGATAAGTCATAAAAGGATATTGAGTTGATACAATTAAAATAATAAAAATTAGGCATACATTAAGGTCATCAACACAAAAAAAAAAAAAAAAAAAAGTAGATACAATTCAATTGGAAAAAAAAATTCAAATTGAAATTTTATAAAAAAAAAATTCATATAAACTAAAAATTACAATTATGGAAATAATTGAGCCTAAATCATTGAAGATTTTTTATTTTTTGATTATTAACTCAATATAAAATTTTGGGAATAATCACAATCCCCTCCTATGAAGTTTGAGAGAGTGACACTGTCACACTACACCCCGAACATGAAGGAAAAAAACACTGTTCTCCCTTGAGGTTTGAAAAAATTAACACCCCCTCCTTTTGTTTATATTAGTAATTAACGAAATATTTTAAATTTTTATAAGAATTTCTATACAAAAGTTTAACCAAGGTTAGTAAAAAATAACTGATAAATTTATAATAAAAATGAAAAAAATTTCAAGTACCAAAATACTTGCAATGGAAAATCTATCTATAGCCCATTGATAAAAAAGAAGAAGCAAAATTCATAATTAATATTTTAAAATACACTTTAATTAAAAATGTACAACAATGAATTTTAAATCTAAAATGTATGATAGTTTTTGAAATTTGCCATTAAGCAAAAAAAAAGGTTAGTACACAACATTTTTAATATTAATTTAAAAAAATTTGGTCAATCGGATGTTAAAGGGGAAAATATTTTTTCCCTTTAAGTTTAAGATAGAGTGTTATTTTTCCAAATCTCAAATGAGAGGAGTGTAATTACCCCTAAAATTTTAATTCTTAGGTTTATGGGTAAGAGAGAGAACATTCTTAAGTAGAAGATACTCATCTTAAATAAGTTAGTTACCTTTGGTAGAAGATAGCTAGCATTTCTTAGGTAGAAGATACTTCTCTTAGATAAGATAGTTATCTTGGATAGAAGATAAGACATCAGTTTTAGGTTGAGGAGTTGAGGATCATAATATGACATTTATATATCTTTCTTTGGTGGATTTCTTACCTTAATAAAGAATTTCTCTTTTACTTACTTTCTATTAAGGGTGTGCTACCAAAGCATCTGAGTACTGCGTTTTTGCTTAGGGCAAAAGGTTGCTTCAAGCCATTATGTCTAACTTAACTAATTTATTTCCTATTTGGAAAATTAGAAAGGTGAAAGTAATGTTGGGTTTTATAGACGAAGGGAAAGAGAAAGTGCTTGAAGGAATTAAATGTTTTGGAATTCAGTTGTCACGAGTCATGACTGATATGTTGAGAAGAAGAATAAGAAAACTTAAAGAGACCATACATATATGCGTGCCTTTATATATTAAATGGAGCCAACCTTTTTGTTCATGTGTCTCAATTCCCAAGCTGACACGTTAACCAAGAGCATGGCTACCAGGTCAGCCAATTAGGGGGAAAAAAAGACTCCTACTCTGCAAGCCACTTCTCCCATTGCTGCAAAATTTATGTTGTTCATGGACTTAGTCCACGGGTTAGAAAATGATTAAATCCTTTGAATGGGCATGGTGTCCTTGTTTACGGATGGTAGGCCCTCATTTTGTCTATGTAAGCGAAATAAGACCTGCTGCCTATGGGTTAGGCTTTATTCTATGTAGATTAACGTAGTATCTATTTGAATACCGTTTATTTTATTAAAAATTAAAAATTTATTGTTGAAAATAATAAAAAAGTAATTTCTGAGTTACTGTTCACGGTTGAAAATATTGTAGTTTTGCCTTAACATGAACAGTGCAAGAGGCGCTGATTAAAAAAAAAAAAAGGCAAAAACACAGAACGTGGACGTTGGATGTGGGATCCAAACGGGTACTTAGTGTCTGTTTGTGTCATTTTTTTTATATTAACTTTTAACTTCTATTTTTTTAAGTACAATTTTTTTTTTAACTTCACTTTTTCAGAATATGAGTATATTTTAATATTAAAAAAAAACAATTATTCAAATGCTAAATAAGCTGATGACAAACGCATGCTTGTACTTCAAAACCTAACATGTAATCGTCCATAAAAGATGCCATTTCCGATTGTCGGTTGACTTAGATGTTGGTTGCATATGAGAAAGATGACTGCATGGGATGGAGACACTTTTCCTCCTTTGCATAACTATACTATTAAATAAATTAGTAAAACTACAATTAATGGATTTATCGAGGATTATTATAAAAAGCCAAGTTGTGGTATCGTATCAACAAGCATCTCGTTTTCTTTATCGGATTGTACTAACTATCTGATGCCAACTTGTATCAATATATCATTTCAATTTTCAAATCATAAAATATATATAGTCAAGAGATAACTATCTCTTGCATCTATCGTTGTAGTGGGTGTGAATGAGATATTTCCTTGTAGCCAAAAGTTTTGCGACTTTTAGTGCACATTTGGATAGCGCGTTTTGTGCTATTTATGCGTCTGTGTTTCCTTTTCTAGTGGGTCTTGTACACTGTTCATGGAATCTACAAGTACCTTTTTTCTTTAAAATAACTTCAATTGAGTCTTACGGTACTATTCACACATTTAAAAATTACTTTGCTATAGTGTTTTCAATTTTTAGCAATAAGCAGTATCCAAACACACCCTTATTCTCATATTAAAAAAAAAAAAAAAATTGTATTGAAATAAATGATATAATCTATTGGATAGAGTTCTAGAGCTAGAGAGATCGAAAAGAAAAAGGTTGCTAGTTAAGATATATGGCTTTTATCTTTGTTGAAGTTTAAAAAATCAAGATCTTTTTCTTTTACGAATCATTTGAAAAATAAACGTATTCCTTCTAAAGTAGTTTGTTACAACTTACAACACTTCAATTCGAAGTGGCTGTACTCTGTAGTCCATCTAGAAAATATGATTAGAGGAATTATAGACAGGGAAATTTGCAATATCAAGCATAAAAAATATTTACAAAGGAAAAAAATATAGGATAGTTGTGTATTATCTGGTATTTATACACAAGTAAAAACGTTTCGAAGACAAGGAAGTGCAACTGGTATTAGACGAGAGTATGAGACTCTTTAAGATTTTGGAAGATATTTATGTATATATAGAGGCAGCTTATTGGGTTCAGTGCTTCCGGGCTTTGGCTGAGAGTATGAGACTTTTCAAGATTTTTGAAGATATTTATGTATGTATGGAACCAGCTTATTGGGTTCAGTGCTTCTGGGCATTGAACTCAAGGAACAGTTTGGGTTCAGTGTCCAGTAGCACTGGACCTGTTAATATGGTAACACATATATTTTTAAATATATGTCACAATCTGATCGAGTCCAGTACACTAAAAGCACTGAACCTAATCTAGACTTTTGAAATCATTGAAATATAGAATTATGGATACGTATCAAATAATTTTCATGAATTAACATCTCAATGGGTCCACTAGACACTAGTACATAGGAATAGGAGTAATGGACCAACCTATGTCCACATATAAAAAACGGTATTGACAACAACGCTACCATGAAAAATCAGCCGTCCAAATAAAGATTTTCAATTATTATTATAAATATTATTCTGAATAAAATGTTTCTCATTAGTACTAGAACACAACAAGTGGCTGCTGGGTGAAGATGAATAGAGATAAATTATTAAATTAAACGAGTTCCCCCAAAAAAGATCTTTGATAGACTTAAAGAAAAAGACAATTTCTTTTAACGTGTCTTGTAGAACTGGGAAGGAGTAATTGCAGTGGACAGGACCAAACATTATTGTGCGTTTCGATTCGAACAAAAAGTCAAAGATATAGCTTAAGTTAGGCAATTTATTATTGCTTGTTTTAGTGGGACACAAGAAGATGATTTGTTTGGCTGTTTTCCTTCAATTACCAGGGAACTTGTTTGTTGCGTCTCTCTCTCCACCCCGTGTATGTGGGGAGTGGGGACCTGCAAACATTAATGTAGTTCCATTTTTGTTTTCAGATGATAATTATAGAATTATCTTTGAACCCAATAATTCATGATTGATTTAACCATAAATTTTCGCAAATTCTCCTTCATACTTAAAAACAAAAACAAAAACTACAAATCTTCAAAAAAAAGAAAAAAGAAAAACGAGGGAGAAATATTATCAGCTCTATTGGTATAGTTTTCTATTATCAAATAAAAGATTGGCGTAAATGCAATTTTAGTCCCTACATTTTGGGGTCATTTATATTTTGGTCCCTACATTTATATTTTACCACTTTTAGTCCCTAAACCAATTAACGCTTGTTATTTTAGTCATTTCCGTCAACCATCAGACGGAAATAGCTGACGTGGCTAACGGACTGATTAAAATATTATTAAAATATTCATTACTCATGCCACGTCAGATTATAATTTAAAATATTTATTTCTCAATTTTAACAAAAAGAAAAAATATAAGTTAAAAATTAAAAAAAAAAAAAGAACCCAGAACATAAGAACAATTATGAATCAAATAAACAATTCCTCATTAAAAATTAAAAAAACACTAAGAAGATTCACCAAGCAATCACTCTGACACACACTGATACTCATCAAACAAATTCTTGAATTCACGAAACAAGTAAGTTCGCCACAATTGCAAATTAAACAAACAATTCGTCATTAGAAAAATAAAATAACACTAAGAATATTTCACCAGTCAAACATTCCACACACATTGATACTCAATTTGACACGCAGATTAACCTCAATTCATTACAACCAACTATTATTTGGTCACCAAGAAGCTCAATTCTAGTCCCCCCAAAAAATGGGAATTCTCATTCACAAAAGTTTAAAATTCTCATCCCACATTTTCCCAGCAACCAAACACAACCCCAGATCAACCATTCCCAACACCCCAAAACCCCAGATCTACCTAAATCAACACCCAAAACACATCCATTTCATCACGAACTACCTATAACACATTGCACACAGCAACAGCAGTAGCAATTTCCCATTGATCTCACTCAACACAAATCAAATCAACGATGAAACCCACGAAATCCAGAGAAACCCACAAAATCCAGAGAAACCCAGGCTTGTTGGCGTTGGGTGAGTGGTGAGATGGAGGACTGGGCGGAGGCGTGGGTCGGAGGCGTGGATCGGCGGCTTGGGGCTTGGGTTAGCTTGGGACTTCAACGAAGTGGGTCAGCGGTGGGCCGATGACGTTGAGGCCGGTGGCAGTGAGACAGAGAGGTGACGTTAAGGCCGGTGGCAGTGAGACAAAGAGGTGAGAGTGAGAGCCGAGCACCCGGATCCACTGCGACGTGCCGGCTCCGGGATCCGACCACCAGGTCGTGAGCGTGGCGAGATCGGGCGCTGTGGATAGGAGGATCGCCTTGCTGCACAGCGGCGAAGAGCTCAGGAGGCGATGCTTAGGGAATGGGAAGCGGTAGCACTGAGCGAGGGTGGGGAGGTGTGTTGGGACTGAGGGAGAGAAAGAAAGATAGTTGTTGTAGTCCTAAGAAGGAGAAGATCTGGGTTTATGAATTTGGTTTTTGGATTTATGAATTTTATTTGCTGGAGGTTTTGATTGAAAGATGAGAAAATCTAAGTTTGAGTTGTGATTTTGTATATCTGGGTTTTGTGGTTTGAGAAAATCTGTGAAGATATGCTGCTAGGTTTGTGTTTGTGTACTTGCTGGAGATCGATTTGTGTTTGTGTTTGTGTTTGTGTTTGGTTGACAAGAAAGGGCAAGAAAATCTGGACTTATGTTTAAAATCTGGGTTTGTGTTTTTTGGTGTTCTTGGTGAAGATGAACATAGATCTTGATATATTTTTGGATTTTAATTTTGTTTTTTCTCAATTTTTAATATGTTGTTAGATTTTTATTATTATTATTTTATCTAATAAGTGCTACAGTAAAATTTTAATAATATTTTAATCAGTCCGTTAGCCACGTCAGCTATTTCTGTCTGATGGTTGACGGAAAGGACTAAAATAACAAGCGTTAATTGGTTTAAGGACTAAAAGTGGTAAAATAGAAATGTAGGGACCAAAATAGAAATGACCCCAAAATGTAGGGACTAAAATTGCATTTACGCCTAAAAGATTTTGGATTCAAATCGTGCTTATACCAAAAGTTAATTGATGTTTTGAATTGATGATAAAAAACAACTATTATAGAGTTGACTTAAAATTCAACTTATTTTTAGCTTAACTTATATACAATTTGTAAGTATAATTTTATTTTTTTATTAGCATAAGCAATGCCCTCAATGGGGCATGCCATTACTTGAATCTATAACTTCCAGACTTGTATGTGTGGTTGGTCACGAGAATTTCCTATAACTATGCCACGCCCTCAATGGTTTTACTATCAAAAAAAAAAAAAAAATTTAGAAAGGAAAGAAAACAATTAAGATAGCATAGTGTTCTAACATTGGTCTAAAATATAAGTATATAAATAATTGTGTTATGCGTATTGGTGAAGGTGACTGCAAAGAAAAAAAAATTTAATATAGTAATAAATAGTATTGCAAACTGGCAATGTCATCCGTACGCTACATGCACGAAAAACGCGTGACCATCATCACAACGTTAGTATTAATGATTTGAAAGTTAGACATTTTAATGATTTAACATTGATAATATATTGACTTGACTAAGTAAAACTGCATTCTCAAAAAAAAAAAAAAAAGACTAAGTAAAACTGATGCTAGATTTTGTTTGCTAGCTCCACCGATTTTTTCTAGGAAATTTTTAATAAAATATTACAAACTTACAAATCCCTATTCAATATTCAAAGTTGACAGTAGATATTAAAAATAACGTTATCGATAAACTAATAACTTGAAGGGGGCCATGAAAACATCCTCAACCTATCCAAATACACAGACTCATATCATATGATGGATGTGTTGGTTGCAAGGTTGACGTGATCAAATAGACACCATTGTAGTATCTGTCGGTTATCTTTGAATGTGTAATTTTTTTTAAAATACAATTGACGAGTATCAAGATAAGATCGTCTAGGTAAAAGGCGATCTTAGCCACACTCAAGTCGGGGACGAGAGTAAACGTAAAATCCCGTCGTCATACGTCATCATACGTCGTCCTTTGAGGCAAGCCAGGCCAGCACTCATTGAAGGTGCAAATAAATGCAATCAGGACAGTTAATAAGCAATGACTGCGCCAAACCAATTACAAGAGCAGTAATGGCTCAATAGTCACCCGTTACACCTTAAATGGAATCATCATTGTCAATTAATGTCGCATTCCTCTCAGGAGAAAAACACTTAGAGCAGCATTAACAAACATAACTGCATCAACCCAAAGCAAACTATAAAAAGGGAATTGGAACTCAGGTAAAGGGATAGGAAAAATTAGAGAGAATTGTGAGAAACTTCTTTTGAGAACTGATAAGCTGACTTTAGCATTGGAGTATTTTCAGTTGGCATCATGCCAGTGAAAACCTCATTTGCCTTTCTTTTCTTAACAACAGGTACCGAAGATCATCCATCGATATTGATGAGGAGCATACTGACGAGGTCAAGTTTCGACTTCATCAGTTTGGCGCCGTCTATGGGAAACGATGAGTTGGTCCTTTCTCAAACCATCGTGCTCCTACCGACAAAGCTCCTATCACTTGATGGACTCAACACCGGCACCACCCCTAGATCCTGTGGTGATGACTCAACAGATCCAAGCTTTAACAGGGAATGTACAATAGCTAATGAAGCAGAATGAAAAGTTGAAGCGCCGAGCTCGTCCGCAACAATGCCTCACATCATCGACGTAGCCGTAGCAAACATGACAAGGAGGCTAGTAGCCCTGAAAACAGTAAGGGAAAAGATGCAACCGAATACACAGGGCAATCCATGCATGACAACGATCACATGATGAAGAGCTTAAGAAGGGAACTTGACGAAGTAAAGAATGCAATGAAAGGGAAGACGGCGATGAACCTTGATGGCATGCTCAAAACGAACAGATTCACCTTTCACAGCCAGTGTTTTGGAGTGCCCTTTGCCTCCAAAGTTTTGTTTGCCACAACTGGAGTTCTATGATGGCACGAAGGACCCTCTTGACCACATAGGGACCTTCAAGACTATCTTGAACCTCCAACAAACCCTGGACGAAGTTATCTGCAAATCTTTCCTTGCCACCCTCAGATGGACTATTAGGGTGTGGTTTAGTAAGTTGCCAGCATCTTCTGTAGCGAATTTCAAATAGCTTAGCGACTCATTTGTTCACCATTTCATTGGAGGACAGCGTCACAAGAGGCCAACCTCTTACTTGCTAACAGTAAGGCTGCAGGAAGGGGAAAGCCTAAGGGATTATGTAAAACGTTTCAATAAGGCTGTGTTGGAGATTGACGAAGTTGACGACCAGGTGATAATGACGACTTTCTAGGCTGGACTTAATAACCTCGATTTCGTCTTTTCATTGGGAAAGACGCCGCCAACCTCTATGACGGATCTCCTGTTCAAAGCCCAGAAGTATATGAACGGAGAGGACGCCCTTATTGCGAAGGGGCTAACAAGAAAACGGAAGAAAGAAGAACTTGGTGATTCTCATGGTAAGAAGAAAGATTATAAGGATTCATATTCGGAGACTAAGACCAACAAGAGCAGTTTTGACACTCTGAAGAAGAGGATGAACTTCACCTCATTAGTGATGCCTACAGAAAAAATCCTGATGCAAATTAAGGATGAACCAGGACTAAAATGGCCCAAGCCGTTAAGCACGTCCTCTAGGAAGCGTGACCCAACGAAATATTGTCATTTTCATAAGGATCACAGCCATTACACTGATGAATGTCACGATCTGAAAGAACATATAGAAGAACTGATTCAACGGGGAAAGCTCCAAAAGTTCATCAAGAGGGAATACCACCCTGAGCAAGGGCTGAGGACAAATCCCATGACGATGTCAAGGATGATGGACGAGATCATCCAAAACAAGCCGTGGATGAGATACGAACGATAACAGGGGGACCCGTATCAGGAGGGTCATACAAGTCTTTGAAGAAGACTTATTATAGGCAGATCAACAGTGTTCACATGAAGCATTCGTCCCTAAAGTATCAATGATCAGAGAGTGACAATATCACGTTCTCTGAACGGGATGCAAATGGGATTAAGCAACCCCATGATGATCCACTTGTTATTGTATTGGAAATTAAAGGTTTCAACACAAGGAGAGTATTGGTTGATAACGAGAGCTTTGCGGATATAATGTACACGACGGCCTACCAGCAGTTGAGGTCAGATCTGAAGAGGCTTAGACCTTTCAAATCCCCATTGGTTAGCTTCAGTGGAGATTGAATTTATCCAAAAGACATCATCACATTTCAGTCACAGCTGGTACACATCCAGCTTGGGTAACAAAACATGTCGATTTTTTAATCATCGATTGCCATCATCCTATAATGTCATTCTGGGACGACCCACACTAAATCAGCTCAAGGCTGTAACCTTGACTTATTACCTGAAAGTGAAGTTTCCTACCCTAAATGGGATAGGGCAAATATGCGGGGATCAGCTTTTGGCTAGAGAATGTTACCAAGCGGTGTTAGCTTCAAGAGAAAACCATGTGTGGATGGTGGAAGAAGAACCAAGGAAACCTGCTCAAGAGTTGGAAGATGTGAGCCTAGTAGAAGGAGATGCTACTAAAGTAACAAAGGTGGGAGTAGGACTTGACTCTGACCTGAAGGGCAAGATCGTGGAATTCCTGAAGCAGAATCTAGATATCATCGCCTGGACTCACGAAGACATGCCAGACATAGACAACAAAGTGATCATAGAGCACAAGTTGAATGTCGATCCTACCAGAAAGCCCGTCCAGCAGAAACGACGAGTTTTTGCTCCTGAAAGGAATAAAGCTGTTGTGGAAGAGGTAGAGAAGCTTTTGACTGCTATATTCATTAGAGAAGTCTATTGCCTCGAATGGTTGGCCAACGTCGTCATGGTGAAGAAGTCTAATGGGAAATGACGCATGTGTGTCGACTTCACAGATCTTAACTACGCCTGCCCAAAAGACAGCTTTCCGCTTCCCAAGATCAATCAGCTGGTAGATTCAATAGCCCGCCATGAGATGTTGACCTTTATGGATGCATTCTCAGGTTATAACCAAATCTGCATGAACGAAGAGGACCAAGAGAAAACAACTTTTGTTACTAGCCAGGGGTTATACTGCTATAGTGTTATGCCATTTGACCTGAAGAACGCAGGGGCTACTTATCAGAGGTTAGTGAATCAGATGTTTAGCAAGCAAATCAGACAGAATATGGAGGTCTATGTGGACGACATGCTTGAGAAGAATAGGAAAGTAGAATTACACTTGGACGACCTCAGAGAAAATTTCGATACATTGAGGAAGTATCAAATGAGGTTGAACTCGGCGAAATGTGTATTTGGTGTCTCGTCGGGCAAGATTTTAGGCTTCATGGTCTTATATTAAGGCATAGAGGCTAACCCTGAGAAAGTTAAAGCCATTTTAGATATGACATCCCCAAGGAGTGTGAAGGAGGTTCAGAGACTGACGGGGCGTATAGCAGTCCTGAACAGGTTCGTCTCCAGAGCTACAGATAAATGCCTCCCGTTCTTTAAAACATTAAAGCAGGCTTTTCAATGGACAGACGAGTGTGAAGAAGCCTTCCAATCACTCAAGGATTACCTATCCAAACCCCTACTTCTAAGTCCGTCTATCGAAGGAGAAGATCTGTTCCTGTACTTAGCTGTCTCTCAGACGGCTGTAAGCTCGGCATTGATCTGTGAAGAACTCCAGATTTAAAAGCCAGTTTATTACACGAGCCAAGCCTTCCAGGGCGCGGAAGCAAAATACCCAAGGATAGAAAAATTAGCCTTCGCTTTAATCGTTGCATCAATAAAGCTCCATCCCTACTTCCAAGCACACACGATCTTAGTCATAACGGACCAACCTCTGCGAAAGGTGATGGGTAGGCTAGACGCAGTAGGGAGAATGGTCCGATGAGCGGTAGAATTAAGCCAATTCGACATTAATTACAAGCCTAGATAAGCGATCAAAGCCTAGGCATTGGCAGACTTTGTTGCTGAATTTACTATAGTTGATCAAGATCCAAAATTAGATTACTAGACAGTGTATACAAACGGCTTGTCAGCTTCAGGCATAAGTGGAGTAGGTGTGATCCTCTTGTCTCTTGAGAAATACATCCTCAAGTACGGAGTCCGACTTCATTTCCCAGCAACGAATAATGAAGTAGAGTACAAAGCAGTCCTAACGAGTTTGAGGGTTGCAAAGGCCTTAGGTGTGAGAAACTTGAAACTGAACTCTAATTCAAAGCTCGTGACAGGGTAGATGAACAATGAATACGAGGCCAAGGAGGACAGGATGAAGAGGTACTTAGCACTAACCAGTCAGTTAATTTCTAACTTTGATGATGTCAAGATTGCTTAGGTACCCCGGGAGGAAAATTCCAAAGCAGACGAGGTTGCTAGGCTGGCATCGTCGGAGATCAATCAACGATGACCTAGATTGTACATGGAGGTGCAATACCTTCTGAGCATTGAAGGGTTTGATGTGAATTACGTCCAATAAAGGAGAAAGTTGGATGGATCCAATAGTCACATACATCAAGGATGATAACCTCCTTGTAGATCCCATGGAAGCCAAAAAAGTCAAAGTTAGGTCGTCCAGATTTACAATCCTGAACGACGAGCTTTACAAGAGTGGATTCTCGCAACCCTACTTAAACTGCCTTGATCCAAAAGATGTTGAGTATGTATTAAGGGAAATCCATGAAGGGGTATGCGAAAATCACTTTGGACCATGATCACTCGTTAGGCAAGTTGTTCATGCAGGATATTTCTGACCAACTAAGCAAAAAGATGCAGCTCAGGTCTTTTAGAGGTGCGACAAGTGCCAACGGTTTGGAAACGTGCAGCATGTCCCAGTGGAGCACTTGACTAGCATCACCTCACCATAGCCATTCTCCACGTGGGGAATCGACATAATGGGCCCTCTACCCCCTGGTAAGAAGCAGGTAAAATTCCTAGTCGTCGCTATTGATTATTTCACAAAATGGGTGGAAGCAGAGCCTTTGGCGGTTATAATGGAGGACAAGATACAACACTTTGTGTGGAAAAACCTTGTTTGTCGATTTGGAATTCCACGAGTCATCATCTCCGACAATGGACAACAGTTTGACAGCCATAAGTTTAGGGAATTTTGCAAGGAGCTGGGAATATGGAACCACTATTCTTCACCCGGGCATCCATAGGCCAATGGCCAAACAGAAGTCACAAATCGAACTTTGCTCAAATTGATCAAAACCCAACTTAAGGGGGGCAAAAGAGGCATGGCCTGATGAGCTCCCAAGAGTGTTGTGGGCTTACAAAATGGCAGTGAGGACTCTAATAGGCGAGACGCCCTTCAAGATGATGTTTGGAACCGAGGCAGTAGTTCCTATGGAAATTGGAGTGTCAAGCCTCAGAAGGGCATGTCATGACGAACGAAGTAATGACGAGGGCCTCAGCTAGCTTTGGATTGTTTACCTGAGATCAGAGATGACGCAGCCCAGAAAATGGCCTTATATCAGGAGAGGATGATGAGGTACTATAACTAGAGGGTCAAGCTAAAGCGTTTTAATCCTTGAGATATGGTTCTGCAGAAAGTCTCATAGGCTACCAAAGATCCAAATGAAGGGAAACTGGGCCCCAACTGGGAAGGCCCATACAAGGTCGTTCGTTATTCAAGGAGAGGAAGCTACTATTTAGAGGACACAAATGGGAAACCTTTGTCTTGTTTGTGGAATGCAGAGCACCTTAAAAAGTATTATCAATGAGGGAGTAGATTCTCAGCCCTAATAAGTTCCAAGGTTTAGAACATCTCGTTTATTCATCCACAGATAAGTGGGACATCAATTTCATTGTTTTTATGCATTTATCCCTTTTTTTCTTTCAGTACTTTATTTTCAGCACCTTTTGTGTCTCCATGAATTTATACCCTTGTAACTTGTCTTTATAAACAAGGACAAATAAAATAGGCAAAACGTCTACAGAAGTTATTTCTTTTGATGACAACATTCCAAGGAGAAAATCTACCTTATGTGGAAAGGAAAGTCCGAAGCGCAATGGTCATGATAGAAACCTTGATGAGTGTAAATCATGATCTAGTGATAAAAACGTTAAGTTTAAATCACAAGGATAAAAAACCTCGTCGGTATAAATGACGCGGTCAAAATCCAAGTTAAGTGATAAAAACGTTAAGTTTAAATCACAAGGATAAAAAGCCTTGTCAATATAAATGATGTGGTCAAAATCCAAGTTAAAGTGATAAAAAAGTTAAGTTTAAATCACATGGATAAAAACCTCGTCAATATAAATGACACGGTTAAAATACAAGTTAAGTGATAAAAACGTTAATTTAAATCACAAGGATAAAATACCTCGTCAATATAAATGACGCAGTCAAAATCCAAGTTAAGTGGTAAAAGCCAAATCATGAGAGACGAAGCTTAAAAAGCCAAATCATGAGGACAAAAGATTCAGCCAAGTCCAGCTCATAAGCTAAACGAAAAAAAATTAAATTCGCAAAGATAAGCAACAAAGTTATAGCATGAGCAAAGCAACAAGTTGTTCAAGATAAAAGCCTCAAAACAAGGAGGCAACCATTGTTTGTTAAAAAGCCCCAAAAACAAAAGGGGAACCCATCATTCTCAAAACAAAATAAAAAAGAAATCATGAAGTAGGAATAGTAGATCCGTCAGCAACCTTGTTCATAGCGGGGTCTTTCTCCATGACACCAGATTCAATCTCTTCCTACTCCTTTGCTTCGTCTTCAAGAATCTCCACGTCATTCTTCTCGAAATCCAGACTAGAAAATTCTACGGCCAAGCTGTGGTGCTTCATTGTCCACTAGCGTAGAAGCTCAAACCCCTTAAAGTACTGCATGAACTGGAGATTAGAAAATTCCTCTGATTGCTTAAATTTTTGGATGATCTTATCTCTCTCGTCATCAGTCTTTAGAAAGGCAGCCTGAATTTCTTCGTCCTTTTGAACAACAAGAGCCTTTTCCACATGCAGGGCTTTTGTAAGCTCCTTTATTTTCTGGTTCGCATCATTCCTTTCGTTCATGATAGCAATCAAATCTTTCTTCAACTGAGAACACTCAACCTCGACGGATTCTGCCTTCGAAGTAGCCACTACGACCTTCTCCTTCGTGTCCAAGTAATCAGTTGTGATACGCAACGACTCCCTAAGGACCTAATGGAAACAAGTAAATAAGGAAAGAGATCGTGCATACCCACTTATACAGATCCATCCAAAAGGGATGCTGGGAGAACAGAACTACATACCTACACTAGCTTATGGATATGTCGACTGATGAGCTCGAGGGAGGGAATGGACGATAAACCCTTCAACTTATCGTTGATAATCACATTGTGCGCACGGCCCAAAGCTGTAGTAGGGTTATCCCATACACTCACCCCAACTTTGCCTTTACCTTTTGCACGGGTAATTGGGGGCGTGACGACAATCACTTCCAAAGATGGGGTTCGAGAAGAAGGGGCAACATGAGTAGATGGGAGGGCAGTGGTATCAGCTTTCTCGTCACTTAGCTTTCTTTTCTTCGAATCAGAAGTTAGGTTGGCTAAGGGTTCGTTCTTCAAGTTTCTATGGCGGGCATATTTATCTTTGCTATATCTGGTGGCCATTTCTGCTAAAAAATTAAAAGAGAGAGAGAGAGAGAGAGAAAAAAGAAGAAGAAGGAAGAGGCAATTAAACAGTTAGACGGAATTAAAAAAGATGAAGTGAGGGCAGAAGATCTTACTCTTCTCTTCTCGGCAGATTTTCTCTAAAACGTACTTTGAAGGTTCAGGGCCTAGACGACAGTCGAACAAGCGACGAGGATTAACAAGGTCATCAAAATCCTTTATTTCACAAGCATAGGCGAGGGCAGCGTGAACCCGGTGACGATTTTTATCTTCCAAGTCAGGACGATCAAGAGTTGTAAAGAATCAAGAGAAGAACTTCGTTAGACGAGTAATCAAGATATGGAAGAAAGACAAAAGAGGATAACAGAAATACTCATCAAGTGCTGGGACTTCCCATTTTCATAGTAATCTTGGGACTTCCCCCCAGAAATCATCAGACAAGGTTTCCCAACGCATTTTAGAAATGAAAAAATATTATGATTTCCAATCACAAAAAGACGAAGGAAAAGCCCTAACAATCCCGAATTTCCTATCCCAGGGCAAAAGTTCAAAATACCCATAGTGGGTAAAAGCTTTCAAACGGTACAAAAACAAAAATTTGTTTAAAGTAATCATCTCTCCGTCACAAGCAGACACCCAAATGGACATGCAGCTTATTATCGTCCTCCAAGAATTAGGGATGAGCTGACCAGGGGCAATCTGAAATTCATTTAGGAGGTTCAAAATAAACGGGTGGACGGGGAAGCGAAGGCCACACAGAAAGTTAGCCTCATAAAAACACACCTCCCCGTGAGCAAAGCTGCAAGCTTTCTCACCTAGGCGAGGTAGTCTAATTGAGGTCCCTTTGGGAAATTGAAACCTCTTCCTAAAACCGGTCAAATTTTTTTCTTTCAAGGAAAAAGACTCTGAAAGAGCATGTAAGGGAGGTAAAGATGAAGATGAAGGTAGTTTTGAAGCAGCGGTGTCCACTACTTTACTCAAAGAATCCGCGTTGGAAGACAACCCAGTCTCCAACTCGCTGGACCGGACATCATCCACCCTATACTCGATGGCGGCCATCTCCGATTGGTGTTTTATCAGAGATTGGCGAATTAAAGGATAAAGAAAAAATAAAAAGGGCCTAAGGGCAGAGAAACGGGGAACAAACAAGCCTACTTGAGGACGTCGACCTGAGGAATATTCTAAGAAAACTCCTAACCGAGCAAAGAAAAATGAGACCGAGGGGCACTCTCGACTAAGGAAATCAAAACCAACCATCAAAGCATAGAGAAAAGAGGCATTACTGGGAAAATATGAAGAATAAAGAGGAACAATTTTCTTTCTAAAAGGAAAACTAAGAATTAAGGTGCGCTAGAATCAAGGGAATTTCACGCGTGCCACGAATTGAAGAACGACACGTGTTCGCTTCCTGAAAAGTAGTCGTTTCGCATTTAAAATAAGAGCCAAGTTTCAAGAATTGAGAAGATACGAAATGTCACGTCTAGTCATATTCCTGAGATCGTCCAACTTCTTGACAACCTAGGAATGGGGGGGCAACTGACGAGTATCAAGATAAGATCGTCTAGGTAAAAGAAGATCTTAGCCACACTCAAGTCGAGGACGAGAGTAAACGTAAAATCCCGTCGTCATACGTCATCCTTTGAGGCGAGCTAGGCCAGCACTCATTGAAGGCGCAAATAAATGCAATCAGGACAGCTAATAAGCAATGACTGCTCCAGACCAGTTACAAGAGCAGTAATAGCTCAACAGTCACCCGTTACACCTTAAATGGAGTCATCATTGTCAATTAATGCCACATTCTTCTCAGGAGAAAAACACTTGGAGTAGCATTAACAAACATAACTGCATCGACCCAAAGCAAACTATAAAAAGGGAAATGGAACTCAGGTAAAGGGACAGGAAAAATAGAGAGAATTGTGAGAAACTTCTTTTAAGAACTGATAAGCTGACTTTAGCATCGGAGTATTCTTAGCTGGCATTATGCTAGTGAAAACCTCCTTTGCCTTTCTTTTCTTAACAACAGGTACCAGAGATCGTCCATCGGTATTGACGAGAAGCATACTGACGAGGTCAAGTTTCAGCTTCATCAACGATAATATTTCAAATTTATTGTATTTATTTCATGATGATTGTTTCTATCATTTGACTAAAATACTAATTGGTTTTAAGTGTAAGTGGAGTTTGAAAGCATTGAACCTCAAATCTTGTATTCGACAATAAACTTTACTGATTGAGTTAACTAAAATCCACAGTTAAAGAATTGATGTCATACCCTTTTTTTTTTTTTTTTAGTGGCTAAATTGTTTCGGCCATACTAGTGGCCTAGCTGACATGGACCAATGTTGGTCACATTCATACAAATAAATAAATAATTATAAATAAAGCTTTCCCATTTAAAAGTGTTCAAGGCTTAGGTTTTCAAAATTATACCTGGCCGGCTGGCCCATGACCTATGGCCCTCCCAAAAAAAGAAAAAGAAAAGAAATTAAGTAGTGAACCGAACTAACACGATGAATTTTACTCTTTTACTTTTATTTTAAGATAATATATATATGATAGTTTCCTACTCTTATTTATAGTTCTATGCATGCTCGTAAAATGTTTTTAGTTGTAGAACACACAAAGTATACACTAATAAGTTTAAAAAAATATTATATCCACAATCTTTTTATAATACTTTTATAACAGATTATAAGTGACATTGTTATTGGTTGTTACGGGTGGGCAAAAAAGTAATTTAAGTTTTGAATTTAAATTAGAACCAATAACAACTTGCTACCTATAATTTGTTGTGAAAGTGTTATGAATATGTTGTGCATGTAATACTTCTCATAAGTTTGAGCCTGGAGAAAAATAATTTTATTGATTTGTAAATTGAGAAACATGCATGTCGTACTTGTACTCACCCAACCCAATAAGGGTTTTTTTTTAAAAAAAAAAAATATATAATAATAGGTGAAGATGACAAAAACTCAAATTAGAATTCTAAATTGGAGTTCTAATTTTATGCCACGAGTCCTAAATTATTTATTCTTAAAGAGTTTTATTTCTTAATTTTAGAATTAAATGTGGGACCACATCATATATATTCATCTAAGTGAGTTATTAAATACAAAAACCAAAGAGTTTAAAATAAATGAATCGTAAAAAAAAAAAAAGTGATTCACAATAATTAAAAAAAAATGGACAATTTACATTTTATACCTAATAATATTTTTACAATTTTTTTAAAAGAGTTAATAAAATATAAAAATGACTATCAATAGCATTTAAATTATATATATGAATTATATTATGTATCTTATTGTATATCTTTAAGTGTATCCATGCATATGCATGGAGTTATAAGTTAGTTATTTTTAATTGACAAAAACCCTATAAGTTAATATATTATTTTCTTACATATGTCTTTTTATAAAACATTTTCAAATGTTCAATACCTTCCATAGTTTTTCGAAGTTCACGTCAGATTTTGACTTTGAAAACCTACTCTTACCAATTCCATGAGTAATTTGATTAGTAGATTAATAAATATTTTATTGTGAAATTAGTTTGTTTCATTTATTTTCATAAGTCATTGTATCTTATGTCATTTGCTATTTTGCTTTACATGATATTAATGTTTGATTGTTTAACCAAGGATTATTCATAATAGATCTAATTAACAACTCAACCTTAAAATTGGTTTATTCAATCAATTGGGGTCAAAATTTTTCCAATGCTTCCAAAATAGATATGTAAATCCTCCAGTTTTCTCGCCTTTCTTGCCAATTGCCCTGCTACGTACATATATGATCGAAATGTGCCCACTGCAATTCATTAACCATCAGCTTAATTAGTGTCTTCAACGATTGACCATACAGAGCCATGCAAGGTTCACCTTCTTGTAGTGCTTTGATAAGGGTTTCTGAGTCTCCCTCAAAGATGGTGGTGTTGATACCCAATTCCAAGGCAAGAGACACATCCTTTCGTGCTGTCATGGCCTTGATTTCAACTACGCTAGGTTGTTAACAACAAATTTGGCACAGAGCTGCAACAATTTGATCTCATGCATCCTTAGCCACTACCCCTATGTCGGCTTTGCATTTATCAGCGAAGATCACCTCGTATGAGTTTTTTTGCATCAACTTAAATGATAATGTAATACAATACGTGTATTAAATAAGGTTATGTGGCTTCAGTCTTTGATTACTAATCGAAGTACCGTTCTTCATATTCACTTTTGTAAACTTTGTATTTCGCAAAATAGAGAGGTTTAGGGTTTTTAACCTTCTTAGTTGCATGATGATACTCTCTCTAACCTCTTTCAATCGACTTAAGTGAGCCAAAGACTTATTTTGAAAAATAAGGCACAATTAACACATTATTAGTCCACCTAATTGACTCGATTAACAATTAGGTTTCTTGTGTCTCAATTGAGTGAGCCTCAGTCAAGAGACAATCGACAAATTATTTTTGATTGATCAAGAGAAAATCAAGGGTTAGTAAATGTTGGGCTTTGTGGAGCCTAGTTTATTTTTGGCCTAGCCCATTATAACCCTATAAGTAGGATATAAAAGCCACTTTTATAATTAGGGTTTTAGACTACTACTGTTGTTGTGTTTTTAGAGAGAGAGAAAAACACTGTAGCCGCACTTTGTATTTTTTCCCTGATAATAGTGAAATCCCTGCAACTCCGTGGACGTAGGCAAATTGCCGAACCACGTAAATACTGTCTAGTGCGTGTGATTATTTTTTCTTTGACGCGTGTTTTCTCTATTTTTTATTGTTTCTCACAGGTTGGAATTTTGGTTAAATTCCCAACAACTGGTATCAGAGCCTAGGGTTAGGTTTGAGTGGGAGCAATGGCAGAGGAAACAGGAAAGGCGTCTGGAATAGAAAAGTTTGATGGCACAGACTTCGCGTATTGGAGGATGCAGATTGAAGATTATCTCTATGGGAGGAAATTGCATCTGCCTCTTTTGGGGACAAAACCTGAGGCGATGAAGGCTGATGAATGGGCTCTTCTTGACAGACAGGTACTGGGAGTTATCAGGTTAACTCTGTCTAGGTCTGTTGCACATAATGTTGTAAAGGAGAAGACCACAGCAGATCTAATGATTCTTTGTCTAGTATGTATGAAAAACCGTCAGCAAACAACAAGGTGCATCTGATGAAAAAACTGTTCAATCTGAAGATGGCAGAGAACGCATCAGTAGCACAACATCTGAATGAATTTAACACTATTACAAATCAATTGTCGTCTGTAGAAATTGATTTTGATGATGAGATTCGTGCTTTGATCGTCTTGGCTTCTTTGCCAAACAGTTGGGAGGCAATGAGGATGGCAGTAAGTAATTTTATAGGAAAGGAAAAACTCAAGTACAATGATATTCGAGATTTAATTTTGGCTGAGGAGATTCGCAAAAGAGATGCAGGTGAAGCCTCAGGATTTGGTTCTGCCCTAAACCTTGAGACAAGAGGCAAAGGTAATAATAGAAATTCAAATCGGGGCAGATCAAAATCTAGAAATACTAATCAGAACAAAAGTAAATCTAGATCAGGCCAACAAGTACAATGCTAGAATTGTGGGAAAATAGGTCACTTTAGGAACCAATGCAAAAGTTCTAAGAAGAAGAATGAAGATGATTCTGCTAATGCTGTAACAGAAGAGGTACAGGATGCATTCTTGCAATAGACAGTCCACTTGATAATTGGATTTTGGACTCAGGAGCTTCGTTTCATACCACTTCACACCGAGAAATCATACATAATTATGTTGCAGGTGATTTTGGTAAGGTGTATTTGGCTGATGGTTCAGCCTTGGATGTTGTAGGTATGGGAGACGTTCGGATATTGTTGCCCAATGGATCTGTTTGGTTACTGGAGAAGGTTTGACATATTCTTAACCTGTGGAGGAATTTGATTTCTGTTGGACAACTTGATGATGAAGGGCATGCAATACTATTTGTTGGTGGTACTTAGAAGGTTACAAAGGAAGCTAGAGTATTGGCTCATGGAAAGAAGACTGGCACTTTCTATATGACCTTAAGTCCAAAAGACACAATTGCAATTGCTGCAAGTATTGATACAAGCCTATGGCACCGCAAACTTGGTCACATGAGTGAGAAAGGGATGAAGATGTTGCTATCAAAAGGGAAACTACCAGAATTAAAGTCCATTGATTTTGACATGTGTGAAAGCTGCATCTTAGGAAAGCAGAAAAATGTGAGCTTCTTGAAAACTGGCAGAACATCGAAGGCTAAAAAATTGGAGTTAGTACACACTGATTTGTGGGAACCTTCTCTGGTTGCATCCCTTGGAAGTTCAAGGTACTACATCACTTTCATTGATGACTTAAGCAGAAAGGTATAGGTTTATTTTCTGAAAAATAAATATGATGTATTTGAAACTTTTAAGAAGTGGAAGGCCATGGTTGAGACAGAAATAGGTTTAAAACTAAAATGTTTGAGTTCTGATAATGGAGGAGAGTACATAGATGGAGCGTTCAGTGAGTATTGTGCTGCACAGGGAATTAGGATAGAAAAGACCATTCCTGAGATACCATAGCAGAATGGTGTAGCTGAGCACATGAACAAAACTCTCAATGAGCGTGCTAGGAATATGAGGTTGCATGCTAGACTACCAAAAACTTTCTGGGTTGATACTGTTAGCACTACAGCTTACCTGATAAATCGAGGGCCATCAGTTCCCATGGAGTTCAAACTTCCTGAAGAGGTTTGGAGCGGTAAAGAGGTAAAATTTTCCCATTTAAAAGTTTTTGGTTGTATTTCTTATGTTCATATTGATTCTGATGCTCGTAGTAAACTTGATGCTAAGTCTAAAATATGTTTTTTCATTGGCTATGGTGATGAGAAATTTGGCTATAGGTTTTGGGATGAACAAAACAAGAAAATCATCAGAAGTAGAAATGTGATATTTAATGAACAGGTTATGTACAAGGACAGGTCAACTGTAGTATCAAATATTGCAGAGATAGATCAAAAGAAATATGAGTTTGTCAACTTAGATGGATTGACTGAAAGTACTGTCCAGAAAAGGGGTGAAGAAAATAAGGAGAATGCAGATTCACAGGTAGATCAGAGTACACCTGTAGCTGAAGTCCGCAGATCTTCCAGGAATATTAGACCTCCACAGCGTTATTCACCCGCTTTAAATTATCTACTATTGACTGATGGTGGTGAGCCAGAGTGTTATGATGAAGCCTTGCAAGATGAAAATTCAAGCAAGTGGGAGTTAGCCATGAAGGATGAGATGGATTCCTTGTTGGGGAATCAGACATGGGAACTGACTAAATTGCCAATAGGAAAGAAGGCTTTGCACAACAAGTGGGTATACAGAATAAAGAATGAGCATGATGGTAGCAAACGTTACAAGGCCAGATTAGTTGTTAAAGGGTTCCAGCAGAAGGAAGGCATTGACTACACAGAGATATTTTCTCCAGTTGTGAAGATGTCAACAATTAGACTGGTGCTGGGAATGGTAGCTGCAGAAAATTTACATCTTGAGCAGTTAGATGTAAAGACAGCATTCCTTCATGGTGATTTGGAGGAAGACCTTTACATGATTCAGCCAGAAGGGTTTATTGTTCAGGGACAAGAGAATCTAGTCTGCAAACTGAGAAAGAGCTTGTATGGCCTAAAACAAGCTCCTAGACAGTGGTACAAGAAATTTGACAATTTTATGCATAAAATTGGGTTCAAGAGATGTGAAGCTGATCATTGTTACTATGTTAAATTCTTTGACAATTCTTATATCATTTTACTGTTGTATGTGGATGATATGCTCATTGCAGGGTCTAGCATTGAGGAGATTAATAATCTGAAGAAGCAATTGTCAAAACAGTTTGCAATGAAGGATTTAGGAGCTGCAAAGCAAATCCTTGGTATGAGAATCATTAGAGACAAGGCTAATGGTACATTGAAGCTTTCACAGTCAGAGTATGTGAAGAAAGTTCTCAGCAGGTTTAACATGAATGAATCTAAACCAGTGAGCACACCCTTGGGTAGTCATTTCAAACTGAGTAAAGAACAGTCACCGAAGACAGAAGAAGAAAGGGACCATATGAGCAAGGTGCCCTATGCCTCAGCTATTGGCAGCTTGATGTATGCTATGGTGTGTACAAGGCCAGACATTGCACATGCAGTGGGAGTTGTGAGCAGATTCATGAGTAGGCCTGGAAAACAGCATTGGGAGGCAGTCAAGTGGATTCTGAGATATCTGAAGGGTTCATCAGATACATGTCTTTGTTTCACAGGTGCAAATTTGAAGCTGCAAGGTTATGTAGATGCTGATTTTGCTGGTGATGTTGATAGTAGAAAGAGTACTACTGGGTTTGTATTTACTCTGGGTGGTACAGCTATATCATGGGCTTCAAATCTGCAAAAGATTGTTACTTTGTCTACTACAGAAGCTGAGTATGTTGCAGCAACTGAAGCTGGAAAGGAGATGATTTGGCTACATGGTTTCTTAGATGAATTGGGTAAGAAGCAGGAGATGGGCATTCTACACAGTGACAGTCAGAGTGCAATCTTTCTTGCCAAAAATTCGGCTTTTCATTCAAAGTCGAAGCATATACAAACAAAATACCACTTTATCCGTTACCTTGTTGAAGATAAGTTGGTAACACTTGAGAAGATATGTGGATCTAAGAACCCAGCAGATATGTTGACTAAGGGTGTCACTATTGAGAAGTTGAAGCTGTGTGCAGCTTCAATTGGTCTTCTAGCTTGAGGACAGGAGGATGAGTTGCAGGGATGAGGGATTGCTTTTGGAGGATAGCGGCTGATGTTGATGATTGAACTAGTCTCCAAGTGGGAGATTTGTTGGGCTTTGTGGAGCCTAGTTTATTTTTGGCCTAGCCCATTATAACCCTATAAGTAGGATATAAAAGCCACTTTTATAATTAGGGTTTTAGACTACTACTGTTGTTGTGTTTTTAGAGAGAGAGAAAAACACTGTAGCCGCACTTTGTATTTTTTCCCTGATAATAGTGAAATCCCTGCAACTCCGTGGACGTAGGCAAATTGCCGAACCACGTAAATACTGTCTAGTGCGTGTGATTATTTTTTCTTTGACGCGTGTTTTCTCTATTTTTTATTGTTTCTCACAGGTTGGAATTTTGGTTAAATTCCCAACAGTAAAAAAACTAGTGACCATCTTTTCTTCAGCTAAATCTTGGAATTGGGTCTTTCAATTAATTTTAGACAATACAACTTGAACAAAATTACATGTCATGAAATTAGCCAATACTAAATCTAAAAAAAGGATAATAACACCATAATGGGTGGACACTTATACACTAGATTCTCCCCTTGAGTTGGTGATGAGTATTCCATGTGAGCCTGTTTGTCCAAACCGACAAAACTCAAAGAGTAATATTTTGTTAAAAGAGTTGTATGATTGTTATGAAATGATATCATTGCATCTATAAATAAAATGTCTGGGGAGGATTCAATTTAATTTTCAACCATTCTTTTTTTTCGTTTCTCTTTCATAAGGAAAGAGCCTCACATGAGATAGAGGCCCTCACGGCAAACATCACCAGATCAGGTTGACTAACTCTATAAAAAATTATATATAGCAAGTGAGAGTAATGTATAATTGAAAGAACTAGAGGTTACATGCATGATTCTTCTTCTTCTTCTTCTTCCCTTTTTTTATTTATTTTTTATTTTTTAAATTTTTAAATAAAGAGGTTACACGATTCTTTGGTGTCTAGAGTTTGTCATCCAAGATTTTAATATCACAACAATAAATTGTACTCTCAAATTTTTTGGGACCTGCTAGAATCCTCAACAAATTAATAATAATCCACAAATTTAATCAAAATCTTATAAATTTTCATTTTCTTATAGGATATTAATTAACAAGTTTTGTATATTTAGAAGAGAAAAGAAAAGAAATGTAATTTGTGTTGTTTAATTCATGTATAGCTTTTTGATAATTATAATATAATCGGGTGACTCAATTCAATAACTATAGGATTTGTTTTGTTTGAGTCTTCTAATGTGTAGGGTAAGATTGAAACAAAAGGTTTTGGACTAGGATTTTGATTATTGTCAAACTATCTAGAAGAGGACTACTAATTAATTTGTTAACCTTATACTATGGTCTAGTAAGATTTGGAAGAAGATTCTTAATTGCTTGTACTTTAGGTTTTTATTTAAAAAGTCTGTCGTCACCCCAAAAAAAAAAAAAAAAAAAATGCATTCTACCCTTATTGAAACATCAAAGGAGATAAATTAAGGCAAAATCTTATTAGAAATACAGTTAGGTAAACCAATCTTTATATTTTTATGATATTTTGACTATTTTTTTTATTAGGCTACGTCATCATGCTTAAACCCTACTAAAAAAATGAGGAAATTTTTTTTAATGGGAAATGATCCACTTCCATTGAACCCCTCCCTCTCTCCCCCTTTTATTTTTAATCGAATGTGAGACGTGGCATTTTTATTTGATTTTTAGATACTGCATGTCTTACTTCTAAATAAACATTGGTGGCTTCAATGGGAGGGGTGCTTTAGAGTTTAGAGTATTCAAATTGGCTTAGCCAAAATTTTATCTCGATTATAGAATATGAACCTACCTATTGTATTTTATCTAAACATTTTTCAAAACACAAATGTATGATTCTCTATCTTAAACAATACAAACAGCACTCTCTAAATTTGATTGAAATTCATTTTAGTCATTTAAATTTACTTTTGTTTAATTGAGCCATTTAAACTTCAAATTTATTCAATTAAGACATTTCGTCCAATTTCGTTAAAAAATTACTGTTAAGTATGCAATTAACAAATGAAAAAAAAAAAATTTTGAATAAAAAATAAAATGGAAGTGGATTATTATTTCTTCAACTTTTCAAAACACCTCTTTTTTTGTTTGCAAGACACAAAAAGAATAAATAAGGATTTGCTTAAACTACATTGTTCTATACATTTAGAAAAACTCTGTAAATGGTATTTGGGCTAGTGTATAGATTAGTCAATGCCATTGTTTTTCTATGGGTCTCATTAGGCACATTGGGCTCCTATACTATTTTTGCATAAGCCCATATGATTACATGAATGCTCTTAGATTACAACCCAAATAGAGAGCCTTAAGGCCCACATTGATTTTTTTGTACCCCTGGTTTGGGCCGAGCCTTGCCTACACCAAGCCCAATTTCAACCTATGTGAAGGCCCACTTAATTCAGATCTGAACCTAGTTCCCAATTGAATCCTATTGATCCACGTGGGCTCTTGATTGGGTCCCACAGTTTCAGTAGATCCAACACATTGAGCTCTAAACTCTACTACTATCTTTCTCTCTCTCTGTGAACCAAACCAAAAAAATCAAATTCAGTGTAGAAAAATATAGCCAAACAGTTTTTTCAACTGTAATAACTGAACCAATATTCACCGTCCGATCAAAAACAAGAAAAAAAGAAAGAGAAGGATCCGAATTTTGGAGATCCGAATGACGGATCAAAATCTGGAGTTACAGGAATCGGGTTGGGAGGAACTGAGACGAGAGGCTCGGAAGATCGAAGGCGATCTCGACGTCAAGCTCAATTCCTACGCCAAACTCGGCGCTAGGTTCACCCAAGGAGGTACCTACGCATCTTCAAAAATTCTATTCAGATTTATGCGTTATGCGTTTCGATTTGATGCCAAATTATTGTAATTTTCCGAGATTTGATCTGTTAGATTCAAATTCAATTGTAAAAATCAATCGAAGATGTTGAATTTTGAATTCAAATATATATATTCAATTTCTTGAACACGCATTTATTTTTTTGTAGAAAATTTGGGGAAATTATTGTGTCGGGTCATTAGAACATGGTTTTAAAAACTGAAACGGTCAAAGAACCGGAAATGGATCCGGTTCCCATGTAGGTACTAGTTAGTAGGGAGATCCTCAGTGGCAGGAGTGTAGGAATAATTGCAATCCTTATGAATACATTAACAGTTTTTGCGCGCACGCGCTAATTAAGAGCCTTGTAGCTTAGTGGCATTGACGGGTCTATAGTTCCCGTCCTTGACTTGTTATAACAATTAGTTTTTATTTTTATTTTAAAAAAAAACAGTTTATACACCTTTAAAAATAAATGTGGTACTTTTCTTACCTGAATTGCGCCATAACGTGCGCGGAGTGTGAGTATTACAGATGCAAGTCAGGAGGAGCTTAGTGAAGTGCCACTTTTTGAAACTTAGGAAACCGAATAATCGTATGATTCGTAGTCAAAGCTTTGAAGTTCAATTTTCTTGAACAGATATTTTGCTAGAATTCCTATATTTAGTCTCTCAAAATAAAAAAAATTCGGGGAAAATTAGTGTGTCGTGCCTTTTTGTGGTTTGTGATGGGAGTGTAGGAATGATTGTGATCCTCGTGAAAGTACAATGGCAGTTTACTTACTTGAGCTCCAATAGTGCCGTCCACATTTCTGGAAATCGATTGCAGGTTGCACTTTACGGGTGGTGCTTTGTTCAAATTTCATTTAGAATGCGTTACTTTTCACTTCACCTGTTTGGGTGAATGCCCTTGGATTACCCGGCAATTGGTTCTGGCAGGTGGGGTTAGTTACCCGTAGGTTTTAATGGCTAGAGATGAGTTCAAAGGGCTCTTCTTTAGAATGGTTCCCTACATTAAAAAAAAAAAAATGTTACTTTTTTTCACTTGAATTGAGCATAAGTATTAAAGATGCTAGTGGGAAGAAACTTAGTAAGGTTCCACTTTCTAAACCACTTATTAGGAAACCGAACTCCCCTCATGCTGTACTATCAGTGGGCAAAGAATAATTTGCCCTAAAATCTTGGTTCTCAATGTTCATGACATATAAAGTAATTTCCAGTTTTTATCAAATGTTTGTTATTTTTTCTTTTTGGATTCATTCTATTGCTGAAATTTTCATAGGAGTAGTTGAGTATATAACGCATGTATACTTGAACTGATATCCTCTATTTTACAATTTTTTTGTTTAATGCAATTATTCTTATTTATTGGAAAACACATGGTAGCTTTGTTAGGCTGTCTGTCTTTATGATGATCTCTATTATGGAATCAGGATATGTGGATACTGGGTCCCCCTCTGTTGGATCCAGCAGATCATGGAAATCCATGGAAATGGAAATTCAATCGTTGCTTGAGAAGCTGCTGGATATAAATGATTCAATGAGTCGATGTGCTGCATCTGCTACACCTGCTACTTCTGTAACTCAGAAGCTTGCAAGGCATAGAGACATACTTCATGAGTTTACCCAGGTTTATAATCTATGGCTTACTTCTTTTATGTTTTTTGTCCTGCATTCAATTGTAGCAAAAAGAACTACAAATCTAAATGAAAGTTCACGTAATTCACTATGTTCTGCAGAATATTACTTATCAAGACTGGTAAATGATATATGAGTTTCCGTTTCTGTTTCTGTTTTTGTGGTTTAAAAACAAAAGATGTAAAACTTTGATCATTGGCATATATATTTTGCACAGAAACCTGACCCTGATAAAGCTATTTATTGACTTCCAGTTATTTACTTTTCACTAGCAGCTATTCTTTAGTTGACTCAGCATTTCTTAAACAATGCTAGTATGGGGTACTGCTCTAAATGCTAGGCTTTTCTGATGTAATCCACCTATTTTTTAAAGGACTAAGACAATTATGAACTAAAAATTGTATCTGATATATGTATAAGTGACAACTGCGTGCTGCTATACTGCTAATATTGGCATTTATATAATTTAGAAATAGAGGCAAACATCACTTGAAAATTATGCAAACTGAGAAACATCACAGTTTAGGCCACCCAAGATCAAATTTCATGGGATGGGGACATATATTTGATATAATTTTCGACAATAAAACACCTTTAAGTTTGGGTTGTTTCTTTTGCTCAGTCAAGTGCCCCCTCCTGAAGAGGGTGGGAATAGTTAATACTGATTTCGTAGATCATGTAACTGCTAATATGATTGTGCCATGAATTACCTTATTGGCTTATTCTGAAACAACCTAGTCTGTCTTCCATACAGGGACGGAACTACAAAATTTCTATTTTAATACTAATAAAATCGTAAATTTTATAAATTCATATGTAAATATACTTATCGGCTCCCTAAGATTTGAAGGATAGAAAAAATACTAATGATTAAGTTAATGTTCGGCTTAGATTCTCCATGATACAGTGGTGCACGTGGCTTCAAAGAAGATTTAATATTTGCTTTGCTGTCGTGATTTAAAGATGTTTAAAATTTTAGTTAACTTAGGATCGGAATGAGAGAAAACTGAAATTGTTTTCATTGAATTGATAAACATTACAACTCTGTTTAAATATATACAAAACAGAGTATAAAGGAGAAGGAAAAACTAACTAGTCAACTTGCACCAACTGAAATTAACAATCTAGCAAACTATTGAAACAACCAATCACAAGATGAGATGTGGCTACTCTAACTAGTTAATATAAAGACCTAACAGCCTAAAGTTTTACATAATATAAGAACTTGGACAAACTTGCAGAAGCCTTCATTTTTTACACTTTGTACCAATACATTATAGTTAACAAAGCAATAAAAATTTTCCCTTTTCTCAACAAAAAAAGAAAGAGTTAATCCTCTCTTGAAATAACCCAATCAACATCTAGTAATGTATAATTGGCTTCGATTTTATAAAATGAAACTGGAAGATGATCTCTTGACAGATTTTTTGATTTTATACACTGTGATATTTAGTATGTAATCATAGATTAATTATGAAAATTAAAAGAACGCTGAGTTCACTTTTAATAGATTAGTGTATTGTAATGTATTAAAAAGTTGATTTTCATGATTTCTTTTTTCATACATTGGCCCCCCCTCACTCTACATCCTAGGTCCGTCCCTGCTTCCATACATGATTGCATGTTTGAATTGTGACCAAGCTCATTTGGGAAGGCATTTGATTTGCTATTCCCCTCCTTGCATTTGAGTTGCTATTGTCAATCTTGAGAAGGGTTGCATTATCTGGATTTGGTTATTCCCATCATTAAATTGGATTCCAGTATTGCCAATGCACTCCTGCTCAAACGGGACCTCCTGCCCATAAGAAAGTTGAGGGTAAGGTTATGAGTTCATAATCCATTAGGTTCATGTGTAAATTTATTAATAATTAAAAAAAAAAAGAAAAAAAAAGGATTCCAGTATCCATTTTCCTTGTTAGAAAATATGGCTATACTTTGCTTGAAGTTTTTCCATGCTTTCATTGTGTAACACTAATAGTTATGCTCTGTCAGTGCTCAGCAGAATCATTTTCTGTGTTTATGTTATGTGTGGTACTAAGAGGAAAGTACAATTCTATTTTCTTTCTCTAAAGGATGATTTTAAGTGTTGTGGGGGGTGTGGGAATTCTGATCTGTGTAGCCTTCAAGATTCCTTACTTTTTATTTCCTTTTTTGGTTTTAAAGCGTAAGCCTCTGATCTATAATTTTGAAGGATGCTCAATTATCCGTCTAGAACTTAACTTCCAACTGAATAGTTGCAGGAACTTCGCTGACAAATATCCTCTTTTATGTGGAAATAAGAACCGTTGTAGAGGGTTTTAGTTTTAGTTTAGTCATGAGGCATTAACACTATCAGCACTATCATTTTATTTCTGATCTATATTTTATACTTATGTAAAAAAAAATTAGGCATTAACACTATCATTTTATTTCATGGGGAAATAGGAACTATGGTAGAGGGTTTTAGTTTTAGTTTCAATCACTATAATTTTATTGAGTCAATCCATGGCATGTTGTGAATCTCTTTTAGGAATTTCGAAGAATCAAGGGAAATATAAACTCTATGAGCGAACATGCGGAGCTGCTGAGTTCTGTCAGGGATGATATCAGTGAGTATAAGGTTAGCATGACTAAAAGCTCTTCATTATTCCATAATTATAGTTACAACTTTTCATTGCTGTGTTTTTGTTGTTATTGTTATTATTTCTTGTGCTTTGTTGTCTCTCAACATCAGGTTTGTCTCACTTGCTTTCATGCAGGCATCTGGGAGCATGTCCCCAAGGATGCAGTTATTGCGGGAGAGAGCAGCCATCCATGGAAGTATAGCTCATGTAAGCTTAAATGCTATTCTCTAGTCATATTACATGTTGTATGCTTTACAGAGAAATTTCCACTTTTGTATCTGTTACAATATATTTTCCATTTTATGTGATGTAAAGAATGAGATGTTGAGGTTTTTCAGTGGCACCACATGAATAGATAAAGGTATGAAGTAACTAAAGGCTCTTTGGATCGTATAATTCTAGGGTCAACAATTAAGTGTTATTGAAGCATCAATTAAGCCAATGATTTTAGAATTTTTGCAACTGATTGCAAAACGTTAAATTCATTTGGCTTTTAATTGAGGTTGAATTTGGACTGAAAAATTGGTTCTAAGTTTGGTTAATTCGCCTGAAAAATGGTCTGGTGTTTCTTTGAAGTATATTTTTACTTGATCCTCTGATCCCATGTCAATGATTTTAAATTTATAGATGCTTTGATCATTGGATTCTCATAAATTTCCTTGTTGCCAACGACTGAGAATTCTTAGTTGGACTGAGGGTATTTAACAATCTTATCTGATTTCATTCATGTTTACAAAAGTGCCAATGAACTCTAACGCAACTGGCACCTCTTCCCCTTATAAGTTCTCAGTGGAGGGTGTGGTCATGGTGCAAGACCCATTGGGTGCATGTGTAAATACCAATAATTTAGAGAAAAAGAAAAAGAAAATCACAGAAGCAAAAGAAATACCTTGCAGTAGCAATTCAATGGTAGGTCTGTTATGACTGTATATCCTGTTGTTCAGGTGAGCCAAATCCTATATCATATTTAACATCTAATTGCAATGATGGTAGGCTTTTTGATGTGGTCTTGACAGAAAATGTGCTTTTTTATTTATAATTATTGGCAAGTTACATGCACACCTGTGACCTCACCCTCCCAGTCAAGTATTCACATGTGCCTTTTATCACTTCTGGATTGGAATCTCAAGTTGTCAGCCTCTGGGGACAGGATTACTTCCGTAACTAGGAGCTGGACCACAGGGATCCTTTATATGCTGGAGTTTCAGTTGGTTTAGGTTGTGCTAATTAGCATGCAAATATATTTGTGTACTTTCACCTGAAAAGTTTGAGGGAAATTGATCAAGTGCTCAGAACTTCTTTTGGAAGGTCAAGATTTAGGCAAAAATGGATGGAAAAATGGTAGGCAGATTATCTTAAAAAAACTAAAGGATTGGTGTAGGGCGTTAGAGTTGAGATATGTTTGGGCTCAGGTCATTGCAGAGAATTCTTCTCTATCTGGACTGGTGCTGCAAACTCCTATCAAGGGGAAGAAATGTTTGAGATGTTGAGGAACCTGGAGACTGCTCTTGGTTATGGCAGAAGCGTATACATAAGGATATTAGCTTGTATGAAGGCTACTTAATTTTTAGTATATTGGCACATGTATGAGTTGTTGGTCATAATCAGTCATATGAATGTATAACTTTGTAGTTTTGTTGCTATGTATGGCTCTTTAAGTGTTGGTTGTGTATACATTGATGTGTTCATGCAATTATCCCTAATTCCTGACTGCATAGAAGTTTGTAAAATACAATGCTTCAAGCTCTTTCAGTCTGCGATCTACTTTTGTTGTTGGCCTCAAAGCTGCATAGCATGAATTCTTGAGAAATCTAACTTTTGGATCTGCTGATCCATTGCATTCTGATTTTTTTGGGGCATAAATGCACTATGAAGAATTTATTTACCATAATGCATTGAATTCTATAATATATTTCGAATACTATTAGGTCTTCTTGGAAATTAGTCCTTTTGTGAATGAAAGCTTCATTCATTTTCATCATCCACATTTTAATGCTGGATTCACCACTGTGCAGATAGATGATGTTATTGGTCAGGCTCAAACAACAAGACAAGTTTTGGGCTCTCAAAAGGCTATGTTTGGAGATGTTCAAGGGAAAGTGAAGAATCTAAGCGACAAGTTTCCTATTATCCGTGGCCTACTTGGTACGTTGTGAGGCAGTCTTTTCTCTGTGTATTTTTGTCATAAATCTTGTAAGTATAATGAGATTAATCTTGCACTGGCTTTTGCAGGTTCAATCAAACGTCGGAAATCAAGAGACACTCTTATTTTGGCTGCAGTCATTGCCGCTTGTACGTTGTTTCTTATAATCTATTGGCTTTCAAAGTAATTAAAAGTGTGATTAAGTGGTATGGAAATTTTTAAATGGTGTTATTTTTAGGAATTTTGCTTTATGTAATTTGTTACAACAAATCAATTTCTCTTCTGAAAGTCTGTTTCCATACGCAATTATTCTTCCAAACACTTGCCCACAGTCATTCTTTCTTTCTTTTCTTTCTCTTTTCAAGAAAATAATAAACAAACCCACCTTGGATTTGACAGGGATTTTACATATCTGTCGAAAATGCAAAAACATTTAGGATTCATGCTGATGCGTGCTCATAATTTTTAGAAGGGGAGACCCTCTTACAAAAAAAAAAAGGTTATAAAATGACTAGCTAATGACTTCAGATCTGTGAAATGGCACAACCTAAATCGATCTAGTTTTGATAAAAGAGATTAATTTCTGTTACCTCTTCAAATTGGTTGAAGTATTATGATAATTGACATGGGTATTTTGGAGGTACTTGCCGCTAATAAGCTATATTAGAAGCTTAAACTAAAGTCAAGTTAGTATCAGAGTAATTGTATTTGTAGCTAGAAACTTTGTCTCTACTCCTTGATCTGCACAATGCTCAATTCCTAGGAGTTTTTGAAGTCATTGCTTGAATATTGTTTGTCCATTCCCAACATGTATAAATTAAATAGGCTAAATTACAAACTGTACTCGTTGAGTATTGTCCTTTTTATTTTTGTCTTCGTAATTTCAATTTAAAAAAAAAAAAAGTTTAGTCCCTCACCTTAATTTGAGTTTGATATTTTTCCAGTTTATAATATAGATAAAGATGGCTAAAATTTGTTTAATCACATATAAGAATTTAAAAAGAGGAAAAAAAAAGTTTCAATCCCTCCACAGCAATGCCATTCATCAACTGCCACAAACCATCATCGTCGATCTATAATCACTCTCTCTCACTCTAAAAAACATAGCTTACAACGATGAGTCGATGACTACAGTTTTGGACCGGTGATGGTATTTGACATGGCAAAATGCTTAAGAGATTGGAAGAGTATTATTCTAGAGCCTAGGCTTTGCTACCAGGTAAAGTCGTAAAGACTAGAAGTCTATATTGAATTGTGTATAACTGTACAAAGAACGGTTTTTAAATAAGTAGGCGTATCGCATATGAGTGTAGTACAAGAAAATTCGCTCACTGTAGGAATTTTAGAAACCTCTAGACGAACAATGTTATAATAATTTTCTGTAGTTTTACCATCTCCAAATTGAGAAGACATCTCATGCATTTAATATATGTATCTATGAGGTCCACATGCTGCTTGCTGGTGCATGTGAGTTCTAGCTTCTGAGGTATTATTCTTTTGCCGTAGTGTAATGGGTACTCCTTCGAGTCTTGATCATCTTGTGGTCCAGAATGCTGTGCCGCATATATCTCGTCTCTTCAAACTTTCTTTTTGATTGAGCTGTTCTAGCATGTTTTGGTGATTAACCAACTGAAACATACAGTAATCATAAAAGAATTTCCTTGCTTCGGCTTTTTGTATCTAGTTTGAAACATGTACAATCATAAGTTTTTTAATGTGGACTTGTATGTCAATACCAAAAAAAAAAAAAAAATTGTCTGGATAAGGATTCAAGAAGTTTTTTTGAAATAAGGCATTTTGTTTTTGGTGCCTATTTGAAAAAAAAGCTACGACAATGACCAATATTCAAGCCAAAAAGGGCCAACAATTCTTGAAGATGCAAGCTTTGCAAACCTAATTAGGTTTGAAATTTCCTCTTCACCTAACGCTTTTAATCTCCATTGCCGTAAAAATTGCCCAAAACACAGATACATAATAAATGAAAAAGAAATTTACTAATACCTTAAAATGATAAGAAAGCTTGGTACTTCATGCATGCATGTGAACATGTTTTCTCTTGGTCTAGAGAGGAGGAAGGAAGTAAGAAACCCACAATGAACACAGAATTTCTTGTCTTAACCTGCACATGGGAAGCACACCACGCCTGATCTACTTCTTGTCCGGTTAGGGTAAAAGAATCAAGAGCTGCTAGCTGGGACATTGCTAGAACAATTTTTTTTCTTGTAGGCCCATTTGTGAGACGATTCAATAAGAAATGAATATGTTATATTTACAATAAATTCAAAATGACAAGCTATTACTGTTTCTAATCTGGGCCTCCACCAATATTACTTTTTTACCAACTAATAATAATTTATCACTTAAAATTTGTTGTGAAATTGTTTTGAAAATATTGTGAACTTAGCATTATTCGTAAGATTAATGAAATGTTGGACAAACTAACATACACACACATATATATATATATATATATTTTTTTTTTTTTCAAAATGAAAAGACATATGCGCATGCAGTTAATTCTGGCAAACATCAAAGCAGGTAAGTACCAAGTACAAAAACAATGATACAATGAAGCAAGCATGGTTAAAAGGCTTTTCTTAGATTTGACTTTTTGTAAGATCATTATCTGATTATAGATTGGGTACCATAAAAAAATTCCTAATCCATGTTTGACTGAAACTTGATTAATTTCCCAACTTCTTTAATTAATTGCAAGGTCATTTTTTTTGTTGTTGAGAAAAAAGCTCTCCCTTATTGGCTTCCTATTACGGGAATGACAGTCAACTTCATTTTAGGGGATGACAAGATCAGCCATATAATTTGTTTTAATAAAGTTTGATTTCGTATAACAATTATTATGAATCATATCCTTCCAAGATTCAAAGTGGATTTTCACTTTTTAATAGTTTTTTTTTTAAAAAGAGTTTTAACCTATGGTGTTCACTCCTGATGATAGTTATTTATCAATAAACTAAGATATCAATTGGTTTGTGTAGACGGGGATTAAACTTTAGATCTCTTATTCAACTATCAGAAATTTTATCAGTTGAAATAATTGGAATTCACCACTATTTGATGATAGGTTGCATTCTATTACAATTCTTTTTTTTTTTCATTTTAAATATTTAGAAAAAACTAACTAAATACATTTGTAACGACTCAAGAAAAGTGATAGTGGCATTTGCATTTATACCCTAAAAGAACTAGTCAAATTATAATTAGAGCTACTAGTCAAAATACACATGAGGCTCCTTATTATTAATTATAAACTTAGGACCTACCTAGTAAATACTTGATGGGGGACTCAACACACACCTGTACAACATATGCTAAAACAATCCAAATCAATTGGGTCCGCAAAACATAGGAGCTCAATTCATCTCATAAAGGAGGTGGGCATCCTATCATTGCTTCTTAGCCTAGTCACATGTTTCTATCACATTGAAAGGAAACAAAAGCTACATGTATTGAAGATAGAAAGGAACAAGAAACCAAGAAATTCAAGGTTTTCAAGTAATTGCCGCATACGCATCATTGAGGCTGCGTAAATAGGTCTTTAGGCTTGCCTATGCACAACCCCCCCCCCCCCCCCCCCCCCCCCCCCCCCCTTTTTTTTTTTTTGGTAATCGCTTGCCTGTGCACCCTAGAGGTAGAAAATATGCTCTTTACTATATTTCTATCCTAGGCAAGTTTGTACCCTATGAATAATTAAAAGCAGAAATAAAAGAACTCGTAAATTAAAATGTGAAAAAAAAAAACACACACCCACACAACAAGAGCTTGGAATGGAATCAGAGTTGTTGGAACTTGAATAGTCCCATCGGTCTTTGGATAGAGTAATTTTACCATGAACACAAGAGTATTAGAAAACTTTTAGAGTGAACAATCAAAGACCTCAGAGAGACTATTCTAAATATATATGTGTATATATATATATATATATATAATCTAGAAGAAGGTGTTTTATAAAGAAGCTTGTTCTCTATCATTCAATCGAAAATTCCCCTTGAGTGCTTGATTCACTACAAAAAAAAACTGCACTATTGCGCGGGCCAAAACTGCCGCTAGCCTTGCGTTGCCACAATAGCTTTATTGCGGCGATAACAAAAAACACCGCAATAGATTGACCATTTAGCGGCGCTTTTGGCCTATTGTGGCGGCAGAACAATGCTGCCATATGAGATTACCATTCAGGTCAATTGATCTTTTAGCCGCGGGATAGACCTGCCGCTATATGTGACAACCTTTAGCGGCAGGCAGTAAGCACCCCTATAGGGTTTATTAAACAACAGACTCTACGCACCTTTTAGTCCGGTTATGCCTGCCACTATATGTGTGAGACTTTAGCGGAGGGCCAAAAACGCTGCTATAGGCCTCCAATTATTTCATAATTTAGTCCTTCAGCGGCGGGCAAAAACCACATTTCTATAGGTTAATTTTTTTCCCTCCTGGGTTCTAAAACCACGTTTCTATTACAAATAACCTGTAACAATTTTAGCTCCACTAAGACAATACCACAAATGTAACTAGATAACACCACAAATGTCTCCAAACTAACATTATATTAACATAGAAATATTCTATTACAAATAACCTATAACAATTTTAGCTCCACTAAGACAATACCACAAATGTCTCCAAACTAACATTATATTAACATAGAAATATACTATCAAATACATAACTTTGTCTATAACCATCATCATAAAATTAACAAAAGAAAGATGTGGTCCTTTGTACACTTGCAAAATATTTTTCAACACTTGCAAAAAATGTGTTTAGAGTTCAAATGTGGTTCTTTGTACACAAAATGTCCTCAACATAAAATTTATGAACTGCCTGGTTGATGGGATGCGGCTGATGATTTTTGGAGAGCTAGGGATTGTAGGGTCGGAGGAACGTCCTACATACAAAAAAAAAGGCAATAATTAGGACACAACATTGAAATTAATGCAATCAAAGTGATTACATAAAAAATAAAATAAAAACCAAGACAAAGAACTATACCTGCACAAACAGTACTACAAAAGTATCAAATACAAGTGCCATGACAATGAAATTAAAAGTACTTGATGCCATTAGCAGTTAATTAAAAGTAATTTTATTCCTAATGGAATTAACTGAATCAAAGCTCTTTGTGGGAATTCGGGTTTATTGTTTCAAAGCTCAAATCACTGACTCCGTAGTCCTTCACAATTCCATAACAACCAAAATTTAAACCATCATCACAAAATAACAAATACTCAACAAAAAAATCAACATAAGTATGTGTCCAACTAAGAGTTTTTCAGCATAAAATATCAATCCCATCATCATTTAAGTATTCCAATTGCATTTTCATACTCCAAGTCCAATGATCTATATATAGATAAGATCAATGAAGAAAAAAGAAATCCTTCACCATTACTTAACAACCAAAAAAAGCAAGCTAGCATCACACATTAACAAAAAGCCATCCAAAATTTTACTAAAGTATGCATCAAAGTATCAAACTATATATTTGTTTTTAAAAGTATAACTTATCAAATCCATCATTGTGCTATCAATTATGTTTTCAACCATGACAACCAATCTCTACAACTCATCTTCAAACACATCATGCTACAAAATTGGCTCATTATCAAGCTTGTTATTTCCTACCAAATCAAAATTAAAACAAACAACAACAATTAATAACAGTATCATACAAAGCTACCAAGCCAAAGGACAAATGCCTAGCATTTGGAGTTGCTAAGACTTTAAGATTTGGGAACTTTATAGAGAGTAGTCTCAAGGTATTCAAGTGGCAGTAATCATCAACTGCTTTAATCAAAGAACTTATTTATAACAAAAACAGGGAACTTAAACTTATAAGTACACTCATCATCAACTGCTTTAATCAAAGAACTCAAACTGCAAACATATTACACCAAAGAATTCTATAACTTGAGAACTAACCATCTTGTAACCAAACTCCAAAACCCACATTTAAAGATAGAAATCTTTATGCATACCAAAATAACCAATCAAAGGAATTAAACAAACATTAATGCCAACCTGACTGCATTGTGAAGTTATTTGTTGCATTTGTTGAAGCATGCGAGCCATTCTTTGCTCCATCTCTTCAAATTGGCTAAGTCTTTCCTTCATTTCGTCAAAAGAGGACAATTTCTCCTGCATCTCAGCCAAGGAAGCCTTCAGTTATGCAACTTCATCGTCCCTTTATTGACTTGATCGTATTTGAAGGTCCGTGAGAGCAGTCTTGCTACTTCGGCCACTTGGGCATGGACCAAATCCTACCCCACGAATACGACCTTTGTGCTCCTTACCCATCACTTTGGCAAAAACATCGTCTGGTGCCCATGCAATACTACCACTTGTGTCAGATGATTGCAATTGATTCAAAGGTTCAGCCAACAACTCCTTCATTTTATCCTGATATATGAATTCAATGAGCAATTTTTAAATAGCATTTAATGAGCAATCATTTATGAATAGTACAAATAAGATTTGAAATTATGGCATAGCAGTACCAACAAGATTTGAGCAATATCCGGCAAGAACCAAATGTCTAATAGATTGCTTGTTCAGAAAAAAGCCTCATAGTTCAGGTCCAAACAACCTTTGAAAAGATACGAATATGTTTAATAAATCTTGATTCTTATCATTTATTTAGTGCAGCCTTTTTCTCATATTCAAACACATCCTATAATATTATGCATCTTGAACTCAATCTGTAACAACAGTAAACAATGAAATGCTTTCTAAAGAGGCTTGCTCATCCAACAAAGATGGCAAAGCCTACTAAGTTTACATAATATTGCAACTGTAAGTCTAGAGTGCTTAAAACAACTATAGGCTACGAATTCTACGACCAATGCTAAAATTGCAATCGTAAATTAAAAATCTATAACTACATTTCATATATCTCAACATCATTAACTTCAAGTCAGTCACCACATGAGATGGGGGGGAAAATGGATTTCTACAATGCGGCATAAAAGGTAAAGGTTTGAGTATAATTTATTTAAAGAAACAGCGCAGTAGGTTTCATTCAAATTTAATCATGACTTACACCATTCTAAGTTATTTTGAAAGTCTTAAATGCAAGTTAGACTAAATTTGAATGCAACTCCCCCAAAGGAAATTCCTTTGTATCTTTTCCAATCTAGCTGCCACAACTCAAAAGAGAACCTCTTTAACAAAACTTCATATCCAGTGATACAACCTTCTCAAAAAAGAAGAAACACTATGCTCCACCTCAAAATCCCAACTATTGTATTCTTCCAAATACTCCCTAAAAGACAGTGAAACCATGATCCAAAGATTAGTGTTATTATGTTGACCAAACTTCACTTCCTAACACCCAAACAGCTCCTAAATTGTTTTAGGCACATTAATTCTAATTCAAATGTAGAGAACACAAACAATTGTCTACCCAAGAACAAAACCTTTCTAGGAAAGGTTACTTTCCAAATACTCCTCGATGAGGAAGCTACATGCCTACCTGTAACCAAACCCCTCTATACAAAGATTGAACCTCAAATTGTAGCAATTCCTCCAAAAAATTCATATTATCATAAAAACATTTGTGATTTGAATGGATCTACTTTTCAATGAATGTTCACTCATTTAAAAATGGGCAGTGTTGCGGTGCTAACAGTAAATGTCCGAAAGTTCATTAGTAAATTAAGGTTTAGTGTTCATTTTTGTGGTGGTCAGAAGTCATATTGATCCCAACCCCCAACACCATTTCACCTTCTAACCAAAATGTAGAGAAGACAACAAGAAATAAACAAGAATAAGTTTTTTATGATTGGCATAAAGCGCATGCAAAGCAAAATATATACTAGAAGATTAGAATCTAAATAATAATAAGTTCAAAGATACCACCAAATCTTAATTCTTCAAGGAAAAAATTTAATTCAAAAACAAAGAGCAATATAATGTAAAAGGAGCAATATACTATAATAGATTGCTTGTTCAAAAAAAAGCCTCATAGCAGGCTCTCTCTCTGTAGAAGCCAGCTAGTTTCCAGCAAAACAAGGGGAAAAAAAAACACCAATCAAATAACCTAACCTGCTTAATCCACAATCTAGAAGTTCCACCTACCATAGTTTTTTAGATATTATAGTTCATATCACTAGTGGAATATATATACCGAAAACATATATGCAAAGGAAACAAAGCAACAAAAAAGAACAAAAGAATCACTTGACATATAAAATTCATATGAATCAAATAATGGAGGCCACTGCCTCCATATTATTGTTTTGTTAACCTCCATATTTTTGTTTTGTTAACCTTCATTTCATTTAGCTCCCATATACAAACTCAAAAGCACGCAGTAATAAAATTTAATGTAATAAAATGGATTACTCACCATTTTTGCTTGCACTACAGGATTAACTGCAATTCCATCTTTACGAGTATGCAGTATTGAATATAATGCTACACGCTCTACAGGACGCCCATCCGCTTTTGCCTGCAATATGAACATCATATTTTTGTAGTGATTCATATTGGTTCCACATAAACTTAAGATAAGTCAAATCATTTACATATTAGTCATAATACTTATTACCTTCTTTGCAGCATGCACAACAAAGCTACATGAACCAGCAGTATGTAAGTCTTCCTGTTTAGAACGACGGTCCCTATTCTTCTCTAACTCTATCTACAAAATTATGGAGTCAGAGAATACAAAAACAAACAAACAGACTTACATTTTTACACACAACCACAAGTGTTCTACTAATTTAACTATTGTGTTATAAAAATAAAAAAAATAAAAAAAATTTATTCATACAGAAAAATCATAGAAAATTAACATTGTTTAGTAAAGGTGCTATTTATCTCATGTGTTTTTCTAACTAGAATATCACTTCACATATTTTGTGAAATTTTTTTTAACTATTCATAGAGATCTTAATGTAGTTTCACACTTTCACTAAGTTCTTATTATATTAAAAAAAAAAAAAAAAAAAAAAAAAAAGGTAAAACAAAACTTGCCTCTTAACAAAGAATTTCAGCAAGCTCAAGATATACAATTGGGCAGCCGTGGAATTCTAAATTTTTTTTTTGCAGAAAATAAGTAAAATTCCAAACATGAAATGCTATGATCAAGCAGTCATCTTAAAAATTTTTATACATAAACCATTAAAACTCTATTTTGAGGCAAAACCTAGTTCAAGAAATAGTTGTAAATTGTAATCTATTCTACATTTAAGTACAGAAGAGGTTATGTAAGGATTTACACTTTTACAAAGAAAATTGAACTATGAAAATGCTATGTAAGGATTTACACTTTTACAAAGACAACTGAGCCCACCAAACAATAATGCCAAAACAATCAAATCCAGAAAAGGATATGCAAAAATTTCAATTCCTAGATAAAACTAACTCACCAACCAGTTGCTTTATGCAACCAAAGAACACCATATCCAAAGAAACAAAGCATAGTACCAACATGGCAGTAATGAAAACCAAAAACACAGATTAAGCACATCTTAAAAAAAAAAAAAATTTAAAAAGAACATACTACTGCATCCTTAGTATACCAATGGTCAACAAGAATATCACAATCTTCTAGTATGCATCCCTTAGGTCCGTTGCTCTTCACTCGTGCTTTGTTTCTTGGATGCGGTATGTAATTAGCCATTTTCAGCCTACACTTGTAATCCCTCCAAGCCTTCCCAATTTTTTGTAAGGTAAACGTCTTCAAACCCGCATATGCAATTGGATTAGTAGGGACGGCGTATTTTCGCTACAATCAAATAGTTGAGTTAGAATTAAAATTGCAACAAGCATGCTAAAATGTCATAATTACAAGTATTATAAGTTCCTGGTTTACCTCTACAAGACGCCAACACTCTTCTTTAAGTTCTTCTTGCATGTCCTTCCAACTCAGATATCTAATCGGGCACATGTGGGGTTTCCGCGCAATCGTCCCCAAGAAACCACTGAAAGCCCTCACCCCCTCATCAACCAGCCGATGCATACTATTTAGTGGCAAGTCAATTACTTGGTCGTCGGGAAGATCCCAAACATCCAAGTACTTGCTTGGCCCGTGAGTGGCACGTACAAGTGGCTGCACATCTGAAATTTGAATCATGCATTACTAGAAAAAATTGGCATAGATTTTAACACAGACACTCATCAAATATTAAAATTTTAACCATTATTACTTCCTAAACAACAAAAACAAGCAAAATGTTTACTCTTTTTTTTTTCCAGTTCAATTAGTTCCTCATAATCACTTTATGGATAAGATAAGACCACAAACAAAGAAAAAAGTAACCATTTTCTTAATTTATAATGAGTATTTCACACACAATAAGCTAATTCCACTAATTGCAGACAAATACCTATCTAAACAATTAGGAACTAACAAAGATCAAAATAAAAACTAAAAATAAAAGGCACACAAATATAAAGATAAACAATGAAAACCCAATAAAAATAAAAGGCACCCAGATAAGCATTATCAAAAAATTTTATAGGTGAAATTGCTTTGAAATGATACAATGAGAATTTCACATACAATACAAACTAGTTGCAGATAAATATCTCTCTAAACAATAAGAACTCAACAAAGATTAAGTAAAAGCAAACCAACCCAGAAAGACCCTCATATTTGCTATATACAGAGGATTTCTCATTAAAGATGGCTAATTTATCTAAAAACACACAAATACAAAGATAAACAATGAGAACCCAACAAAAATAAAAAACAAATTGTAAACAAAGGTCTTTTCTTTCTCTATCTTCTTGTTTACTAGTTAGTAAATGGTGGGGCATAATATTAGAAAATTCAACTTAAGAAATTAGCATCAGTTTAAATAAAGTGGAATTGAATTTTCAGTTTAAATTCAACTTAAGAATTTTTAAATAAAATTCAACTATCTAGGTGGATTAGAGAGAAGGCATGGATACGTGTTTTGCTTATTAAATTTGCAACTATGATTGATACTATTATTGTTTGAATAACATACTTGAGCATGATTGTATTGATTAGCAATTAAATGATTAACATGAACCTAACTATAGAACTTGAGAGTTTCAACATGCATACAGGCATAACAAATAAAACTGTCACATTTAAAAAAATATAAAAATAGAAAACAACCATCATGAGACATATAGGGCAGGGGCTGAGACATAGAGGCTGCTCCTTTATTTATTTTTTTAAAATAAAATTTTTAAGCAAACTAATAGCAAATTTGATAACAAGTTGTAAGTCCATACCTTGCGTAGAAGTTTTGTGCATTTCTTGGTTCATTTCTTCATCCACATGTTCTGTAGAAGTTCATTCCACGGTTACGCTCTTGGAACGCGTGCGCAAATTTGATTTTCGCCTTGCCATTTCAACTATCAAAGTGTAAAATAAAAACAAGTATATAAGCACAATGACAAGTAAAAAGCAAGTTGATATGAATGAAATATAATGCTGGACACATTACATAACATAACAAAAAAGAAACAAAAACAAAAACAAAAGCAGAAAAATGTAATATGAATGAAATATAATGCTGCATGTAACTAATTATTATTAACAACAACAATACTTGTAAAAAAAAAAAAAAAAAAAAAAAAAGAGGGAAACAACAACAAAAATAGCCCTCCACTAATAATTCATTCGTCTGTTAGAGTATAAACCTAGAACCGCTAATTCATCTAAAATCTTACTTCTTTGAATCCAAAATGCATTTCCTCCCTTTTTTGGTAAGCCATCGATGATAAATAGAGTATAAACCCTTAAATCACACAATCCAGCAGATCAAATAGAAACATAATTGGATATTTAGGCTTCACCAGGGTGGCATTTACACAACTGTCTTATTCTCTTATTTCATTTTTTTTCCCTCTTTCTGGCAAAATCCATTAGACAATTTCAGACCAAAAGTACATTGTATCTAAATACCAATAACTAGCAAGAACTACATTCTAAAAACTTTCTATTTAATTAGTAAGCATATCAACCACACTAAATTAAAACATAGTTCAACTTTAAAGAAACCCAGATACAATCTTGCATTTGGCAACAAAAAAAAAAAAAAAAAAAAAAATCAAAACACACAGACAAACAGCAACAGAACAGTTATTGTTAAACTCCAAACTCCCAAATATGCCCAACCAAACCTTAATCCAACAACATTATCTTACATGCCTAAAACCCATCATTAAAATTAATTTAAAAAATACAATAAAACTTGATCTATGAAAATTAACCAAAGAAGGAACTGACTTTTACAGAGCAATCTAGAACCTTAAAAACTCCAAAACTGAGACACAGAGAAAAAAATGAACCCCACAAGATGAGAGTGTAGACAAATTATCTTAAACAGTGCATGCATGCAAAGAAATTTGAACCGAGCTAATTTCCCTCTAATTTTGATTTCCTTTCTACCATTTTCTCAGCAACCAAACACAAACCAAGAACAAAAAAAAAAAAAAAAAATCAATTTCAAGTTCTCCATTTTCCTTTATTTTCCACTACATTGTCAGCAATGACACACAAACCGAGACAATAATAATGCATTTGGACACATCTAACAACTCAAACCAAAAATAAAAAATAATCATTAACAATCAAACAAGAGTAGTAAAATACCCTAATCACATTAACAAACCAACGCACATTTGAAAATCACAAACCAACGCTCAGATTAAAAAAGATAAAAACAAAAAACAAAAAGAGTGTTCGAGGCAACTTACAAAGAGAGCGTTTGGTTTTTGGTAGTGAAATGAGGTGGCGGCGACGAGATGGATTGGGGTTGCTAGGTGGTGGCGACGAGGTGGATTGGGGTTCCTAGGTGGCGGCCATTGAGCGTTTGGTGGTGGTGGTGGTGGTGGTGGGATTTTGGGTCTGTGATTTAGAGATCGAGAGGGAGAGTGAGAGAAAGAGAGAGAGAGAGAGCTAGAGAGAGAGATAGAGTTTAAAAGATAAATAGTGTTTGAGCTGGGTGTTTGGGTGGGATTTTGGGTATCTGAAGAGTTAGAGAGAGATACAGTGAATAATGTGTTTTGCGTCTCTGAAGAGTTAGAGAGATACAGTGTTTTTGTCAAAAATGAAAAGGCTAAAAATGAAAAGCCAAAAAAAAAAATAGAGGGAAGATTTAGGGAGAGGCGGGGAGTTAGAAGGTCTATAGCGGCGGTCTAATCCACCACTACAACTAAGGAAAAACACCGCTACAGCTCGCATATTGCAGCATTTTTCTCTACCGCTACTATAGCATCTGTGCAAAATGATGTATTTATTGCAGCGGGTTTCAAGAGCGCCGCTATATTTACGTTACCGCCGCTAAAACATATATATGGTGGCGGTATTATGTCCCGCCACTGTAGGATGCAGCAAAAGACTATACCTATAGCGGCGGTCCCAAAAAACGCCTCAATAGGCGACATATAGCGGCGTTTTTTTGCACCCGCCGCAATAGTACAGATTTCTTGTAGTGATTGCTCTCTTTGAGTATTTTTTCCCGATTGTTTATACTTTACTTTAGGCCAAAATACCTTTTTTATAGGTGAAAAATTGGGTGCAAAACTTGTCCCTTGGCAATGTTGGACTAGAGTTTTGCATCATTTCGTTTGAAAAATACTTTCATATTTGACTCTCTTGGCCATAATACCTTGTTTATGCAAAGTTGAGATATTTAGATGAATTTTGTTGATCTTACTTTTTTGCTTTGTTTTTGAGTGTGTCAAAAATTTAAAAATAGACCAGAGTAGTGTGATGTCGAAGGCCATAAAAGATTTGAGTATGTCTTCTTTATCACCAATTGGTTTTGAGGTGAAATGACATAGTTCATGGTCTAACAAATGGTATCAGAGCCATAGTCATGGGTTTGAGTAACGGGAGTGTCATTGCAAGGGATGGATTGTTGGAGGGACCATACTTTGACTCCCTACAACCACTTTAAAAACAGACCCGCGTGGTGTGATGTCGAAGGCCATAAAAGATTTGAGTGTGTCTTCCTCATCACCAATTGGTTTTGAGGTGGAATGGCATAGCTCACGGTCCGACAATTTTTTATACTCATATGATTATAGCCGCGTTTACAAACATGGCCTAAACACCGCAGCAATAGGCCTATGGCCGCGTTTTTGAAAAACGCGGCTAAAGGTAATGCCTATAGCCGCGTTTTTCAAAAACGCGGCTAAAGGTCAGACCTGAAGCCGCGTTTTTAACCCGGTAGAATATATTGGGGCCTATAGCTGCGTTTTTAAAAAACGTGGCTATAGCCCTCTTTGAGCTGCGTTTAAAACGTGGCTATAGGTTTTTCTAAAAACAAAAAAAAAAATTCTGGGTTTTTTTTTTCCCCAGAAAATTCAAAATTCAAAATTATTCACAAATCCAAAAAATTCAAAATAAAATACAAACCAGAAAATTCAAAATCAAAAACACCATACTCACAATACAAATACACCCAAAAAATTCAAAATCAAACACAAACCCAGAAAATTCAAAATCAAACACAACATATTCACAATACAAACAAACCCAAAAAATTTAAATTCAAACACAAACCCAGAAATTCAAAATCAAACCCAACGTGCTCTAAAATATAAGAACACAAACCCATTTAAACGTAATCACAATATCAACAACACAATAGCACAAATTCAAGCACATATCCACAATAGCATCTCCTCCATTTTCTTACTAACTAAACATAAAATAACCAAAAAAAAAAAAAAAAACTAGATCTATTGACAAATCAGTGTGCTTGAGATGAAGAAAAAAATGAAAGAAAGAAAAAATAAAGCAGCAGATCCAAACAAACAAAGGAAAAAAAAATGTTACCCAGTGAAGAAGGAAGAAAGAAAAATGAAAAAAAAAAAAAAAAGTGTTATCCAGATCAGATGAGAAGAAGGAAGAAAGAAAAAAGAAAAAAAAAGAAAAGTGTTATCCAGATGTGAAGAAGGAAGAAAGAAAAAGGAAAAAAAAAGAAAAAGAAAGAAGAGTTACCCAGATGTGAGGAAAAAAAAAAAAAAAAAAAGAAAAGGAAAGAAAGAACCTTACGGAGGAGCAAGTGAAGAAGGAAGAAAGAAAAAGGAAAAAAAAGAAAGAGAGTTACCCAGATGTGATGAGGAAGGAAGAAAAAAAAAAAAAAAAAAAAGTTACCTTACCGAGGAGGAACTGAATTAGAATGAAGAAATAAAAAAAAGAAAGGAGAAATAAGAAAAGAAGAAAGTGGGGTTGTCATGTCACCCTTTAGTGACATGACCTATAGCCGCGTTTTTTAAAAACGCGGCTATAGGTCAGTGACATATTTATCAAGCTGGACCTTTTTGGTCATGTCACTAAAGGGACCTAAGCCGCGTTTTAAAAACGCAGTTTCAGGTTACACGGCTAGACCTATAGCCGCGTTTTTCAAAAACGCGGCTATAGCTTACCTTTAGCTGCGTTTTAAAACGCGGCTAAAGATTAGCTATAGCCGCGTTTTTTAGAAAATGCAGCTATAGGTCCTCATTAAAAAAAATTATTCGTCTGGACCTATAGCCGCATTTATAAACGCAGCTATAGGTTAGCTATAGCCGCGTTTTTGAAAAACGCGGCTATAGGGTAATGCTTTAGCCGTGTTTCTTAAAAACGCGGCTATAGATCAGCTATAGCCGCGTTTTTTTTAAACGCGGCTAAAAAAAACACAGCTATAGCACGCGTTTTTTGTAGTTTGCATGCATGATCAAACTCAAAGGGCAAAGAAGAAAATAGCAAGGGATGGATCACTAGGGATTGAGGAGGCACTCTTTAATGCTTAGTATTATAGAAGTTAGTATTGTAGAAGTTTTTGAGAATATGAAAAAGTGTGGCAGCTAAGATTTTCTGTTTTTCATACTTTTGATTGATGCCATGTGATCCTATATAGAGTACACGAAGTGCATTCAGATACCTTGATCTCCATTGGCAAATGAAATTCAAGTTCTAGTAGACTTTTGAGAGGCTTAAGTCCCATTAAGCCAATCCCACGATATCTCAGTGACCCTAGAAATGGCCACTCGGGTCCACTCGACCTCACTTTAGTTGCTCGAGCTGACCCATCTCTTTGCTAGTCTTATACTCGATTTTAGTATTGCCAAAGGAATCGAGCTAGAGACCGAGGTTCTGTTTGTCCAAACCACATCATCAAGTTACCAATTAGTTTCCCCCATTTACAGGCCTTTCCTCTTAGGTCAAGGATTGGAATTTTTTGTTCTCTTTAAAATTTGAGGATCACAACTCGTAAAGCATAAGGGTTACATTTAATGCAATGGGGACAATCTCTTTATAACCCATGTGTATGAGTTTGAGCCATTCTTCATTGGTTGGAATAAAAGGGCTTGGGTGCTCTTTATTGTGGACTTTTAAGTCTCAAGTCTTTTGGTTCCCCTAGGACCATCTAGTCCGATGAACCAAGCTCTAGATCCATTGGGGAAGCTGGTTCCTTGCCCTTTCATTCTACTGTAGATTCTAGAAGACTTGGATGAGCTGCATTTGCATATGAAACTCCCTACTTGGAAACAACCCAATTTTATTGGATTACATAAAGTGGAGTGTGATACCTCGGATCGGTGAGCTGTGCTTGGGATACTTCTATTGGTTTTTTTTTTTTTTTTTGAATAATACTAGAGATACAAATTATTTTACAAATTTTTTTATAAACTACTGATGTGATGAGTGATTATTGATAAATGAAAAAATGATATTAATGATGGGTTTAGATGAAAATCAATAAGAGATTGGTCACATTAACATTTTGTAAAAATGTTGTAAAATAGTTTGTGACTGTAGCATTACTCTTTTTTTTGCATCCTATATCCTAAGCTTCTATTATTACCTCTTGTAGCCCTTGTTGAGTCTTAGCTAAATAAAGTGTAACTTTAAAGGATTAAGCAATCTAGCAAGCGCGACTTCTTGAGCAATTCAAACTCCTTGTGACAGTAAACAACTTAAGTATGTATTTCTTTGGCCTAGAACCAACACATTAGGCCTTTGCTATTGAGACTTGAAAGAGGTGAAGCTATTGTGCTCTTGCTTTTTATCTCAATACTATTACTCATTGCTCTTGCTCTTTGGTCCTCACAGAGATGCTGGAGCACAAGGACAAAGTCGTTTTTTCTAAGGCCAGGAGTAAGGCATCCATCGACCTTAGCACTAACTCAGTCAAATATTGGATTAATATTGGTGTAAACATGATCTCGAAAAAAACCAAACTTTTTAATTTCGTTTTGGTGACTATTTTGGTTTCATTGAAATGACATATTTTGATACTGATATATTATGATGTATCATTCCTTTTTCTAATTAACTTTCTTTAGCATCAAGTAAGTGAATTGAGGTTTTAACTAATTTTTTAGTACATCCTATGGTTTGTTTTTTTTCTCTGGTGAATCAAGAGTTCAAGACCTTTATGACCTAAGGATTGCATCTTGTTAGAAAGAGATTTAGCATGCTCATGATTTTTATTGTGTCATTATCATTTGAGAATTTGGAATTTTTTATTCAAGACAATTGTTATATCTTAATCGAGATAATTATAAATTAAATTTTAAGATATCGTTCTTATTTTTTATAATTGAGACTAAAATCTCAAGACTCATTGATATTGTAAAGTTGAATTTAATCAACCATTCTGTTGGCTTTATTCCGTGCCAAATTTGCTTGTAATTCAGCATTTAGAAACCACGTATTTAGGTGGGATTCATGTAAGGGTAGTGTGTGAGAGAGTGTGAAGAAATGCTCAAGATTGTGCAGTGATACAGGGACTCGCGGCTGGATCTCGCGGGTAGCTCGTGGCTTGCAAGCCGCCAGAAGATGCTCACGTGCCAAGCATGCGGAGAAGCTGAAGCATCATGCCAGCTGGAGCACTACAGGACAAAAAGTCCAGACTGGCCATTCAGTTATCTCGCAGCTTGAACTCGCGGCTCAGTCAAGTCACGAGGCCAAGCCGCCAGCCAGCTCTGTTTTGGAAAAATGACTCTTCGCATTCCAAACACTCACCACTATATATAGACCCTATACCCACGAAATGTAGAGAGCTTCTAGAGAGAATTTTGAGAGAAAAACTCTAGAGAAAAACAAGATTGATTCATCCACAATCTTTACATAGAGACTCTTCAAATTCCTCTACTCTCACCCTCTCCATTGTTACATCCTTGAGAGGTTCATTACCCAAATCCTTTTCTCACCATACTCATATCTGTGAGAAGGCTATTTGGTGTTTGGGAAGCAGTTAGGAAGGGACCAATGGTTATTGGTTGATGCTATGGGCTATAGCAAATCCGGTAAGCTAAAGAAGACAAAGGTTAGGCGCAACCTTGTTGGAGTAAGAAGCTTGGAGGGCTTAGGTACACTGAAATTAGGCTTGGAGGGTCTTCTGCTGTTCATGTATCCCAACTTCATTCTTTAGTAGATTATTGATCGCTTGGAGGGCGGCGGAGAGGTTTTACGCCGAGGGCTTCGGTTTCCTCTTCGATAACACATCGTTGTGTTGTCCTTGTGTTTGCATCTCTCTTCCCTTAATCTTTGCCATTTAATTTCTGCTGTGGATGTGATTTTATTTGGTTTAGATTGTTTATCAATTCTGGTATAAGCTTATATTCATTTTCCTCATATACATTGTTTGATATTAAGCTTGAATTGGTATTTTGTATTTTGGGGGTCTAAACGTTCATAGTGCTTTATACGCTATTTGAACATTCAGCTATTTTTTTAATAGCTGAGACCAAAATCTCAGCAAGATCTTGAAGAGATTAAAAACTATGATACTTAAGGACTAGCTTCCATTATTAATTTTATGATTATAAAGTTGTGATTTTCAACTATATTTTGTTGGCTTTAATTCAACATCAAATTTGATTGTATTTAGTTAATCTTTTCCTTGTATGTTTGTGAGATTTAATGTAAGCGTTGAGTGTGAGAGTTTGGTGAAGATTTGTGAAGAATAGTGAAGTTCGCGACTTGCTCGCGATTGGATCGTAAGTAAACAACCCGCGAAAGGTCACGTGAGAAACGCATGCTGGAAGTTGAATAGTCAAGTATCAAGAGGAATTTCACGAGTCATTTCGCGACTGGACCAACTCACGAATGACCCACAAAACTCACTGCCTGGATTTTTTTAAAGTTTGCTTTCCCCACTTCTTTACCCACACTATATAAGCCCACATTACCCACAAAATTGTAAGGAGACTTTCAGAGAGAAACCCTAGAAATGCACTTGAGAGTTAGAGATTGTAAACTCATAATCATCTACACAATTTCTCTTAGTTTTCCTCTACTTCTACCTCTCTAATTACAAATCCTTTAGAGGTTCTTAGCTCAAACATATATCTCACATAATCTGAGTGTTGTGAGTTGTTTTGGTGCATGTGGGAAGCATTGGAGGAAGCCATTGGGAAGCATGTGGGAGTTGTTTTGGTGCATGTGGGAAGCATTGGAAGAAGCTATTGATTGGCGGATGCAATTTGGAGCTAATTGCTGGATTCGGATAAGTAGTGAAGAAATGACTCAGTGAAGTCCTTTGAGAGCTAGAACTTGGAGGATTCAAGTACAGTGGGTAGATTAGGCTTGAAGGGTCTTTTTGATATCCTTGTACTCCAACTTTATTCACTAATGGATCATTTTGGCTTAGAGAGCCACGGAAAGATTTTTCGCCGAGTATTTCGGTTTCCTCTTCAATAACACGTCTTGGTGTTATTTTGTATTTGCATCGCTCTTCCTTTACTCTTTGTACTTTACATTTATTATTTATTGTTTATGTTTATATACTAGTGAGTAGTTCCGATTTATTATGTTTCATTTACTCTTATTCCGCACTTAATTAAGTAGATTCTGCACTTAGTTAAGTAGAGTAAAATCAATTTAGCCGTTAGTTTAAAATTTGGAGTCTAAACAAGTTATAGTAGTTTTACTATTGAGCTTTCAATGATTATTAAGGAAAAATATTAACACCCTTAAGATTTAGGTTCTAGTAAGTTTTAAAAACTTTTCATAATTGATTAATTTGGTATCCAATCTCTGCAAGAATAGAAAAATGTGTAACCATTTATGGTCATATTTACCATTTTAAAAATCAAATTGATTAGTTTTAAAAATTGTTTTAATCTAGTCAGAATTATCCCATATCTTTAACTGTATTTTACCTTAATAAAAAAGTAAGAATATGTTTTTGTTTGATCTGTAATTAAAGTTAAGATCTTAACGCAAAAGGGGCTCTGAAGCTTGGAAGTGAACCCCACCTGAAGCAAAAAGCATACCATTTATGGGAGTAAATGACACGTGTCTCTGTTATTTAGAAGCAAACAAAGAAATGGATCTTACTTTCATGTCATCTGCAAAATGCCTAGAGACCACAGCTTGATAAGACAGTGTGTTTTATGGAGCTTAACACAGTGCGTACTTTGTGGCGCAGTGAAAACTGTACACCTTGCTGAAGCAAGCCACGCCCTACTACTCAGCTTGGGGAGGCCCAAAGAACCACAGGATATAAATATCATCTTTATTGGTTTTCTACACCATACTCTCCCCCATATAGACAGAGACAGAGAGAGCAAGAGGGTACGGCTTTCTGACAAGCTTTTTCAGAGAGAGCTAGCTAGCTATCTATCTATCTAGTTTTGTACATGTACTTGGGAGGCTTTTGTCTACATGAATTCAGCTACTTTCCAACCTGAGGAGTTGACAATTTTACATGAAATCGTAATGAGGTGTGATCTAAAAAGTGGCTTTACATAACAAACAAAAAAAAAAAAAACAAAAAACAAAAAACAAAAAACAGACAGTAAAATCCAAATAGAAAAGCTCTTGCGATGATGATGATGATGATGAGGAGCCTGCTGGTCTCCAACATGTTTTTCACTGTGACCCATGAAGAATTTTGAAATTTTGCTGCGATAATATATAATCAAACAGGAAGTAGTAGTCCTATAAAAAAAAAAAACAGGAAGTAGTAGATCTATTTTTCATTTTTTTGAACCTTTTAGTTGAAAGATAGATCTCTCCCTTAGGGTCCGTTTAATTGGGAGGATAGAAAATTGAGAGCATAGAAAATAGAAGGAGGATGAAAAAGTGGAAGGATAAAAAAGTTTTTAATTTTTTTCATTTGTGTTTGGTTGAGATAGTAGAAAAGTGGAGGGATGAAAAACTTTTTGGTTTGGTTGAAAATAAAGTTTGTATAAATTTACCATCATGTCCCTCTTAAATAAAACAAAAAATAATACATTATACTTTTTAATAAAATTGTGTATAAATGAAAGTGGACATTTCAAAAAATAGCATAAGAAATCATCCAAAAGTGTTTTCTTAAAAAAATAATAAAATTTAAAATTTAAAAAAAAGAAAAAAAAAGAAAAGAAGAACCCACCACGTCTTGACAAAACCAAGGAAAGAAAAAAGAAAAAAAAAAAAAGCCAGCATTATCGGATAAAGGAAAAAAAAAAAAAAAAAGAGCCAGAAACGTTAAAAGGGGTGGGGGCAGTTTTGTCTAAATATTTTTCTCACTTTTCACTCCAATTTGGAGAAATTGTATTTTGAAGGGGGAGGAGAGAAAACTTGTGGGCCCCACCACTTTTCTCTCCCCCTCCCTCTCTCAACCAAACACCCTTCCCACTCATTTTCTCTCCTATTTTCCATTCTTTTTTTTTTTCCATCCTCCCTAAAATCTACGCAACCAAACATACCCTAAGAGTTAGCTTTGGGTATAATTTGTTGGAAGAATGAGGATGAAATGATTTTGAGTCCAAGGAAGAGTGTTAGGCTGAACATCTAAAAGGTCTTGTTGTTGATCCAAGCTCACCACACCCATTAGTAACCCTAAAGAGTTAGTTTAATACTTCTAAAGATTTCATTTTTGCATAGTTATAATTATCTAATATATGTGAGACGAGTGACAAGGGATTGCACACACCTAAAAAAATAATCTTGTTTTTGTAAATTTCTAAGTATCCACATTAGCAAAAAATAATAATAATAATCATAAAAATAAAAAATATTATGCTTATACGCTCAGCTTTTTATTTTTATTTTTTTTATGATGTATATATTTAGTATCCGTTTGGCAAAATCATTTTTGTCAACTTATTTTACTATTCAGCTTATTTTTGCTACTATTCATAGGTCTCACTGTACTATTTCAACTAATTTTTACTTTTATCTACAGTACTTTCATAAAAAAAAAAATTCAATTTCGACAAAATAAGCGGATTTCAAACAAATCTTATAAATTAACATTAATTATCTCAAAAATTGATGTCAGGCTCGTCCACGAACAAACAGTACCATGAAGTATTTAATGTTAACTGTTACATCGATTGAGACAAGGGGTCTCTCTCCCATCCCTTTGCATGCTCTCTCTATATAAATTTTGAAAAGAAAAAAAAAAATTGAATCAGTATTATTAATGATTCAATTTTTTTACTACAAAATACTTAAATTTTGGGATTGAAAAATATCTTTCAATTTATTTTTGTTTCCTCTTTTTTTTTTTACCTTCATTAATTTACCAATTTCAATTATAATAATTTTTAAAAAAAAAAATAATGAAAATGAAAACTAACTACTGTATGTTTGGGTCGTGTTATAGCTATGAGAGTAGTAAAAAAAAAAAAAAAAAAAATTAAAATTATGTTCTAAAAATCATCTTTTTATTTTGTAGGTTTGGTGAGTTAAACATATATAATGTTGACTGTTGAGTAGTTAAGATGGAGTGAAACTTAAGTATTATTTTCAAGTCAAATTGTTTGGTTTTTTTGCATTTTCTCAAAGTTACATTTTTCTCTCATTGACATAATCATCATTTTTTTTTAAGGTTTGGAATCAAAGTGGTAATAGGATATGACCACGTAATTTTATTTATATAAGAGAATTTTTAGGATATATTTTTAATTTATAGTAAATTAAAAGAAAGTTATTGTGAAATTTAGTACAAAATTGATTATTGATGAATTTTGGAATTTAAAATAATATTAAATTACATCTTGATAGATGATTAAGTTGAAATGTAATAAGAAATAATTATTGTCTTTTTTCTCGTAAGTATATTTTGTAACACTAAGTAGAGGTTAGTTTTATTTTTATTTATTAAATTTAATATTAAATTTTTGTATAATTGTCATTCTTAAGTGTAATATATATATATATATATATATATTTATATATTGTTTTTTCTTTTTTGCAATGCTCTTCCCCCAAAGATGAAATTTTGGTTCTGTCTCAATGGAACTGCCATGTACCCACTAAAACATTTGACGAAGGGAAGGATCATAAATCTACAAAATAATTTTAACCTTTTTCTTACCATTGATGAGGCAGTAGTAATTTGGACCTGGAAATTGGATTTAAAGAAGGAATTAGTGAACCACCTCAGTTAATGAATGCGTACAGTAAATCTTTTAGTAAAGCTTTAAAGAGAAAACCAGCTAAAAAGTTCAACTAAATTTACACAGGAGAACTTGTTTTGGACAAGAATTCCCAACCAAGTTCTAGCCTGTACTATAGTCAAGTTTCAAACAGTTTGATTAGGTTATGCATTAAGTCATAACGGAACTTTCAAATTCTCATTACAACTGTAACTGCTTTAGCTTCATTAATGGAATATTATTGAAACCGAGGGGGGAAAAGTCAGCAATATGAACTTAATATAGCTTAGGTGAAAGTTCAGTACTTAAGCACTAAAGAAATGAGGGGCTATCTCTGGTCACTGTCATTGCTCTCAGTACACTTCCATATCTGTGCTATCTGAATCATAGGTGCATTCCAACACCAAATGGGACAAAGAAGAATTGACTCTTGTAATTTTGTAAAAACTAAAATAGATTAACGTTCGATTTTATCATGAATATAAGATCGAGCACTTGCACTGTAACATAGAAAAAGTAGCGGTGAATTTTACACATTTTTGCTCAAGAACTACTCATATCAATCCATCTAAAACACTATATATATATATATTCATTTTTGCTATAGTAACCGTGTTAATACTTTTTTCTCTCACCTCTCCCATCTGATTCTTTCTCTTTTCCTCTTTTCCCTAACCCTCTTTCCTGACTCCATCCTAAATCTAGATCTTAAACTCATTAAACCCATATGAATCATCAAACCCAAATTGCAAAGAACAGCAATGAAGAAGAACTAGCAATGAGAGAGAGTGAGAGGCGAAAGAAATTAGTTGTTGTGAGAGGTTAAGAGTTTTTTAGATATGAGAGGAGAGAGAGAGAGACAAAAATGAAAATAATAAAGAGAATAAAAATGATTATTAAAATAAAATAGTATATAATAGATAATTGGGTAAAATGCAAAACTGACCCTCTAAGTTTTTTTAGATTTCATTTCAGTCCTCTAACTTTGCATTTGTTCATTTCAGTCCTCTAACTTTCAAGTTTATTCAATTAAGGTTTTTCCATCAACTATTGTTATATGTTGTGGTTAATTTTTCAATTTTATAAATTTTTCTTCAAATTTTTTAAATTAAAAAAATTCAATTAATGATTGGAAAATATTTTCCAGATTTTTTTATTCAAAAAATTTTAACAAAAGTTAACGGAAATTTCTTAATTGAATAAATTTGAAACTTAGAGGACTGAAATGAATGAACCCAAAGTTAGAGGACTGAAATAAAATCTGAAGAAAGTTAGAGAGTTAGTTTTGTATTTTAGCCTAGATAATTTGATGTGGGTGTTTTTAAGAAGTGATAGTGTAAAATAAATAAAAAAATAGATTCTTATACTAAAATAGACAAAAAAAATTTACATAGGCTAATGCAAATGCTCTAAAGATTTGAAATGGCATATACCATAAGTGCCCTTAAAGTTTTTAGGCAATAACATTATTACAATAAGACGGTGTGCTCAATTTATGTGTAGGGTGTTTTTTTTTTTTTTTTTTTTTGAAGCGTGTGTAGGGTGTTAAGCCATAATAACTTCTTTTCTTTTTCTAATTAATTTAGAGCACTCACTTTTTATTAAGGCTAAGCACGGGTTGGACTCATGTGGGTGACCCGCCACCCAACCAAGTAAAAATTGGGTTTCCAATGCCTTGAATTGACACCAATCGAGAAGGATCTTCAACCAGAATTTCGTCTGTGTTGGTTGGGGTTCTTAGATTAGGGTGAAGCTTACGTCCAGTGCATATAGTGCACTGGACCCGTTAAGATGGTGACATGTGTTCAAAAGTAGACACGTGTTATAATCTCAACGGGTCTAGTGCAATTGGACTCTAGACCCAAACCTCACCCGTTAGAATATGCTAATTGAGGAAGCAAGAAAATGCCAAGAGAAAAGGGAAGCAAGTCAATGCTTGATTTGTCATTGGCTATGCAATACAAGGCAAGGCAAGGCAAAGGAAAGGATGGCATTGCATGTGGAGGTACGATGACACTAGGGTTGCATTTGGAATTTGAGAAAAAGTTAACTTATTTTTGCTCCTAAAATAGGTCCTATTGCTCCAAAAGTTATGTTTTAACTTCTTCTTCTTTTTTCTTCTTTTTTTCCCTACATACTTTCAGGAAAAAAATTTCAGTTTAATTTAGCAAAATAAGTGATTCTCAAATGGACCCTAGATCTGCCTTTCGATGGTGGTATTAAGCTAAGCAGTCTAAATTTAGCCTACCTTCAGTGATAATTAGGTTTCAAGCTGTGGATCCCACTACTAACTATTGAAGCAGTAGAAACTTATTGGGTCAACCCGATTAGAATGGATTGGTCAAGTCCTTTTGGTGTTTGCTCATCCTTGCTTCTAATTTTGCAAATTTAAACTAAATGGGAATCACAAAAAGAAGAAAAAAAAAATGCTCAACTCAACTATGGATTACTTTTCAAAATTTTGCAAAAAGCAATAATATTCACTAACAATGTCCAACATAGACCTCTAGTCTATGAATCCAAGACCACCCTTGAAGGTTTATATCCAGCACCTTTGATGACTAGTATGCAATAACTTTAGATCTACCGGTTCTAATGGTATGCAAAATGATTTCCGGTAGTGACGTTGATTATAACAGTAAATGAGAATTGCTGGGTTTGTGTTTCTTCACACTTTGTCAGCGCCGCTGCGCTTTGACTGAGGAGATCGCGCTGCCAAACCCACGTTGGAGAGATGGGTGAAGCGGCCCTGGTAACGGTGGAGACCGGCGTCCGAGCTTTTTGTAGTTTTATGGGTTAGGGATTGTGTTTTGGGAGAGGCACTCTGTTGAAGGGGTGAAGGGAAAATGAGAAGTGAAGGAAATGGCGTGGGGAATGGGTTCCACGGGAAACCAAACAAAAGGGTCTGACACTTAGCTCAAGTGTGGGACCCACAAAAAGGTGGATATATTTGAGTGATGTGAAGTGAAACAAAAACCAAACTGGTGGTATTAGAAAATTAGGGTATTTTAAGTGATGAGTGATGAGTGATGAAAATTGAGTGAGGAGTGATGAGTGATGAAAAAGAAAAATCCAAACAGGGCCTAAATACCTAAATCAAAAATATATTAGTCGGTTTGGTTTACATCAGCCTTGCAAGTTTGAAAATTGACACTGAATCAAAAACCGAACGAGTTAAAAGTTTAAAATTGAGAGTGACCTAGAGTCAAGTACAACCACCCAAAATCATTTTTTTTCCCCAATCGGTTTCGATTAGTCATTTCATTTCATCAATTTTTAACACATACGTATTAGCCACCGTTGAGCATTCATTGCCAGATACTACTGATTTGGTCATTGTTGGGCATAGTTCGTCGACCATTGGTGGTTAATTTGACTTGTGGGGGAGGGTGTTTTAATAGAAGGGGACAACATGAAGGGATTGAGATACAATACCTCCCTTTCCTCTCTCACCATTTTTTTTAATTTTTTTTTTAATTTTTTAACTTTCACCTTTTTTAGTTCTCTTAACTTTTTTAATCAATATTTGAGATTGAAAGTTGTCATTTTTCAACTCTCAATCTCAGTTATTGGGATGTATTGCATCAGATATAATATTATAGGATTGCTCCTAATCTCAATCTAAGAAGGGATGAGAATCTAGGGGAGTATGAGAAAGAAAAAAATTATATATATTTTTTTAATAAGATGTATGAGAAAATAAAAAGTGGGATGTAGAGCTGTGAATTTTTTTCTCCCAGAATTTGAGAAATTTTGTAAAACCTAATGTGAGTGCTGGTCTTGTGGGTGCTTCTTCAAATTCATCCATGAAGTGCTTCAAGATATATAAAATAGATACTCTAAGTACATTTAAAAAAAATTGAAAGGAATATTTCCTTGAGTTATTTATAAAACAAAGGGTAACATGCCCATAATGTGTCAATGTTGGACCGGTCTGTGGTCATTTTCATACACTTCTTTTTGCCTTCGCTATCTCAATAGTTTTGCTATGATTAATACTTCTTTCGATGATGCAAAGAATTGAAATTTGTTGACAAAGGAGAGGTTTCACGTGATCATAATACTTATGTTTGAAGCCATAGTGTTTGTACGAGCTCTGTGGATTGTGACCTTATAAGAGATATCATAGCTTTTTGAATTGCAAGTGGCAGGGATGATCCTCCAATTTTTGTTGTGGCATCACATTTGCTAGATACAAAATTTGGATCATGAGGGATACAGAGGACATTAAGTCCACCCAGAAAGTGAGCTAAGTGGTACTTTCATAGGTGGCCATTGGGTTCGTGGTAATATATGGTCTATCAATTAATGGATGCTCTTTTCATGAAAGGTCAACTTAGAAGGTTACAAGAAGTTTTATGTCTCAGTCTGATCCACATTATTGTCCTTTCAACGAGTGGGTATGTATCAAGAAGATGCCAATATGTCGAGAGATCTCTTTATTCTTTAAGCTTATATCTTTTGTCCTTAATCAAAGGATCATGTGCAATGGGTGGTGTAGAAATTATATTTTTAGTTAATAATGTGTTCATGGATCCTATAGTTAACTCTCACACATGAAGAGGTGGTTATTCTGACTTTAAGATTGGCTTAGATGAAATTATACAGTGTGAGATTATGTGTAGGGCATGATGTGGGAATTGACACTGGAATTCATTAAGCATGCTATCCTTAATCTGTTGTTAGTTATGCTCAAGGAGAAATTATATTTAATAGACCCGATGTGTGAAATTTCCACTTTGACATAAGGATGGGTCTACATACAAAATCTCCAAATGAAATTAATCCTCCATTATTAAGAAGAGTCATAGTATACATGGGGTGTATTGAATAATTTCATGATGTCTAGGGGGAGAAAGAAAAATGAAATATTCCATAAAATATATCTAACTAATTAAATTGGTTTCCTTATACATTAAACCCAAAAAAGAGAAAAAGGAATACAATATGAATTCAATATATTATTCTATGTGCTTAATTTAATATAAAATTTAGTAATATACAAGAAATAACATATATGGTGTAGAATATATCTGTGTTTCATTTGGTTTAAATTTTTTTTAAAATGTTTTAAAATTTTGACATAAAAGAGGGAAAATATTACTGATTTGAAAAAAAAATTGAAACCAAATGAATGATTATAATTTTAGATTATTTCTTTTACTATATTCCAATTTAATAGTGTGTGTGTCTATATATATATATATATATATATGTACACACACTATATATGTTTTTAATTTTGGGGTATTTGGTAAGATATTATTATAAATAAAAAAACTAATTACGACATTGATGAAAAATGTTAATATGTTTATTGTATATTTCATGAAATTTTGGCCGAGTTTTCAAGGAAAAAAAATTATGATTAATTTATTAGTTGGTTGTCCAACTATATATTAAACAAAGTTCAATTTGGACTTAAATTTTTGTAAAATAATATTTAGGCCTCAATTATCACTTACCCTTTAAATTTTAATGAAGAACAGAACCAATAACAAAATTAACTTGATTTTTTGAAAACTGATGTAATTAATAATTGGGAAACGAAATTGATGAACTTTGTCCGATTGTCAAAGGACTAAATTAATGACTTAACCTACACACAACACACACTCTCTTTCGTGTGTTGTGTGTTGTGTGTAGGTTAAGCTATTAGTTTGGTCATTCCATCTCTCTTTTGTGTGTGTTTGTTTCTATATATATATATATATATATATATATATAAAGATGGATAATTGTTCCACATTACTTAAGAGAGCATGTATTATAAACTTGCCATATTTTTCTTTAAAAATTATCATAACTTTTGAGTAGAATTTATGACGTACCTTTGTGTTAGAATCCTGTTCCATTCTCATTGTGTTTGTGTGTGAGTTTGTTTGTTTGTTTTTTTTTTTTTTTTTTTTTTTTAAAAAGATAAGTTTTTTAAAAGTAATTTTAGAAGTACTACAAATTTAGATACAAATTTTAAAAACCAACGTGCCCAATTATAAAAGCAAAAAAAAAAAAAAAAAAATCAATTAAAAAAAGTTATATATTATACTGTTAATGTAGTACCAATTACATTTACTGTAATGTCAAAATGATTCCAAAATGTCAAAGCTTGAAAGTAGTAGAAGAGTGGGTGCTTGGTTGGATCTTAAATTACCTTAGATTTTCACAACATGGAATAATGACAAGTCAAATTAAATAAACAAAGAGATTGAATGTAATAGGTGACATATCAACAATATGATAAATAAAAGGTGTTAAAGGGTATATAAGACTTATAAATTGATATGTCAAATTTTTAAATATAAAATAAAAATATAATTAAAATTTTTATTTATTATATTATTAATGTAGCATCAATCACATGAGATGAGATATCAATTTGTAAGCTTTTTTGTTGTAAAGTTTACTCTAGTATTTTGCATAAATAAATTTCTTAATTACTTTTTTCATTTTGTATTTAAAAGTTGATATATCAATTTGTAAGAATTGTGTAGTAAAATTTATAATATTTTTAACATCACTCTAATGTATGTGTGTCACTCCTATAGAAAAATCAATACAATGCAATAATAATCTTGAAGCTTATGTGGCATATAACATTTCCAACCAACTGATATGTACTAGACTACTAGGAAATTCATCTAATACATCTATCTACGTAATGGATCAACAAGTCCTTTTTCTTAATGTCTAAAAACAAAATAAACTTAAAATTATTACTACCACTTCAACCAGTAAGTGAATTAGTAAGACAAAAAAGAAAAAGAAAAAGAAAAAAACATGAAATCTTATGATGAATTTTCTGGTGTTAATCACCAAAACATTTACATGGTATTTGTGAAACATTTCTTTTCTTTTTAATATGATGAATTTACCTAAAATAAATATTTTCTTTCTCAAAATTACGGGAATAAATATAAGTAATTCCAAACCATAAAATTATTATGAAACTCCATATTTTAGTATTTTACACAAGAATCTCTGAACTTTATGATTATTAAGGTGGATGCTTTAACCTGCACGGGAATTTAATAGTAAATTCCTTTTCTTTTCTTTTCTTTTTTTGAGGTGGAGAAGAAAGCCCTTGTGTAAGTATGAGAGGGTCAGAGGGATGGTGATAGTTTCAAAATGTTAGAAAAACGACAGCCATCTTGTTCAGAAAATTTGTCTTTCATATTTTCTTCCTAATATTTTTTAAGATAAGATAAAGTTAGGGTTACTTTGTAAACATCTTGTAACAGAAAGTACTCTCTATGTCTATATATAGGGGCGAGGCTACAGGTAGAAGGCTAACAAATTGGCAAACAGTGGCCAAAAATAAATAGAAATACACAAATTCAAAGCAAAGGACAATGTAAAGTTCATAATATTAAAGTGTCTCTGTCTTATCGTCTGTTGCCACTGTCAATTTATGTATCTCTGTGCACAAAGAAAAAGAGATGTATGAGAGGTCAAATCGGTAAGGTAAACTTTTAAATTTTGTGTGTGTGTGTGTGATATTATGTTATGATTGTGTAAATAATTTGGTGTTGAATTCCCTCTGAAGACACGGAGACGAAGGGGAGTGCTAGTTTTAATTTTTGCCAAGTCCCTTTTGTGATACTTGAGATCACTAATTATATGACTAATAAAGTAGGCAGTAATATTCAGTGAAAAAGAAAACAAAAACATGTGTGTACTTATTAATTGCTAATTTCTAGTATTTTATTTCTTTCGAACTTCACATTAATATTGGCAATTCAATCTATGATTTACCCCTTGTTCCAAAAAAAAAAAAAAAAAAAAAAAACCTAATAATCAGCCACTTTCGTTATGAATGTGACAAATACTACATTGATTATAATGAGTTATTTACTTGTGAAAATGCACGGTTTTTTTTATTTATTATAAGTATTAATACATATATATGTGCTGGTTTATATGTAATTGTTGGCTCCCATAAAAAAATTTTAGTTGTTGACATACACTACATAAAGAAATATCCTTTTATTTAAAACACACACACATATATATATATATATATATATACACATTTTCAGCCTCATTTATTTAAAACAAATATATATATATATATATATATATATATATATATATATATATAGGCATAACAATAGAAGTTGTGGCTTGCACACTACCTCCAACCTTGTGCTTTTGGCTTCTTCAATAAAGTATGTGTAAGTTTTGTGTTAGGTCCAGATCATGATAGGAGAAGTTTAGAGATGTTGGAATCCCATCCACCAAAAGAATAAGGGAAATATTTGTTTGTTTTTAGACCCCTTAAAACACAACCAGATTAACCTAGTTAATTAGCCAAGTTATTACTTAGTCCAAATTTCAGATCTAGGTTAACACAATCATATAATCATATCAATGTAAAGTGCAGAATATAAAGAACACAAAGATATGATCACCTAGGAAAAATAAATCGGTAAAAAACCTGTGGAGGATTTAACCTAGTTATCCTCAAGGTAAAACTGAATCCATTATGAAAGAATCGAAATTTTACAATAGCAACTTAGACCACTAACATCCTATTGCTACCCACCAATAGAAAACATACTGACACGACCACGTGCAAGCTCCGAGACCACGGACTCCTTCTTTCTTGGATTCTCCAGCAAGTACAAGCACTCCCGCTTGTGTATCTTTAAGCTCTTTTGCGCAGCAACTGAATGATCATCAAGCTCTCAATGAAATCTCCTTCTTGATAATCCTAAGCATGTGTGAAGGCAACCACCTCTCAAATCTCACAAGAGATTCACACACATAGCAAATAGAACAACCTCTAAAACGTGGCTAGGGTTTGCCTTTTATACCTAAGGCAAAACATAAAACCCTACACATCATATAAGCTTAGGGCTGAGTTGGAAATTTTGCAGAAAAAACAATCTGCATGACTTTCAATCGATCGAGTCAGTCATAATTGCACACTTAATTCTACAGTTAACTCGATTCCAACTTTACATAAAAGACATACTTTGAGCAAGTCTAAAATAAGACTAACAACCTGTTTTGATCATGATTTGCCAACAATATAAATTAGAGTTCTAATACATTAGTTCCTAAGTACCTAGAACCTAACAATATTAAAAAATGCGTTAAGAGCATTGGTTTAGGAACTATTTTTAGAAATATTTTGTGAGAAAATGAGAAAGTAATTAATTTTTTTTGACAACTTTCTATATTTCTCATAAATATTATATAAAAAATTTCCTAATATGATTTATTAATAATTACCTTAAGGGCATTTGTTAACATGATCCAAAGAATAAAAAAGAGTTATGCTAATCGTATTAAAAATCTTAGTCTCACATTGAAAAGAAAACAAATTTAGAGGAGCGTCAGTTTCAATAAACAGAGTGGTGGTGTAGGTTTGCTTTTTGTGATAGATAGTGAGAGGACACTATTGGGTGTATTTAGATTTTGGTTTAGTAAAAAAGAAAAAGAATTTTGGATTATTAGTTTATGTTTAATTGAGAGAGATTTTTTTGTGAGAGTTTATTTGTGGTTGTAACCAGGGGCAGAGTTAGGATTTGTTGGCGGGAGAGAGGGAGATTTATATATATGTGTGTGTGTGTGTGGCCGTGCGCTTACTTGCTTAAATGTTAGTGAAAAAAATATTATGCTTTCTTATGTGTGGCCATGCGTTTGCTTGCTTAAAATATCATGCTTTCTAAAAAAAGAATAAACCAACAACATGTGAAGATTATTGAATCAATTTCTCTATTGAATTAATTTGATTTTTTTTTTATAAATTAATTTTGAGCATTTTGAAATTTAGGTAGAAATCATTTTTTCAAAAAAGATAGCATAAAACTCAATAGAAAATGGTCATGCTAAAAAAATGAATGGAATTATACATTTATTTTTTTGATAAGTAAAAATTATACATTTATATTGTATCTATTATAGTTTTTATTCTCATTTAAGATATCATATTTGTTTTCTTAAAAGTTAGAACTTGAATAATAGAATTTAAAAGAATTTAACTCATTTTTCTTTTGAAAGTAAGCTCATCAATTTTGGGGGTGGGTGGGGAGCTAAGAATATAAAAATTTTAATTAATTTTTTCAAGGAAAATGTATATTGAGGGGGGGGGGGGCTCTGTCCTTGGTTGTAACTCTTATTATTAAAAGTGATGTTTGGCTGGCATTGCTTGTGGATGTAGGCATAGAGTTAGTCAAATCACATTAAAATTTTCTTTTGTGGTGCTAGTTATTTTATTATTTTGTATGTATTTTATAATAATTTTTTTTATGGATTTCGGTTAGCTCAATTTTTTTGGAGAGATAATTACAACATGGTGTTAGCCTCGCAGATCGAACCCTTTCTCCCCTAGACCCCCAAACACTTTGTGCATGAGGAGTGCCCGGTTAGCTCAATTAATGAAGTCTTTAGTGGTTGAGTAAAAGATCTGGGGTTTAATCTCCGCCTACACCAAAAATTAATTTGTATCTTGGTCTAATAATAAAGAGCATTATCAGGAGTAGACGTCATAGGTTGAAACTCTTTAAAAAAACAATAATAATAATAATTTTTTTTTTTTTTTTTTTGAGAAGGTATTTTATAACAATTGATGTCAAAGTTATTGGTTCGAATTCTTAGTAATGGCAAGTACAAACTATGATGTGGAGCTCATTGATGGGAAAATAATTTTAGCCATTGACAAAGCGGTATCGAAGACATTTCAATGTAACAAGGATTGATTAAGGCGTTGTATGGAAAATCAAAAAAAGACCAATCATTATATCTGATGACGAATGGGAAGAGTTTGAGATAAAAACAATGAGTACTATTCATTTATGTTTTTCTCCTAATAAATCTCAAATTCAGTTACATGATTGCAAAAAATACGAGCACCATTCGAATGACTGTAAATCTCATGTTCAATTTTAAAATTGCAAAAGGTACTAAGAGCATTATAAAAGCTAGTGTATAACCAAAGCAAAAAATGAAAGAGCTTTGCATGCCAAAGTTGGTAAAATAGGGGTCATAATACAAAGAATTTGTTGTTGGCAAGTCATGTGAGAGGATGATTTTGAAGATTTCGTTTCTTGATTATTTCTCATAAAATATGTGAATCTTGTGTTCTTGGAACGACCTATAGGGATGTTTTTCCTTAATGAAAGTGTTGGTTAGCTAAATAATAGTACTTTAGTTTTGCCCATGGTGGAAAGGCTAGGTATATTTTCTGAATCATAAATATGAAGTAAGTCTTCTATTCACATTCGTACTTGAGAAGCAAAGTGGGCATTTTATTAATAAAATGGAGAGGATATCATGGATATGATTAGGTGCATGTTGCATAATAAAAAATTTTAGTAATTTATTTTTTCCGGATGTCATTTCTTGTGCTATTTATGTTGAATAGGTACATCATTAATTATTTCATTTTAAAAAAATTTCATCATTAATTAGGACTAAACTCCATATAAATCTTGGTTACGTTTTTGAAGGCTTGATGTTTTGGATGCATTGCTTATATTCATGTTCTTGATGCAAAAAAAAAAAAAAAAAAAAAAAATCGACCACAAAGCTAGGAAAGTAATAATATTAATTGGCTACAGTGCGATTACATAAGGCTACAAGTTATACACCCCAGCTACTAAAGCGGTGATTATTAGATGTGATGTTACTCTCTTGATGAGTAAGTCCCTTAGGATTGGTCTATTGAAAAAAGAAAAAAAGACCACCAATAGTGCTAGATAGCTAGTCATTATTATTGATTAAAAAAAAAATTTGAGTTTCAAAGTGGAAAAGCTAATAGCTTTGCGCCCACTAGTAGGAGAAGGAGCTATCACATTGCCTGTAGTTATTTATTCCAAAAATAAGTTGTAGGAATTTAATCGAAGTTGATTAAACATTACTACGTTAAAAAGTCACGTGTTCATTTTATTGGTTGGTAATAGACCTTTTAATGTAATGCAAAAACATAGAATCAAAGCTTACGGTTTGGGCTATAAATAAAATTGTCAAGGGAGGGTTGTGTGTGATGACTAGTAAATTAAAGTTGCAGCTAACTCTTATAAATCCCATGGTCCTGCAGTTTTGAATTCTTCAAGAACATGGATGTAAGTTTTGATTAGACCTAGCAAAGGGATTAGGTTAAATGGAATTTAAGTTTGATTTGGCAGGGTATAGTTCAAATTAGGTGTAAATCATAAACTTATCATACTAAAATGGGTTGTAATTCTTATTACCCTTACACATTTCTTGATAGATTGGATCAGCTTAATATGTTTCTCAAAAAAAAAAAAAAAAAAAACTCAATATGACCCATATTTTTTCAATTAAAAAAAAAAAAAAAAAAAAAAAAAAACCTTCAGCATACTTTCTAATATCTCTTTTCATATTTCTGTCAATGCAAATAAAATAACAAAGATAAAAGTTAAATAATACATAAATCCTTAAGTTTATAATACAATAATTAATTCACATAGTTTTCTTAGTCCAATAATTCAACCAAAAAATAAAATAAGACTCATATAAATATGTTATATTTGAAATATAAAACAAAATCAAATCATCCTAAAAAATAATTAGGCATATGGATTAGCATTTTGTTGAAACTTGAAAGTTGACAAAAGTATAGTTATACTAAAACAATATGAGGCTTCAAAAGTTGTAAAGAAAGTAAATACACTAACATGCTAAAAGAGAAAAAAACTAATCTAAACTTACACTGAAAATATATAACTAAAACAATATGAGGCTTCAAAAGTTGTAAAGAAAGTAAATACACTAACATGCTAAAAGAGAAAAAAACTAATCTAAACTTAATTACACTGAAAATATATAGAACTTTAGGAATAAAATATAACAAGTTTTTTTTTTTTTTTTTAGAGTGATAAAATATAACAAGTTAAGTAAAAACATAGGTAATAATTAAAAAGAAATTCTATAATGAACTTAAAAAAAAAAAAATTACTCAATATTAATAGTGGATTCGACATTAAAAATATTTATAATTGCAAATTGAATGTCAAGTTAATGAGTAATATCATAGTACTTTCATATATATTATAGAAACTCTATTATAATTGTTGGGTTAAAATAGATTGACCCCAGTTAATTAATTCAATTACTCAAATTGATTAATTAGGTCAAATTACATGCAAATCATGGAGGCACCAACAAATCACTAAATAAACTAAATGCAGCAGAAAATAAATTAATATAGTGATTTGTTGACAAATGGGGAAAACCTCTCGTAAAGCAAAAACTCCACTGGATGAATTTAAAGTCACCACTTCCAAGAATCCACTAATCAATAATCAAACGATTACAAGTATGGGAAATCTTATCACTACCCTGGCCTATCTCAAAATACCAACTTACAATTGAACATTTGCTTCAATACTCAATTGAACTTGATCTTATAGCAAATTTCTTTGCTTTGCACAAATTTCTAATCTGTGACTAACTCCTTTGCACGGATTCTAGTACATGACTAACTCCATTAACTTGATTGATTGCTGTTGGCTGCAAAGTTCTTCACTTCATAAATGATGAAGATCAGGAAGCACTTGGTTACAAAACCCTAAGGTATACAAACGCAGTAGCTTCACATAGAGTATATGAATTCTAAGTCTCTATTTCCGTACTTGATAACTTTCAAAATAAGCCTTATATATGACTAGAGTTATAGAGGGAGAAACTCTAATCATTCAAGTCATCATGGGCTGAAATTCAGATCTGAGAAATCTGAAATCGTAATTCTCAATAGATCGAGCTTGTGTCAAGCTTCTTCATTAACCTTTGATAGCAACTAGTGTCGAGCTTTATTGAAACAGCTTTTTTTCAGTTTTTTCTTGTAACAAACTTCATGTCTTTAATGATACCACTTGATATGTTTGAACAACATACTTTGCTAGAGTCTGTGTGTGAACGTGTGGTGTTGTAGCTGAATTGTAGGACAGCTAGGCCTCCAGAAGTTAGAGAGAGAGAAGAGAGGAAGATTCAAGAAAGGTGAATAGGACAAATTGTTATTAAAGTTCTGATTGATACATTGTGTTTCCAATTACACCCTTTTATACAATCTGTAACTAACTCTCTAACTAACCCTTCCATTCTAACTTTACTAACTAACCCTCCCAAATCGTGTGTGTTGACTATTTACACAGTGGGCCACTCACCAACTCCCTTTAATACAACAATGGCATAGTGGGCCAAACCATTCAATGAATTAGCTAATACTTACAATCCTAACAATTTCCCCTCCCTTAGAGCACCTTGCCCACAAGGTGTGGAAATTTCTGCTGGAGATCAAATAAATTCTCCCAGGTGGCATCCTCCTTGCTCTCACCTTGCCACAGAACCAATACTTGAGTAATAACTTTATTCCTCAACTGATGTGATTTGTCAGCCAAAATAGACACGAGTTCAGGGGAAAGAACTAAATCAACAAACACAGTTGGTAGTGTAGACCTAGGCTGCACATGTTGGCCCACTTTGGCTTTAAGATTGGACACATGGAAAACAGGGTGAATAAGGGAACCAGCTGGCAAATCTAGCTTGTAAGAAACCTGCCCAATCTTCTGCAAAATCTGAAATGAGCCACAGAACCGAGGAGCTAACTTTCCTAGCTTCTGATGATGCACAGAGGCTTGTTTGTAGGGTTGCAATCTGAGGTAAACCCAATCTCCCACATTAAATGACCAGTCCACCCTCTTCTTATCAGCATACCATTTCATCCTTTCTTGAGCAGTAGTGAGGTTGTGTTTGAGCAAGGATAAGAGCTGCTGCCTATCTTTCAACAACAAGTCCACAGCCCCTACCTGAGTGGTGCCAGGCACATAATCCATAACTCTGGGTGAAGGATATCCATATAGAGCCTCAAATGGAGTTAGTTTAATGGATGTATGGAAATTGGTGTTAAACCAAAACTCAGCCAATGGAAGCCACTCCACCCAAGATTGAGGGTTGTCAGCTGCAAAAGCCCTTCAGTAGTGTTCCAAACTTTTATTTACAACCTCAGTTTGGCCATCAGATTGGGGATGGTAGGCAGAAGACATAGCTAATGTAACCCCTTGTAATATCAACAATTCTAACCAAAATTTAGATGCAAAAACAAGATCCCTATCACTAATAATGGATGAAGGCATGCCATGAAATTTGAAAACATAATGCATATAAAGATTGGCTACCTTGGCAGCAGTGTAAGGGTGGGAAAGAGGGATAAAATGAGCATACTTGGTTAACTTGTCTACCACCACAAACATCACAGTCTTCATTTGTGACTTTGGCAGCCCGTCCACAAAATCTATACTTACATTTGTCCAAGTCCTTTTTGGGATGGATAAAGGCTGTAGCAACCCAGCAGGATAACAAGTCTCATTCTTAAGTTTCCGACACATATCACACTCCTTAATGTATTGCTTCAAGTCCCTGCTCATACCAGCCCAATAGAAATCCTTATTAAGCCTGTGATAAGTCTTCAAATAGCCTGAATGACCCCCCAAAGGCCCATCATGCACTTGCTGCAACACCTTGGTTTTTAGATCACCATTGAATTGAATACAACCTGCCTTTAAAAAAGAGCAAGTCATTACAAAGGGTAAAACCCTTTGGAGCAACCTAACCAGACTGAATAGCTTGAACAATATTCTGGACAGTAGGATCAGATGCATAACTATACTTAAGATCAGCAAGCCAAGTTGGAGTAGGAAAAGAAATCATGCACAAGGAACCCACAACAGAAGCAAAAGGTTCTATTGAAGCTCTAGGTAGATTTTCATCCTTTCTAGATAGAGCATCAGCCACCACATTCTCCTTACCATGCTTGTACCCCACAATAAACACATAACCAAGTAGTTTAGTAATCCATTTCTGTTGTGCAGGAGTTCCCACTCTCTATTCAAGCAAGTATTTCAAACTTTGATGATCAATTTTTATCACAAATGGCTTCCCAAGTAGATAAGGTCTCCACTTCTTCACAGCAACCACCAAAGCCAACAACTCCTTTTCATAAGTAGAGAGAGCAAGATTCTTACCCTTCAATGCTTGACTATGGAATGCAATAGGTCTTTGAGATTGCATTAAAATAGCCCCTAACCCCAAACTTGAAGCATCACACTCCACAGTGAAAGGTTTGGTAAAATCTGGTCAAGCCAACACAAGTGGGTTGGACATAGCATCCTTGAGTACTTGAAATGCTTTAGAAGCTACTGGAGTCCAAGAAAAAGAATCGTTTTTAAGCAAAGCAGTCAAAGGAGTTGCCATTTGACCATACCCTTTCACAAACTTCCTATAATACCCTGTGAGACCCAAGAATCCTCTTAATGCTTTAACATCCTTAGGGATAGGCCACTGCTGCATGGCAGTAGTCTTCCTAGGGTCTGTCTTCACTCCTTCCCCTGAAATAAGATGCCCCAAGTACTCCACCTCCTTACAAGCAAACACACACTTAGACTTCTTGGCATACAATTGGTGTTTAGCTAAAGCCTCCAATACCAATCTAAGATGATAGACATGATCCTCTAAGGTCTTACTATACACAAGGATGTCATCAAAGAAAACAATAACAAATTTCCTCAAGAATGGCCTAAAAACAGTTTTCATCAAAGATTGGAAGGTGAAAGGAGCATTGGTTAAGCCAAAAGGCATCACCAAAAACTCATAATGACCTTCATGTGTACAAAATGCAGTTTTAGGAATATCTTACTCCTTCATCCTAATCTGGTGATATCCAGACCTCAAGTCCAATTTGGAAAGTACACAAGCTCCAAACAACTCATCCAACAATTCATCAATTACAGGAATAGGATATTTATCCTTAATGGTTTTTTGATTTAAAGCCCTATAATCTATACACATCCTCCATGAACCATCAACTTTCCTCACCAAAAGAACAGGAGAAGCAAAAGGACTACAGCTATCTCTAATGAAACCAACAGATAATAACTCTTTCACAATCTTTTCAATTTTATTTTTCTAATAGTATGGATACTTGTAAGGTCTCTGACTGATTGCCTGAGCTCCTTCCTTCAAGGTAATTTGATGCTCATGACCTCTTAAGGGAGGCAGATCCACAGGGGTAGCAAAAACAAACTCAAATTCATCTAGCAGATCAGAAACTTGCTTAGGCAACTGAGTTAAAAATTTTGTAGAAGTCAATTCTGACTAAACCGAGATGTGTAAAACCAACCCTTTCTTATTGTGTCCTTTAAGAACTGAGTGCCTTCTTGTAGCTGTGATTCTGTACTCCTCAAACCCTGTAAGAGCACCTACCTTTGAGCATAAGTAAAACTCATGGTCAACAGCTTAAAGTCCCATGGAATAACCCCTAATGTAACTAGCCAATGTGTACCCAGTACCAAATCACATCCTCCCATCTACAACACATGCAATTGCACCAAGAAATCATGCCCCTGTAACCACACTGGAACTTCTCTACACACTCCTTGAGTTCTTATCACCTCTCCATTAGCTACCTTAACCTCTAAAATATGTGAGGTATCCACTGGAATATGTAAGTGTGAAACTAGAGTTGCATCAATGAAATTGTGTGTGCTGCCTGAATCTATAAGGATTACAAAAAACTTTTGTGCCACTTAGAGCATAAAGGGGGATCTCAGCATCTTCTTAATGTTGCATACCAAACTCAGAATTTCTAGTAATCTCCTCAAACTCAGTAATTTGCACACATGAATTTGGTTCATGCACTTCATCAATAAAATCAAGAAGGAACAACTTAGCACTTTTACACCTATGACCAGGGATCCACTTCTCATCACAATTATAACACAGCCCTTGCTTCTTCCTTTCCTCCATTTGGGCAGGGGATATTCTCTTAATAGGTAGCCTAGACTTAGGAACTAATAAAGGAGGGACTTTAGGTAGACCCAAGATTGAAGGCTTACCTTGCTCCATTTGCAATCTGGAATTCTTCTTGCAACTCAGATGATATTCTTCTTGGATCTTGGACAACCCAAAAGCTTCATTTAGAGACTGAGGATTAAGCATTCTCACAGGGAGTCTGATCTCATCCTTCAATCCACTAAGGAAGCAGCTCAATTTATGGGATGAAGACAACCCTTTAATCCTATTGGATAAGACTTCAAACTAAGCTTTATACATGGCTACTGAAGATGTCTGTCTTAATCTTGTAAGTGTCTCCATAGGGTCATCGTATGAATTGGAGCCAAACCTTACATGTAAAGCTTGTACCAGAGATTCTCAATTGGAAAAAACCCCTGTTTCCTCACTGTCTTGGAACCAAATCAAGGCCTCCCCATCCATGTGAAATGAAGCCAACATCAATTTCTCTTCCACCGGGGTATTGAAGTACTTGAAGTACTGATTAGCCTTGTAAACCCAACTCACTGGATCCTCACCAAAAAATCTCAGAAATTCTAGCCTCACTGGATGAGACAAAGTGATCGCTGAAGAACCCGAACCACGATTCAGCCCACTGTTTGGAACTCCTCCTTGATCAGAAGCCCCCAATCTCTATAGCAGCAAAGCTAATTGTTGGATCATCTCATTCAAGCTGCGAGTATGGATTTCCTAGATGTTTCGCATCTCTTGAATATCCTTGGCGTTATGATCTGATGTGTGTCGAAGAGAAGCCAAAGCTTCATTGGTTGCAGTAGTGGCGTGCGTCTCAGCCATGGCCAAGGAATGCCCAGCTCTGATACCAAATGCTAGAGTCTGTGTGTGAACGTGTAGCAAATGCTAGACTTTTGTGTGTGAACGTGTGGTGTTGTAGCTGAATTGTAGGATAGCTAGGCCTCCAGAAGTTAGAGAGAGAGAAGAGAGAAAGATTCAAGAAAGGTGAATAGGACAAATTGTTATTAAAGTTCTGATTGATACATTGTGTTTCCAATTACACCCCTTTATACAATCTGTAACTAACTCTCTAACTAACCCTTCCATTCTAAATTTACTAACTAACCCTCCCAAACCGTGTGTGTTGACTATTTACACAGTGGGCCACTCACCAACTCCCTCTAATACAACAATGGCATAGTGGGCCAAACCATTCAATGAATTAATTAATACTCACAATCCTAACATACTTCTTGATACATTAAACCTAACTTAGATCTTCCCAATTACAAGTAAAGTACATTTTGTCAAAGGATTAGCCAATTACATAGAAAATATAACCCTAACAATAACTATTTTATACAAATATAAATTGAAAATTAGTCAAGGATATGAATTAAATTATAAGGGCTGGTTGAAAGGGTTAAGTCTAGTATAGGTTTGGCTCAGCCAAATCACATTATTAGGAGTATGATGTAGGACAAATTAGGTAGTTTCATTATTTATTTATTTATTGATTTATGATATTTTCATGTAATTTTCAATTTTTAGATTAAGGTTGTTATTTTCTTGATTTTAAGCTTTTTAATGCTTTTATAGTCAACTAAGGGTTCTTTTATGCTAGGGTATCAATTATGATATCTTTTAGAATATTCTTACTTGTCAATCAAGTTTAAGGAGCCTTTATATTGGCCTCCAAACTATAAACTATTCAGAGAGATTTTTCTCTTTTCTTTTTTGGTGGATTCCAAGAGTTCATCTTATTGATTCATGGAAACCCTTGTTGATTCAAGAGTTATTATCTTGAAGCAGATGTGTTCTGTTTATTAGGAATGGATTTCTTCAACTTCAACAAGATACCGGACAAATACTACACGAATTACAACAAGAAATTGTTACCCTCTCTTGTTAGGAAATCCTCCCACAGCAATATTGGTCAATCTATTCACGGACATATTCATAAATACAACAAAATTTTATTCTTTGACGAAAGACTATGTAATTTGGATTTTATTGAATGGATCCTTGATTTGGAGGAATATTATAATTATTGGGTGATCTGTGATTAACATAGTAAAATATTTTCAAAAGTAAAATATTTTATAGGTAAACAATTTTACATGTAAACCATTTTTAGTAAAAAAATTTCAAATGTTTGGTATGATAAGTAAAATTTTTCAAGCAAATCCCCAAAACAGTTAGCTTAGCCACTGGAGTCGCTAGTGCCAAAGGTCCCGATGATCGAACTGCCAGAACCGATAGTTGGAATAGTATGTCCGGTGACCAAACTACCAACACTGGTGGCTTTGTTTATCAAACCTCCAACATTGATCACTAGAATAATGTCTCTAGTTATCGTACCTCTGGCACCGGTAGTCAAAATGGTGTCTTCGGTTATCAAATCTCTGGCACCAGTCGCTCGAATGATGTCTCCAATGATTAGATCGCTAGTACTGGTCATCAGAATGGTGACTTCGGTGACCAAACCCCTGGCACCAATCCCTGGAGCAACAGCTCCAGCCAGAAAACCACCAACACTGTTCGTTGGAATGGCGACTCCGACTACCGGTCGCTAACACAACAACTCCGGTGACCGAACCCCAGCACTAGTTGCCGAAGTGGTGACTTTGGCTACCTGATTACTGACACTGGCTGCCCAATCCATTGGACCTGTGACTTACCCACCGGATTGAGTGAGGGAATCAACTAAAAAAATCTTGTGAATTGCATGAACACCAAGGAAAAAAGATCTCAATTGATTTTTTTACTCAATTGATGAGTTGCAAGTATGGAAAGAAGACAAAGAGGTTGAAGTTTTAAAAATATTTGTTCACTTGGCATGGAAAATTTCACATCTCCAATATTCGCTTGAGGTCAAGTTTTTGTTTTATTTTATTTTTCAAGTGAAGGGGTCAAATATAGGATAGAATATGCATTTTAATTTTTGTAATTTATTAATATTGATATTTTTATGTAATTTTTGAAATTATAAGTTTAAGGCTTTTATTTCCTTAATTTTAGGTGATTTAAATGCTTTTATAGGAAATCAATGGTCCTTTTATGGTAGGATATCTATTATGACCTTTTTGAAGATATTTTACTTGCTAATCAAGTTTTTTAGAGCCTTTAAATTGGCCTATAAATTTGTAAATGAATTTTCAATTCATAATTTGACCTAAAAACTATTCAAAGTAATTTTTTTTCTTTTCTTTTTTGGTGGGTTCAAGGAATTCTCCTTATTGATTTTGTTAGGACATATGTGATTCAATGTTAGGAACATATGTCAATATATTATGTAATTGGCTAATCCTTTGACAAAACGCACTTTACTTGTAATTTGGTAGATATAGGATGTGTTTAATACTTCAAGAAATAAGGTTTCAAGTTCAAGTGTTAAAGTCATGCAAGTCTGTCTAAGAATCAAGGAATGAAGTGCAGGATTTTAAAGCTCGACTGTTAGCATTTATCGAGGTTTAAAAGCTGCTGAAACCCGTGGCTCGACAGCTAGCGTGATAGATGGCTATCTATCGAGGCTTATGAAATTCAGATTTTCTATTCAGTTTTTCAGCCAATCCGTGGGTATATATATTTGGGTTTTCTTTTCTCACAAACCTAAACATATATAATTGACAGGTTATTTAGACCCCTTAAACAACCAGATTGCGTAGCCTAGATTAATTAGCCAAGTTGTTACTTAGTCAAATTAAGCAATTCTAGGTTAAAACAATCAAATAATCATATCATGTATATAAAACAAATAAAGCAGCGGAAATAATAAAGAACACAAGATATGATCACCCAGGAAACCACACGGTAAAAACCTGGGGAGTATTTGACCCACCGATCCTCAAGGCAAACAAGAATTCACTATGAAAGAATTGAAGTTCTTACAGAAGGACTACAAGCTCCCCGCTCGACTTCCTAATGCTACCCACCAGTACGAACTTCCTGACACGACCACGCGCAGGCTCCGAATCCACGGACTACTTCTTTCTTGAATTCTTCAATCAACTACAAGCTCCCCGCTTGCTTTTCTTTTAAGTTCCAATGGTTGCAACTAAGTTGATCTTCAAGATGTTGAAATCATCTCTACCTTGAAAACCCTAAGCTTTGTGTAAAGGAAAGCTCCTCTAAGATCTCGTAAGAGATTTACACAAAACAGAAAATATATGAGCAATAATAACAATATGGACAACATCAAAAACGTGGCTAGGGTTTTGTTTATATACCTAGGGTAAAAACATAAAACCCTAAACGTTTAATGAAGTAGGGCTGAGTTGGAAATTCTGCAGAAAATTCAACCTGTGCGATTTTCGATCGATCGAGTCTAATCTTCGATCGATCGAGCCAGGCCAAAAGTCCCAAGTACTTCTGCAGCCACTCGATTCCAACTGTACAATAATAAACCAACTTTGAGCAAGCCTAAACAAGACTAAATACAATGTTTTGATCATGGTTTGCCAACATTACAAATTAGAGTTCTAAATACATAAAATCCTAAGACCTTAGAACCTAACAAACTCCCCCTTTGGCAATCCGTGACAAAACACAAATTAAAAGCTCAAAGTTTACAAGTAAACAGCCCATTACAAAAATAATGCTCATAACAACAAATCCAACCTAACTACTATCCATCAGTTGCAAGTGTAGACAGCAGCTCAATTGAATCAACCTGTATATTTCCTGAAACACTAAACAAAATGCATAAACGCATGTGTGACAGAAAAGAGTAAAACAACAGGTATAACATCCTTGTAAGATTCACACAACACAAAATAAAGACATATATGAATGATCAACTCATAAATATAAATCAATAAGCAGTGAATCATAAAGCAACAAGAATCAATGAATATAACAAGTATATCAAACAATAACTCTATATCAATCAATGTTACTCCCCCTAACATGAATATCTTTGTATATTCCACACAAATCAACATGATTCCCATAAATCAATAATTTCTCCCTCTTTTTGTCACGTATTGACAAAGACAACTCATACAAAGAGTAAATAGTCAACATACGCAATAAAGGATAAGAGAAAATAGAGAACCAAGGGGAACACAAAACAATTCAACTCTATAGAAAATAGAGACAGCTCCCCCTATGAACAACACAGGTTAAAAAAAACTTTTCTCCCCCTATAAAAATAGGAAAAACAAAACAAGTTTTGGGAAAAACAGTTTTGGGGAAAAATAGAGGGGGGGGATCAGCAGCATCACCAACAGGATCAAAGTTAAAAACACATAATCCAAAGTTAAAAACTAAGGTGAGGATACACATGAAGAAAAAATATTCTCTCTTTCAATAAAATGCAAACATGGCATTATGTGACCCATAAACAGTTGCATAAGTAGAGAAAATATTTGCACATTGATTATCCATCATATCTCTTAAGAAAAATATTTTCTACAGTTCACACATAAGAAATAGCATATACTAGAATGTACAAAACTCAAAAATTAATCAATCAATTTTTAAATCAAGTTGAGTACCCAATGTAGCAAAGTGTATGCATGTTATGTGTGAAAACAAAGAGAGATATGACTGCAAAACTGCAAGATGGATACAGAAATCAATGTAATGCATGTGAATCATAAACACAAATGATAGCAAAAAAAACATTTGTCAAAAACATAGAAACTGAAAATTTTTCAGTTTCGATCGATCGAGAATCGATCGAACATCAATCGAGTCAGGCAGACTCAAACCAAAAATTTTAATCGCAATTTCGATTGATCGAAAAACAGAGTCGATCGATCGAAAGTCTGGAAAAATCAGTTTTTCGGAAAACAGAGCATTTTAAAGCAGAAACTCCTCAAAGCACATTGTTTTATAAAAAATGCATGAGTATGAGACGAAAAGTTTTTCAAAAACACTTGAATTTAACACAGATCTTCCAAATTAAGATTTTCAATCAATTTGTCCTCAAAGCGCAAACATTATACACATTTTGCATTAAAATCAAGGAACTTTTAATCTTGGATGGCCACAACAAAATCACACACAATATAATGTACCAAGTTTAACAAAGAGTAACTTGTGTAGTGTGTGCAACTAGCAAAAGCTTGAGATACATGTGAGGTGATATGTGAATAGCAATCAATCACAAAGTCTACAAAATTCATCACATAGAATTCAAAAGAGACTATCACCTAAAGAGTTACATCCTATAACTCCCACATCTCCTAGAACAAAAGCTTGCAATCATGTAAGTTTCTTGTATTTTTGCCTCTTATTTGTATGAAATGGCATTTAGCCTAATAGTACACACCGGTTTGAATTAAGTGAATTGGCATCAAGCCTAATAGTACACACCAGTTTTAATTTAATTGAGGCTTCACCTTATGTTCTTTTTGTGCATGTGCTACACTTTCTCGAGCACAAAATCTTATGATATGCACTAAGGTGTTCATGATTGGCTAGTGAACAGTGGTGAGATGGTTATTTATGCCTTTCTCAAAAGGATCAAGTCCGACAGTCAAATAACATGTGACTTCAAGATTAAGACAAAGTGATAAACACCATAAACATCTTTCCCACACAACATGCACTACAAAGTTTCAACTAGTCAAGTGCAATATATAAGCTCGTCAAAGCTAAACAGGGTACATAAACTAGTTATGTAAAGATAAGATGGCCAATCATTGATTATAAATCCAAGATATATAATACAAAACACAAAAATCTTTTTGGTTTTAACAAACTTTATAACCACTTGTTGAGATTTTAAAAAAATTTATGACCAAAGACAAAAAACACATATTATGCTAAATGAACAATGTAAAAGCAATGCATGATAGTGCAAAAACTAAGCTATAGAGGGTACACAAACAAGAAATATCAATTTCTTAATTAACCCTTGAGTACATGTACAAACTAGTACATACTCATTCAAAATCAAAAATAGTTTAGCACAAACTATTCAAGTTTCTCCACAATGTCAAGCATATTCTAAATCAAGAGAGATATCAAAATTCATGTAATCCTCAAGAAAAATAAAATAAGACACAAAATAAAATATTTTTGTCTTTTTGAAATTTTTCAATGTTTTTGGATTTTTCTTTAAAACAAAACAATCAAAGAAAATAAAACAACCAAAAACTAAAACAAAACATGTCCACAATTAATTGAAAGAATTAAATCAAGGACAAGTTAGCAACACTCACCTTGGAGAATCTTTTCTCACCCATTTAGCACGAGTCTTCGGCTTTGTAGGTGAAAATCCATGAGAAGTGGAGTGTATTTGAGGAACTACACCAATCTTCTGAGAAAGACTACAATCCTGCAAATTCCTTTCACAAGCCAACAAGCTCAAATTTTTCAAAAGCATATGAAACAATTTATTTGGACTTACGGCAGTAGAAATATCATCACATATCCTAGATTGACATACAGAATGCTTAAATTTCAATTTATGACAATTAGGACGAATGTGACCAGAGACACCACAAAAGTGGCAGACAGGAACAAATTTAGGAACATCAGTATTCCTAACAACAAATCTAGTCTCAGATTTTGGTTTTTGCCTCAACAAAGAACAATTTGGTCTAATATGACCAACAACACCACAACGGTGACAAGTAGGCACAAAAACAAAATTCTTATGCTCTCTAACAGTAGGTTTAGACTTATGTGTAGAAACTTCAGCGTCTACATCAGAACTTTTACCTTTGTCTAACCTAGCAAAATAAGCCTTTTCATTATTATTCCTCTTGAAAGGAGGGATATAAACTTTTTCAGTTTTAGGCTTAAGAGAAACAGAAACACTTCTGTTATCATCAGCAAGTTTGGTATTAGACAAATTTTCCAATTTAGCTTCAGCCTCAGCTAACTTTTGTTCCAAACTTTTCATCTTCTCATCTTGAGAGGAAATTTGATTTCTCAAAAAATTATTCTTTTTATTAGACTCATCTAATCTAACAAGCAATTCCTCTTTTTCAAGATTAGTCAATTTTAACTCTTCTTTGAATTTCTTAGCAATTTTCAAAGATTTAGATAATTCCTTACGAAGAGTTTCAAAAGCATCAAAAAAATCAGCAGAAACAATAGTGTCCTTTTTATTCAAAACATCACAAACATGAGCAGAAAGACACTTCAAATTATCCATCATAACAGGGGTCAAGGATCAGCTCAGAGATCAAAAAATCTCAGACAAGAAGAGCTACCCGCTCTGATACCACTTGACAGGTTATTTAGACCCCTTAAACAACCAGATTGCGTAGCCTAGATTAATTAGCCAAGTTGTTACTTAGTCAAATTAAGCAATTCTAGGTTAAAACAATCAAATAATCATATCATGTATATAAAACAAATAAAGCAGCGGAAATAATAAAGAACACAAGATATGATCACCCAGGAAACCACACGGTAAAAACCTGGGGAGGATTTGACCCACCGATCCTCAAGGCAAACAAGAATTCACTATGAAAGAATTGAAGTTCTTACAGAAGGACTACAAGCTCCCCGCTCGACTTCCTAATGCTACCCACCAGTACGAACTTCCTGACACGACCACGCGCAGGCTCCGAATCCACGGACTACTTCTTTCTTGAATTCTTCAATCAGCTACAAGCTCCCCGCTTGCTTTTCTTTTAAGTTCCAATGGTTGCAACTAAGTTGATCTTCAAGATGTTGAAATCATCTCTACCTTGAAAACCCTAAGCTTTGTGTAAAGGAAAGCTCCTCTAAGATCTCACAAGAGATTTACACAAAACAGAAAATATATGAGCAATAATAACAATATGGACAACATCAAAAACGTGGCTAGGGTTTTGTTTATATACCTAGGGTAAAAACATAAAACCCTAAACGTTTAATGAAGTAGGGCTGAGTTGGAAATTCTGCAGAAAATTCAACCTGTGCGATTTTCGATCGATCGAGTCTAATCTTCGATCGATCGAGCCAGGCCAAAAGTCCCAAGTACTTCTGCAGCCACTCGATTCCAACTGTACAATAATAAACCAACTTTGAGCAAGCCTAAACAAGACTAAATACAATGTTTTGATCATGGTTTGCCAACATTACAAATTAGAGTTCTAAATACATAAAATCCTAAGACCTTAGAACCTAACAATATAATGATTATTTTAAGGGCCGTAAAAGGTTACGCACAGTTGCACAAGTGTGAAGAAAAGTGTAATCGGAAACCTAGTTTGCCCTAATTCTTCATTCTCTTCAAGAAGCTGCTGTATTTGTACACCGTAGGGTTTTGTGACCAAGCAACTTCATGATCTTCATCATCTGGATGAACTGAAGAAGATTGCAGTCAACATTCTTCTCAAGTTGGTGATCAAGTCGCGTACTGGGATTCGCGTAATTGGCCAATCACGTACTGGGAGCCGTGCATTAAAAAGGAAAGATTGTCACTACAGAATAAATCCAATTGGATATTGGGGTAAGGGTTTAACTGTAGGTTGATATAAAGTACTGTGATTCCTTTACTTATAACCGCTTGTTTTGATAATAGTGGATTTTCGGGAGTGATGACCTTAAAATCACCCGATAGGGTTTTTGCTGTGTAGGTTTTCCCCATTCGTAAACAAATCACCGTGTTAATTTATTTTCCGCTGCATACTTTAGATAATTGGTGATTTGTTTGTGCTACCACGCGCTTTACATGTTAATTTGATTAATTAATAAACTTGGCTAATTAATCAATTAATTCATCACAAGAGGTCAATACATTCTTGACCTATCAGATTTAAGGATATTATCTTGAATATATGTGTTCATTTTTGTGTGACTTTTTGCTTGCGTCAAATTAAAATCAAGCAAGGGTAAGAAATTATCGGACTAATACAGATTGTTATTCCTATTACTACCCACACCAATTTTTATTTTTATTTTTATTATTATTATTATTATTATTATTATTATTATATATTGTGTTGGTTTGAGTGGGTTATCGGGTTTGGATCAAGTCAAAATCAAGTACAGGTCAAAAATTTATTGGAGTAAAGAAAAGGTTGATATTCCATTTACCCATACCATTTTTTTTTTTCATGTAGGTTTAGAGTATATTCAGATATGAGTTGGATCAAAATCGGGTATGGGTTAGAAATTTATCTAACAAAATGGGTTGCAATTCTTATTACCCATACTATTTTTATGTGAGTTCAAGCGGATTATTGGTACTAGATTCAATTTTTTCAAGTCTAGTTTTGATACTTAGCTAATTGATTTTTTATTTTGAATTATACACAAGTCATAAAATTTCCTTTTTTTTTTCTTCTTTTTCTTTTTGGTTTGCCTGTCCTATATAGATTACTTCACATAATTTCTAATTTGACAAGGAAATAGGACCACTTACAAATGAAAATTTTAATGTAAGTTTATAATATATGAAAGATTTCAAATTAGTTTTGTTAGTGCAACGCTCCATATCACAAATCAAGGCTTGTTGTTGTTGCTTAAGACAGATGAAATCCATAAAACCTGTGCATAGAAAAGAGTTTCACAGACTATCTCAGAAAAATGATGACCATATATGGTAAGCAAACCAAAATTTGTATGTTAATGAAAAGACAAATGAATTCCAAAATAGTGTGTGGTGGGCAACAGAGATTGGATGTTTAAGAGCTGACACACAAATGGAACATTAAGCATTGCAAAGGATAAACACCCATTATCTAAGGGTTTTTTTTAAAAATAAATAAATAAATAAATAAAAGCTTGAGTTCAAACATATTTAGAATTATGTTACTCCAACTCATGATGTGATGATTAAAAAAACTATTTGTATGTAGTTATAGTCACATATCTTTTTTAAATAGGTTCATGCTAACGAGTGCCCTAGGAGATTTATTAATGGATCATTTAAATAAAATTTTGATACCATTTTCATGGGAAAATATTATAAAAAAAAAAAAGTTAATTGTTTTTATCTTTAAAAAATGTTATGTTCACAACAACTTGACACTTATAGTTTATTGTGGAAATATTATGAACGTAGCACTTTTCTTTTTTTACCTTTAAAAAGTTTCTAAAAATATTTTTTAAATCAATTATGAATATCCATTAACTATTTACTTTTAAATACTAATATACGTGAATAGTTTTATATTTTAGAGCTAAACTTTTTTAAAAAAATTTAAATTGAAATGGTAACACCAAATTGAAGCTAAACTTTAATTTTTTTTTTTTTTTTTTTTTTTTTCTAAACCTGTAGACCAGACTACGAAAAATATTTTAAAAAAATTACCCAAAGTCTTATGAACAAAGATTTGATTTGATAGGGGGGGGGGGGGAATCATGGCGTGGAATTGTAGAAAACCAAGAAAGCCATTGACACTCGTATTAACTGTGAAAACAACATATGAATGAGCCAAAGCTAATCACTCCCATGCAAACGTCCCTTTCTCTCTCTTTCCCTCCCCCACCTCTGCCGCCTCTCTCTCTCTCTCTCTCTCTCTCTCTCTCTCGTCCATTGGGAATGCCAACCATACATTTCCTTTACCATTAACCTCAGCCGTTTATTACAAACACATCTCTCTCTCTCTCTGGCCTGTTGTTAATGATACATCAACAACTTGTACAAATTGAATAGATGTACAATACAACACCCATTAAAAACAACAAAATTTAGTTTATACAAGGGAAAATACATCTCCAAGTCTTTTACATATCCTCCAAGTATATTAGTATTGCCATCTCTCTTTCTCTTTCTTCTTTCTTCTTTAATAGTAACTCAACAAACAATCAAAAAGATCAGATCCAAAGGAGGTTTTTTTATCTGTCCATCCTCAAAATCCCACTGATCAGTCAATCCCATCAATCAAATCAAACCAAAAACCTCAGAGAGAGAGAGAGAGATTTGACAAAAATGTCCGCCTCATCCACTGCCTTTTCACCGGACCACCTCTCCCCCTCCGAACAGCTCTGTTACGTCCATTGCAACTTCTGTGACACTGTCCTTGCGGTACCTCCTTATCTCTTTCTCTCTCTGAATCTCTTTATTACTTCATGATCTATCATATCCTTTTACCCCCCCACAATCTTCTTCTTGTTTTTCTTTAATGGCTTTTTATATGTTCTGGGTTTGGTTTTTCTTTGTGTTTTTAGGTGAGTGTTCCTTGCACTAGTCTGTACAAGACCGTCACAGTTCGATGTGGTCACTGCACCAACCTCCTCTCTGTGAACATGCGTGGCCTTCTCTTTCCTTCAGCTAACCAGCTTCATCTTGGTCATGCTTTCTTCAGTACTCCTCAAAATCTTCCGGTACATATATAAATGAATAAAACATACATAGTATTAGGGTTTCAAGAATACAAATCCATTGCTTTTGTTGCCCTTTTCATTTGAGCTATTAATGCACATACTTTTGCGTACTAAATTTCTTTATTGAAACATTTGGTTATTATTGGGTACATTATATCAGGAGGATATCCGAAGCTCACCACCAAACATGATGATCAATCAGCCAAACCCAAATGAATCAATGATGCCAGTTAGAGTTGGAGCTGATCTTGAGGAAATCCCTAAGCCTCCTGTTGTTGCTAGACGTGAGATTAATTTCCTTCATACACTTTTTTTTTTTTTTTGGTTACTTTTATTACAAAAAACACATGGTCCTTTAGATTTTTCACATGTTTTTTTATTTCTTAAAAGTCTCACATTGGTCTTTACAAGTATAAGAAGCCACTCCAATAGCTTTTACTTTAGTCTACGACTTTCTTATGCTATAATTTTTAGTATTTTTTTTTTCCTAGAGAAGTGAAATTTCCCTTGACCTTTTCACCCTAGCCTAGTTTGTAAGACACTGGTCTTTTAGGCACCCAAGAAAAAAGTTCGTAAAAGTTAAGTCTGCAAATGCAAGCCCTTGTAGGCTTAGTACCCAACAGTGTCCAAGTATTTCTTAGTGGCAAGAATCTTTGTGTTATTACATGGCTACTTAGCCATCTTCTTCAAGCTTTTCCAGCTTTGTTCAGCAGTGCCAGGAAGTCCATTTAGGCCTGCATACCTAGCTTATTAGCTTGCATTGAACCTCCATGTTTACTATGTGAACACCATACCTTTAATTCTCCGCAAATCCCCAAAAACAAATTATACGATCAGTTAATCAAGAAACAAAAAATAAAAAAACAACGGTTCATTTGTACTTAAGTGCGTCCTCCAAGTTGTTTTATCTTTCTTTTTACCTTCTTTTATATCCCTATTGTTCAAAGTGCTGCTTGTCTTTAATTATTTGTCATATGAGAGAGAGAGAGAGAAATCTCCCCCGGAAACATAGTGTAGAATCTAGGACAAGAAAATAGATGGTTAGAGATGATGATAAATGATAGAGAGAGAGAGAGACAGACAGAAAGATAATGAATGCACAAAACTTATAGCAGAAAAGGTCAGCGAAGTGATTTTAATATGAGTGTCTTTTTGTCTGTCACTACAATTTCCTTATTTTCTTATGTGCAGCTCCGGAGAAGAGACAGAGAGTCCCATCTGCCTACAACCGCTTCATCAAGTAAGTACAATTTTTAATTTCATCTCAAAAAAAAAAAAAAAAACTTATATCTATACAATACAGTACCACATTATACACTAATTTTAATTTCTTGTTTCAAAAATACTAAACACTTCTACAACTTATTTTTTCATTTTTTATTTTCTACTTTTTTGGTATTGTATATAATGTCAAATGTGAATGTTTCTACCTATAGTATATATGGTGTGACTTTGTCATTGATTTATCATATTCAACCTGCAGGGACGAGATCCAACGAATTAAAGCTGGGAATCCTGATATAAGCCACAGAGAGGCCTTTAGTGCTGCAGCTAAAAATGTGAGATCCAAGAAAATCCTTAGTTCTTTCTTTCTTGGGTTTTATTTTCTTTAACCAAGGCTCTCTTTTTTCTTACTAAATTAATATAAATTAGCATACCCTTTATATTATTATTATGAAAAATTTTACAAGGTATTTTACAATTGTACTATATAAAAAAAAAATGTATTTATGGTGTACATTTGTTTTGTTCTTTTCAGTGGGCCCACTTCCCACACATCCACTTTGGACTTCTGCCTGATCAACCCGTGAAGAGAACTAACGTGCGTCAGCCGGTACTCCAAAACCCTAATCCAAACTCTTCTTTTTCAGTTATCTCTACGTGCTAGCAGCTAGATCATACATACATATACACAAAAGTTACATAATCTGCAAGAGGATTTTGATGTTTGATACGTATAGTGTGGTTAAATTTGTGTAGGAAAGTGAGGATGTGCTCGTGAAAGATGGGTTTTGTGCGCCAGCTAATGTGGGTGTCTCTCCCTACTAAGAAGTGTACTGGTAGTGTGCCTTTGTGTTCTTGTCTCTTCTTTAACTGCTACTTGAAAAACTTTTATAGTTCTTCTAATGGGACTGTTTGTTTAATGTTTGGGTTGCTTTGGTTTATGTTATATATTTGTGGAAGTACATTTTGAAGTCTATTAAATGTTGGCGAACCCTTATCCTCACTTTGAAAACCTGTTCTATTTTGAGGCATTTTCTATTCCAATTTTTTTTCTTTTTATTCATAAAAAAGTATCTTTTTTGTACTTGGAGGGAATTGTTTGTTTTTAGATTCCTTAAAACACAATTGGATTAACCTAGTTAACAAGCCAAGTTATTACTTAGTCCAAATTAAACAAATCTATGTTAACACAATCATATAATCATATCAATATAAAGTGCGAAATATAAAGAACACAAAGATATGATGACCTAGGAAAATCAAACCGGTAAAAAATCTGGGGAGGATTTAACCTAATTATCCTCAAGGTAAAACTGAATCTACTATGAAAGAATCGAAGTTTTACAATAATGACTTAGACCACTAACATCCTATTGCTACCCCATGTAGAAAACTTACTGACACGACCACGTGCAAGCTCCGAGACCACGGACTCCTTCTTTCTTGGATTCTTCAGCAAGTACAAGCACTTCCGCTTGTGTATCTTTAAGCTCTTTAGTGCAGCAACTGAATGATCATCAAGCTCTCAATGAATTCTCATTCTTGATAATCCTAAGCATGTGTGAAGGCAACCACCTCTCAGATCTCACAAGAGATTCACACACACAACAAAAATAGCAACCTCAAAAACGTGGCTAGGGTTTCCCTTTTATACCTAGGGCAAAACATAAAATCCTACATGTCATATGGGCTTAGGGCTGATTGAAAATTCTGCAGAAAAAACATTATGCTTGACTTTCGATCGGTCGAGTCTAATTCTCAATCGATCGAGCCAGATCGAATTGCACAATGAATTCTGCAGCAACTCGATTCCAACTTTACATAAAACACATACTTTGAGCAAGTCTAAAACAAGACTAAAAACCTGTTTTGATCATGGTTTGCCAACAATACAAATTAGAGTTCTAATACATTAGTTCCTAAGTACTTAGAACCTAACAGGAATCATTCATAGGTTAATATGACTAATAATGGATACTCTACTTCATTTATAATCATCCAAGTCCAACTCTCTAACACCCCACTCTCCCATAAATAAATAAAAAACAGAATTTGGAAATTTAAATTTGCATTATTCTTTAACCATGAAAACAATACCTTCAAGTATATCTATTGTATACACAAATTGAGTTTTTAGGTTTTTATAATTTATTAAAAGGTTGTATTCATATCTAAGACTAATATTGCTATCCATGATAGTTTACTTGATTATAGTACTTACTTGCCAAGGGAAAAGCTAAAGGGGTGGTGGAGATTGCCTCCAACCCCACCAAAATTAATCAAGCCCCGTGGGCTGTAAATTCTAACACAATCAAATGGGGTCAAGAATCCAAGATCCTCTAAAAATTGTAGGGTAATTCTATCGTGGATTTATTAAATTCTTATCTTTCCATTTTGAAATGAGTTCATTGAATTATTTTTTTTATTTTATTTTTTTTTTACTTCATCAATAAATTAAATAAACACAAAAATACAACTTGTCAATTTTTTTCTTAAAGGAAAAAGTAATACTTATTAGAATACACAAATACAGGCTTATAATACATTACATAACCAGTGTATCACTATAAAAATGTCTAACCTTTGTAGTAGTAGCCTGGGGTTATAAGGACTAAAACTCTAATACACACAATCGATGTGGAATAAACATTGAAGATGTGATAAAATAAAATATTAATACAATGAACCCTAACTTTATAAACGATCATTTCTTAATCTCCAGAACTGTGTACCAAGAAATTGGCCTCCAACCACCAATGATCCAACCCACGATAAATTTTAAAAAAATAATAAGAAAAAACAAAAGAGGAAATCATAGGAGTCAACTTTATAAAAAAAAAAATGAGAAGAAAGAAAAAAACAAAAAAGTGGAACGGTTACATGATTCAATTGTTATTCAATACTAAGTATTATTATGCACAAGTTTCTCAATAATTTTTTCTTACAATTACCAATGTATCTTCATACAACATCTTCATGTTTTTGAGTGGATTTTGTAGTAGAAGCTCATCCCTCTCTCCTGTGTGTGTTTTTATTTCTCAAAAAAAATTATTAATATATTACTATTGATATATTAACTATATAATTAAAATTTTAAAAGGTGATTTATTTATTCAAAAGTGAAATATATCTTATTTAGACCCCCAATAACCTAAACAACTAATTGACTAATTATGTCTTAAATCCATAGTTGGCAATTTGATAGAGTGAACAACCAAAGAAAGTATCACCAAAATTCAAAAATAATAAGAAATAATAAAACAGTAAAAAGGTCCGAAAGGATTTGGTGACGAAATGGAACCTTTGAAGAACTCCTCGAAGAAAAAACTAGTCAGGGTGCCTAATGTCGTTGTTAATTCACTACAGAAAAAGAAAAGATACAATAATCTAGACGTACAAAACCTTTATAAAAAATAAATTATCTATGCAATCAAATAACCTATTCACCTGTCACTACAATATTGGCCCTAGAACTCTAGAATCCTTCTACAAAAACCTCCTACACAAACAAACTTGTTTGTTACCACCAAAACTCTGGTACTCCCAAGTAACTTTATAGAGGGAACACCAATGAACTTACTACTATGGGTAACAACTTATATGGTTTTGAAAAAACTTTCTAAGAGAAATTATAGAAGGAACTAAAAATGAGAACAATCAAGGGATAGAGTTTTCTAACTGTTTAGGTTCAAGAAGATTTACTCTTCAAGAAATCTTGATACGACAACCTACAATGGTTGGATTTATATATGATATCATTAGGTTAAGTTGTCAATACTTCAAAATCAGTTAATTTTTTGTCACAGATCCATTCATGTGAGCGTCTAACGAGAGAATAAAACAAGATAAGATAATTGGTGTAATCTCTCAGCTTAAGAAGGATGAGAGAGCTACTGTATTTATATCTATATAAATACAAGATAAGATCTACAGATGTAAGGGACTAGTTGAGTTTTCTAACGAAGGTAGTTGATGTTGGTGATGAGTTTGAGCGATAAGAAATGACGAGCATTTGGAAGTTGAAAAAAGAATAAGTGGAAGTATGGAAAAGAAAAATAGCTCCCATACCAAGTTATGACAAGAATTTTTTTTTTTTTTTTTTTTTTTTGAGAATACTAAGTATTTAAGGAGGATGAGAGGGCTATGGTATTTATATCTATAAGTACAAGTACAAGATAAGATATACAAAAAAAATTAATTGTTTGAAAATAAAAACTTGAATATTCAAATCCATATTATTTAATAAATATATACCTTTTGATGCTTATAGTTACTAGTGTCTAATCACGCACGTTGTACTTGTTTAGAGACTTTTCTATTTTTTGGGGTAAATGTTAATAATTTGTATCTATTATCATTTAGAAATATATATATTTTCTTTCACAAGTATAGGTTCTTGTGGGGTGTGGGGGGCAAGGGCCGGAGTTAAAGTCTACAGGAGGGAGTTTCACACACATATACACTTAAATTAGGCTAAAGTAGAAATTCTATCTTGTATAAAAAATATATATATATTTTTTCAAATAAATAAAAATGATAAACTTTTTGTTTTTTGAAGCTATAAAAAGGATAAATTTTAGAGATAAGCCGTAACTGTAATTTCTTTCTTTTTTGAACTTGAAGGGAAAAAAATCCTAAATTTTAGGAGTTCTCCTTTTGAATTCAAAATAAAATTTGTTATTTGTTATTTGACATTTATGGCCCTATATCTAAATGAAGTTACCTTCCATTAATGAGGGTATTTTTTAACCACATAAAAGTCAAGTTCAAAGAGGGGAATCCTCTTATATATAATATAAATATGTATATTGAAAAAGATCAATTCAAGATTATAAGCAATGGAAAAATCGAGCAACAATTTCAAACTATGAGGAATTATCGAGGATAAATATCTAAATTTGAAACTAGACAGTAGACATCATACATAATTAATTAAATACACATATTATACCAGTTGTATATTACACATATATATGTATTTTAAAAAAAAAACTTTACAAAAATACAATTTTTTAACTTGACAAAAATAATATGTGTATTAACACAATAAATAACTTGACAATTTTTTACCTTCCATTTATAATATGTGCATTATACTTTACAAAAATTCTTCAACTTGACAAAAATTCAATATTTTTCTTAAAAAAATATTGTTATTTATTGTGTTTAATACAATTTTTAATATCACTGTTTTTAGTTCTATGTTTTACAATTTATTATAAACATTAACATTGTCATCTTATTAATTGTTGTATTCCTGAATTTCTTTGTTGATCTTTTAAGATTTTTATATAATATGGATGATTACATCTTAATGTAATATAATATGTAAGTATGTGTATTAGATTTTAGCTAAACAAAAATGAAATATATTAATTATATAAATTGTATGGGAAAATAAATAATTTTTTTTTGTTATTTTGCTCTTTCATATTAAATAAGTAAATGAATGAAGAAATATGATAAAAAAAATTTCCTTCATTTTCTTACATTTTTTCCTTCATACTCTTCATTTTCTTACTTGAAAACATTGCCAAAAGTTGGGGAAAAATAGTAAAATAATTTATTAATTATTTGTTTTTTCATACAGTATTTTATGAAAGTATAATAAGGTACCACAGGTATGTTTTTTCATACAGTTTTTTCATACGGTATTTTATGAAATGTAATTTCCTTTGCAACCACTTCGGACTTGGCATAAACTGTTAGGAAATTTAAACCCCGGTTAATAGAATTAACAAGTTTTAAATCTAAGTTGTTAATTAGATCTACTATGAATAATTCTTGTACCAACAAACATCAATATCATGCATAGCAGAATAGTAAATAAGACAAGATATGATGACCTATGAAAACCAATAAAACAAACTAGTTTCATAGTAAAAAACCTGAGAAAAAATCTTCCCTAAAGGCAATCCACTATAATAAAGAGAAGTTTTAGATCTAGTACAAAACTTTTGTCTCTAGACTTTACAATCTCAGTAGATGAACTTATAGTAGATGAACTTATAGCAGAAACTTTCACCGCTTTAAAACCTCTGAACTCTTCAATATATGAATGCTCCACCCTCAATCACAATTGGAACCTCCTACTGACTTCAAGAACCTCTTGAAAGTTTTTCTTCATAGTAGCAAGTCTATGGTGGTTGCTATGACTTTATCTTCTTCACCAATGGAATTTTCAGATCTACTTTGAAACTATTTGGTTTGGTGAAATAGAGAAAACTTGGTTATAAAACCCTAGTAGAATAAACAGAGTGTTTCTCACTCTCAAAATCCTCCAAATAGGTGGCTTATGATGTCCTTTAAATACCGGTTCAAATAGATCTCAATTTGGGCTTCAAACGAATAAGTTATGGGTTTTTTCGCATATATAGCTGATTTTTACTAATCTGCGATACTCGATCAATCGAGCCTGTGTCAAGACTTCTATTGAGGAGAAAGTAAGTTTTGAGCTTCTATTGAGATGTATCAAGTTTCTATTGAGTTGCTATCGAGGTACATGTTGAAAAAGTGCTGAAAAAGTGTTTTTCTTGACATTTTTTTTAGCAAACTTTGTGTCTTCAACTTGGCCTTCAATTACAACTTTAAGACACATCAAAAATCAATAAAAGACACACAATTTGGCATGGTTTGACAATATCAAAACACATGACCCTAACATTAACTATTATGGATGAAAATTAAGTAGAATTCATTTAGATATTATACATTAGATTTTTCTATTGAAACACATAGTTTTATCAACCAATAAAACACAAACAACATTAACTTTTTCAATGAGAATTTTTTTTTAAAAATTGTGAGAAGAATTAAATTTAATGTAACTATACATTAAAATTTAATAAACATAATGTATTCATGGGCGGTTTGATGTATTTGAGTGCCTTAGGAAAAAATTGAATTGTGACATTTTACATATTTAAATGACTTTAAAAAAAAAAATATATATATATATTACTTAAACTTTATTCTCTTATTTTAGATGCAAAGTTACTAATTAACCACATATAATTTTTTGTTATAGAAAATCTATAGACAAAAAATTTGATAACTTCACTTCTACTGATGTGGCAAACTGGTAGTAATATGTAAAAAGTTGATATTAGTGGTGAATCTATATGAGAACTAATAGAAGTTTATCAACTCAACTATTGTGAAAAATGTTATGAAATTTTTTGTGTATTGCTCTTTATTTTATTTTTAAATGTACTACTCCACAATATTTTCATAGATGTTAAGTTGTTACTAGTTCTAATTTGAACCCATCACTGATATTATTTTTTTACTTACCAATAATTGTCAGTAACAACTAGCTATTTCAGATTTATTATGAAAAATATTATAGAGGTAGCATTTTTTTTCTTATTTTTCATTTGATAAAAAATATTATTTTATTTATTGGCTAATATTTGGAATTAATTAATACTATTACAATGAAAGAAATAACTCTGTTCGTTAAAATTTGGGGGCCTTTTTTAACTTTGATTCATTAAGTGGCCGTCTCATTTGTCTATACTATAAAATCCGCCTTGAATGCATTGGACCGAAAATTTTTTACCTATATAAATTTTACCCATGCAATTATTGTTGACAAAAGGCAAAAAATTTCCTCTATAAATATTACGTGTCAAATATGTTACGCATATAATGTAAACATAGATAAACACACATTATTATGAAAAATACTTTAACTTTTAGGTGTTCTAAATAAATCATACTCATTGATTGATTATGTCAAAAAAATAATAATAATAATAATAGAGGACTTAAAGTACACCCTGCTGAAGTGTTTCTTTTCTGATCCACCAATATATCTATTGCATTTATTGCCTCATGGGAAGAAGGAAAATAAATTTTGGGTGTTGAATGTTGATAACTGCCCAGTATTGCAGCTTAATGTGAATTTATATACTTGCCTCCTCAAATGCTTCTCTCACTGCTTTTGGTTTAATTCCTCCTTCTTTCCCATTCAAATTCGTTTGTTCCCTGACGCGCAAGGAACTAGGACTTAATTAGCATCCACCCTTTGGCATTGAAAAACTTAGGAGAAATATACAGAGACTCAATTATAAGCAAACTGGTGCAATTACTTTATCATTGCCTACATCGAAAGTCGAGGACAATAATAAATAAAGAACATTAGTTATCCAACTAAATGCAAAAGAAAGAGATGGCTGTGTAGGAAGCACCAGAGTTGGACAACCATTATGCAAGAAGCCTGGAATTAATAAATTCACAGCACTGACGAATCCAGCTGGAAAAGGCAAATTTGTGAAGACCCAACGATACAAATGTATTTAGTATCACTGTTTCCCATGCAGTTTTTGAAGTTTTTGTTGGTATTTTAGGTTTACGACAGTGAGCATTTGCACATTCGGAGTTTTATTAGGGTTTAGTAAATGTTAAAACTATCTTTTATCCTAAAAGTTTATGTTCCGTTTGGATGGAGGGAGAGGGAGGAGGAGTAGAGTAGAATAGAGTAGATTTAGCACAAAATTAGCTTATTTTTAGCCAATTTTACTCTATTCCCCTCCACTCCTCCTCATTTCCCCCTCCATTCAAACAGCCCATTAATTCACTGAATTTGGATCTAATAATATTATTAGAGAGATGTTAAGTCTACAACATTTTTACAACAAATCACAGGTGGTTAATTGTTATTGGTTCAAATTTGAAACTAACACTAAGATTACTTTTTTGTCCAAACAATAACAATCAGTAACAACCTGCCACTTAGGATTTGTTGTAAAAATGTTGTAAACATATCATTTCTCATATTATTATTATACATATCACATTCTTAAATATCTTCACAATTTCATGGTGCATGTTAGATATCGATCGAGTGCTTATCTTTAGAACTGATTCAACATTTCAACTGTTGTTTCCATCATCAATAATGTTTCCAAGCCTTTGTTCGTGACTATGCATCATCAATAATAATGTTTCCAAGCCGTTGTTCGTGACTATGCTTGTTATTAGAGTAAGACACGTGAATCCATAATATCAAATGACAAAACGTCTCGTCTCTATGCACTAGCTAAACACATGTTAGAGGTGATTAGTTATGTGAGTGAGTCAATCTAAGCTCATCAACATACCTTTTTACCTTAGAATATAATATAAAAACTTGGTGAATGTGTTTGCTCTATGTTAATACATGATTTTTCCACTATTTTCCAAAGCCAGCTCCAACGTGCTAATTCGAATGATTTGGACAATAAATCAAGCATATTTAGAAAATAGACATCACAATCTTACCAACATCTTACTTGATCAAAATAGAAGTAAGCAAAACCATAAAGTAAGTTCACAAATTTGAAAGAAAGTGCACAAAGTATTATTTTTTAGGTCAAAAACTAATTTTTGGGGCGTCTTTTGTGCAAGAAACTGTACTGATTCAGTCACAATTGATGCAAAAAGATAAAACTTTATTGAAGTATGATCAATTATATACACCACTTAAAAAGCAGCTCGCCAATATCATCTTTGGATTGGAAGATATTTACACTCACAAGATAGGCAAAAAACCAGCTTTGTAAATTTCTATGCTACGTCACCTCTCTTCTGGGTGGAATATCTCTGCGACAACTGCTCCAAATCGAATAAGGCTAGAACCATTGGAAAGTAGACATCCAAACCTTTTCAGAGATATAAAGAATGAAGAAAATAGAGTTTCAGAATACCTCCAAATAGCTACTCAAAGATGGGATCCTAAAGAGGAGGGAAAAGGAGGGTGAGGGTGGAGAGACCTAGAGAGGTGTAGAATTTTGTAGAAGCTTCCAGAAGCAATTGTTGGAGGATAAGCTGGAATTTAGATTCATCCCCACCTTGCACCTTTCTCAAGGTGGGAATGAGCCTAAATCCCACCTCACTCCCCTTTTAATATTCAACATATTTCCCCTATTGTAATAGGAACCAACATCCACCAAAAATGAACTATCACTCTCCTCCATCCTTTCCAACTTAGGCTAGGCTCCAAAATCCTCACTTTAAAATCCTAGCCCGTATTTTCTAAAACCTAAAATACCAAAAATATCTTAATTCTGTAATTAATTCTTTCTTTCCTTTTCCATAAAACCTCCTATTTAGTTTTAGGTTAATAAATTGTCTAAGTAATTAGGAGAATTAACTAAGGAATGCAATCAAACTTTAATGGAATATAATTTCCTAATTTAAAAGTGTTAAGATATGGAATTTGAACTCAAATTGAATTTTCAAATTAAAAGCTTTGAATGAGGAAAGTCTCTTAACAATTAAAATCTTTCAAGAATAAAGGATTGACTAAGATTTAAAGATTAATTTGAATAATCAAATCTTTCCTTAAGGGAATAATCACTCAAGACTTAGAGCCTATTTGACATGAGTTTCAGCTTTTAGTTTTTAATTTTTATTTACAGCTTTTGAAAACCTCACTTTTTCAAATTTTTTTAGGGTTCAAGTATATTTTAGCATACTTTCAGTAAAAAAATTTCAACAAGAAACTAGATAAGTTGTTTCCAAATGGACACTTAGGGCCCGTTTGGATAAGCTGTTTCAAAATGTGCGTTTTAAAAATTAGCGTTTTTAAAACGTGCATTTTGAAAACACAATTTTGAAAGCCACAATTAAACGTTTGTTAAAACTTTTAAAAATTGCTGTTTGAAAACTATAAATTTTTTGTTGTGGGTGCAAATTACCAAAAATGACTTAATTTTGATGATAAGGATATACTGTTATTTTAAATGTAATCCATGCTAAACATGTTAACATAGTTATCCAATACTGTCACTTCCCCTGTGCGGCTGTGCCCCACTACAAAGCTTTTTATTATTATTATTTTTATACTATCCCCACTACAGAGTTAATGACAACTAAATAAAGTAATAGTATTATATATGTTGCTAATCAATATCAACCACAAAAAAGAGAAGTAAAAATTCTAAAAAGTGAAGAGACCAAATAGAGGGAGAGAGAAAAAGCAGTGGGTCTCTTCTCAACCAAATAATTTGCAGAGTTCACCATTGAACTCATTCTCGCAACTTCTAGTGTGTGTCGCATGATCTTCGTTCCAGCAAAACAACTTGTGCCAAGAAGTTGCAAGCACTCGAGAGTCAAATCAGACACAGGTGAGAATTTTACGGGTTGATAAATTTGTTATTAAGCAAATACTTGAGGGTATTTAAGGTATTGAGACCCCTAAAACATTTGTGTTGCTTTTGAGTGATGAGATTGAAAATAGCGTTTTCATAAAAAGCTAGTTGGAGGCACTGTTCTAAAACGTGATTTCTTGGCGTTTTGGAAATCGTATTTTGCTGAAAACGTGAGGCCAAACACATATTGTTTTGCGTTTTCTTCCAAAAACGCGTGTTTGTTCCGCACAAACGCCTATCCAAACGGGCTCTTAATGGTTGGAGTAAGATGGAATATTTCTAAAGTCTAATTAATTAAGTTTAAAAGTATTTTCAAGATTACAATTAAGTTTAATTCATTAAGTCAAATAAGGCAACTCACACAAGGAAATTCAATTGATTTTTAATGAGTAATTTAAATCAAACTTGAATTTAAACTAACAGTATAATAAGGAATTATGTTTAACTAAAGATTATCTCATTCTTAAAAGACTTGGATGTTCAGATTTATTAGTTTGATTCAAGGAAAGTTGAAGATTAATTAAGCATAAAAGATAATAAATAAGGAATCAAGATTCAAGATCACTTAAGTTTAATAAAGGAAAACATCCAAGACTTAACAAAAGCTTCACTTCAATTAATATTCTTTTTTCATAAGACTTAAGAACTCATCCTCAAGTAATCCCATAACTCTTGATTGGTACCCATGCTTGTGCACTCACATGATTGGGTATACACATACACACTCTGATGCTTATCATGTTCACATGTTTAAATGTCCCTATTCACATGCTTATATGTTTAAATGTTTGAGTGATGTCATGATCCTATGCTTGTATGTTCTTCCACATGATTGGTTATTAGCATGCTTATTTTCCTCTTGATCTTGCTTTGCCGTGTTTATTGCTTTCTTCTCACATTCCTGTAGATACACTTTACACTGTAGACATAAATGCACATTTTTAGAGCTTATTAAATGACTTCCATTTCAATCCGATTAAGTAACAAGCTAATGAAGGCCAACTACTAGGCAGACTTGGGTACCTAGTTTCTTCACATCTTGTACCCTAACTTCGGACCTAGTCTGGTGCATAGATCTTCATAGAGTCATTTTTTGGTTCTTGGACCAATAACCAGGTAACGACTTCTTTGTCTCTCATAGAGACGTTAGCATACTCCTAGACTCGTTGATTTCAAGTCTAAAACCACATCTTGGGAGATTGAGGATTGCATACCTCGCCTTCACAAGAATGTACAGCACGGAGACATGTCAAAAAAGGAGGTACAACCACAAAACTCACTAGGGCTACCAATTACACTAAAGGGTAGTGTATGTTTTACTCGCACCGTGTCTTTATAACTTGAAAACGTGACTTTAAATCACTTTTTAGTTATAAATCACAGTGTAAAACAAGTTTTTGCCTATACTAAATGGTTAACCACAAATATTTAATCTAAATATTTAAGTAGTGTTTTGAGATTATTTCTCTCAATTTGATTCTACGTTCAGTGACTGATGCCCATGCTTTGGTTAACAAAGACACTCCATTTTTAAGGAAATGCAAATACAATAATAAATACCCACAAATTAGCAAATTGTTTTACATGCAATTTCGGTTTCAGTTAGCAAGCCCAACCTACAACCATAAAGTTAAGACCATGTCTCTTAAGCAATAGAGACCATTTCATACCGGATTAAAGGAAAGAGATATTTTGGTACTGGTCTATACTGTTGTACTGTTTCAAAATTACCATCACGTATATTTCATAACATATATTTATATATACTTATAAATTAATATATTTAACCAAAGGCTAAAGCCTTTAAAAATGCAAGCCCAAGTCTTTTACATTTATATATATATATATATATATATATATATTGCAAGAAGTCTCTATATTTAAATTCATGTCTAAGCCCATCTGCCGGTCTAATAAGAATTTTAAAATAAATAAAATAAATGGAAAGAAAAGATGGAAGAAGACAAGATATCGATCAGTCCATCAAAATTTGTAATAGGAAACAAAATCGATAAGTTTCAAATGAAATAAAAAATTCTAAATTGTTTTTCAAGTAATCAAAGATGGACTCCGCATATTGTAACATCAAACACTACCATAAATTGTAACAACCTTTTCTTTTCATATATACTCATGGTTCTCAGAACCGGACCAGACCGGGAGGTTGAACCGTGAAAACCGAGAACCAAGATGAAAATCGATTTTTTAACCCTAAAGAACCGGATTTTTTGTTAATTCCGTGAACCCCTAAAACCGGGGTTGGACCGCACGAACCGGTGAGAACCGTGCAGTCCAACCCCTTAGCAATTTTTTTTTATTTATAAAAACAACTTAACACAATTTTATTCTACTTAATTAAATTATCCATCTCTTACAAGGAATAAAAAAAAATTATAATTAAAATCCTTCAAAGATATTCAACTTTACTTCAAAAATTAATCATAAATTTTAATGTTTTCATGGTTATTATTTTATTTTATTAACTTTCTTATTTAATTATTAAATATATGCTTGAAAATCATTAAATTTCCCTTACATATATAGATATATTAGTCAATTTTGCTAGTTTTATAAATTTAATATCTATATTTAAGCTTTAATTAATTATTAAATTAATTATGACGTCACACGGTTCAACCCCGGTTCGACCTCGGTTCAACTTCAAAAACCTTGAACCTCTCCCTTTTACGGTTCAATAAACGGTCCGGATCTGAAAACCTTGTATATACTCTCTTTTCTCGAAACACAACTTTTTGAATAGTAACCATGATGTTAGATACGATAAAGGAAGCTACCATTTTCTATTTTAAACCATTATTGTATAGTTGAATGTCATAACTTTTTTAAATCTCCCATTTTGCCCTAGCTAATTGTCAATTTTCACACAACGGAGGAATTTGTAACATCACTATTGAATGCTCATGCAGCAAAATCGGATTCAATTGGGTGAACTCTCATAAAATCAACAATTAACCTAACACTTGGGAAAATTTTGGTTAAGTGTTGGAATAGTTCAACATTATTATTTACCTTATTTTGCCAAATTTTTGAAAATGAGATTCCACTAGAAAGGGCACCACATGAACTTTGATTAGAAGGGCGTGACTATTTGAAATGTTTTGTTTCAAACCATGAAAATGAGCAAAGTTAAATGTTCATTCAAAACATATTCAAGGTATCACTTTCTTGTGCACTTAAGTCCTGAAATATTAGGAAGCTATAAACTATAAATGTGGTGAAGTTAAAAAAGCTAGTGTTAAAATGTAATTTTTTTTAAACTATTAATAACATGATTAGTTCAAGTTACTTGAATTGAAAATCTCGTCAACCCAATCCCAACCTTAAAAAAAATTAGAACCCACAAAACTCATGAACCTAAAAAAATCCAATCCAAGGAGTGAGGATGGATTGGATTGAACCTAACTTATTGGGTTGGTGGGTTGAACACTCTAATTTAAAAACTTGGTCTCAAAATTGGAAGGCTGTCACATACATTTCACCTAAGCACAAACAAATAAGTTAAAACAAGATTATTGGAAAATACAATAACATAGTTTGGAGTTAACTAAAATTTTACTTGAATTCAGGTGAATATAAAGTGTTTATATATACTGTTTAGATGGGATCAAAACCCACATAGAATGACTTTGTCAGGTTAAACTTGGACCTTTAAAAGTTGTAAATACATTTGTGTCCAAACTTAACATAGATAAAGATATTTTAATTCTAGAAATGGGCTTGGGCCATGGCTAATTTCGATGAACAACCCAACCAAACACGGTAGAAGATACAAAAACTAAACAAACTCTCATCCAACCTTGAAAACATATTAAACTAAGGAATTAAAAGCTCATTTAAGCTGAAAATTATCATCAATTCTTTTTGATGAAAAAGCTATCATCAATTCGTCAAGCTTAAACGGAACAAAAAATATAATAATAACGCAATACGACACAACAAAGAAGATCAAAAGCATCGATATTTTGTGTTGAATGATCAGATATAGAAGCAATCAATACGGTATAAACAATCCAAGAAAATTAATTAAATAGAAAGCAAAAACAGAAGATAAATAAATAAATAAAAGCATAATGACAGAAGCTGGAGGGTTTTTGTGATTCATCCTCAATCCCTAGAAAAAATAAAACAAAAAACCGTTTGTGAGACATGAAACAAAATTTTGAAAGAAAGCCAAGCAGACTTGATGATTGTCAATATTCCTATGTGTACGTTTTTAGACCCCTTAAAACACAAGTTGTTTAACCTAATTATTTAATCAAGTGATTACTTAGATCAATTATTCAGATCTAGGTTAACATAATCAAATCATAACATGTAAGTAATGAAATATAAATAATACATGATATGATAACCCAGGAAAACCAAACCGATAAAAAACCTAGAGAGAATTTAACCTAGCTATCCTTAAAGTAAAACAGATCCACTATGAAAGAATTGAACTTTTTATAATAGGACTTAGACCACTAATATCCTATTGCTACCCCATGTAGAAAACTTAATACCACGACCACATGACAGCTCTGAGTCCACGGACTACTTCTTTCCTTGATCCACTGCAATCACAAGTACTCCCACTTGTGACTTTGAGACTCCACTCAAAAGTTTTAGATCTTCTTTAAATTTTTTATGCAGCAACTGAAATGATCATCAAGTTCTTGACATGAATCTTAATAACCCTAAGTGTGTATGAAGGTAAACGCCTCTAGATCTCACAAGAGATTCAACACACAGCACATCAACAACTTCTAAAACGTAGCTAAGGTTTTTCCTTTTATACTTGGAGTAAAATATAAAACCCTACACGTCAAACTGGGCTTGGGTTGAGTTGGAAAAGAATCTGTAGAAAATTAATCTGCACGAGGTTTGATCGATCGAGCCTTGCAGATTTAGCCAATAAATCCTGCAATTTACTTGATTCCAACTTTACAAAGAAACACACTTTGAGTAGCCTAAATCTAGACTCTAAGTTTTGATCATGGTTTGCCAACACATTACACATTGAAGTTCTAATACATTTAGTTCCTAAAGTCTTAGAACCTAACAAACTCCCCCTTTGGCAATCCGTGACAAAACACATCACAAAACTGAAATGCTTAAAGTTACAAACAGCCCTATAAAAATTAACATGCCCAAAAACAATTCAACCTAACTACTATCTATCAGTTGCCAGTGTAGACAGCAACACGACTGAATAAACCTATATATTCTTGAAACACTTAATAAATACATAAATGCATGTGTGGAAAATACAAGTAAAAATCAAAATAAATTCTTGATTTCACACAATAGAAAATAAAAGACATATATCATAAATAACCTCATAATATAAATCAATAACCAATGTATCACATGTGAAACAAGAAACAAAAAAAGAAACATAAAGCACAATGTCTCCCCCTAACATATATAACTCATAAAAAATACATCATCACCAAAACAAATACATCAAGAGCCAAAATAAAATATACATCATGAAGCTCCTAGATACAATCTAACAAAAAAAACTCCCCTTATCTCCATGCATAAAACCAATATGTACTCCCCCTTTTTGTGACGAATTGTCAAAGGGCAATCAGGACTCATCATCAAAAGGAGGTGGTGGAGAAGACCGTCGAGCACCAGCCTAAAGCTCTGTGAGCACATCTAACAAAATCTGTCCATGTGTCGCCTGAATGGTCATGACAGTATCCAACATACTCCGAATGGATGAATCACTCGAAGAAGAAGGTGGAGGATCAACAGCAGCAGTGGGATTGACATACTCATCAGCAGTGGGGTTGCCTGAAGAAGGAGGCTGAGATGCATTACCTATGGAAGACTCTACTTTAGGGCGTTTAGAGCTAGCTTTCATCTGAGCTACTCTTTGCCTAAGGAAGGTGGCACCTATGGGAGCGATGATATGGACAGGCTCAGATGCAGGAAAATCCTCTAAACCTAAGTCTAATAAAATCCTATGAATGAAAATAGGAAAGAAAAGACCATGAGATTTAGCACTACTCCTATGAACCTCAACCAAAGAACGAATAAAAAGAGTAGGAAAACTCATAGGAGCATCGGTGACGAAAGCGTACAAAAACACACGTCTCTCAAGAGGGATAGTGTGTAAATGAGAGATAGGCCAAATAGAATGACAAGATATCCGGAAAAATAGATAATTGAGCTCAGTAAGCTCATGAGAGGTGATCCAAGGATCAGTACCCCATCTAATGGTAGTACCAGTGAGTAAGGACATAATATCGTCAAGTGGAAGGGTCTCAGTGCAAAGATACACAGGCTCTCGCACCAAAGGCACACCAAGAGCAAAGGCCACCACCTGGGGTGTAATGACATACTCTTCACCCCTTATCCAACTCCTCACAACCTAAGTGTTGGAATCATCGGAGTGGACAGAGAGGTTCAAATAGAACTCTCTTATCAAGGCAACAGAAGGAGGATGCTCTACATCTAAAAGAGGTAACCAAACCCGACTCTCAAAGTTCCTCCTAATCGTCGAATCTAACTCATCTAGAATCACCTTACACTCAGCCCAAACCGACCTATAGATATTAAGCTTCTCATAGGTTTCTTGGTTTTTCTCGATTCTGAACCTATCACTCTCAAAAACAGGGGTAGAGGTAGTGGTGGTTTTCTTATTCGCTCTAGTTTTCCTAACCAAGATGCTAAGAGAGTAGACAAAAAGAAAAACAGAAACAAAAAGGAAACACAAGGGCAAACTGCATTAGAGAGAGTTAGAGCACAAAACGCTCAATAAATAACAATCTATATGATGCATGTGATGAATGCACATATGATGCATGCTCTAGTGCATTGAAATTTGTTCAATATAACTTCATAAACCATCAATTGACTTGAACATAGAGTTTTAAACCAAAAACCCCAAATTTTGAAAAACCCAATTTCAAAAAATAAACCAAATTGAGCAATTAATCATCATACTAGTTGGGAAACATCATATAATGAGTTAATCAATCAATTTCATAAGTCAATTTTACCAATTTAAGCCCAATTGAACAAAAACCGCAATTTCACAAACTTTCAAGCCCTAGAATTTCAAAATTTTCCCAAATCACAAAATTAATCAAATTAATGCATGGGAATCATGTTAATATCATCTAAGAACAAAAACCCAATGATTTATTTTGATTTACAACAACTAAAATTATCTCAAATCCAAAAAATGGGTGGTTCAAAATTTTTAAAGAAAATGAATGAAAATGCATGAAAGATGTGATTTTAATGAAAAGGGAAGGGTAAAAGAGACTTACTCAAGCTAGAAGACAAAAACCTTGAAAGATTTGAGGCAGAAAATGACAAAAATTTGCTTAGATTGGATCGGTCAAGCAAGAATAGACAAAAGAGTGTTTGAAAAGTTTTGAAAAGTATGAAGAACACGTGAGAAAACTATTTTTAAAACACTCCTTGACTGATTTTCAATCGGTCGAAAATTAGCTTCGATCGATCGAAAAACAGATTCGATCGATCCAACATCAATCGAGCACCGATTGAGCCAAGCAGATTGAAACCAAAATTTTTATCGCATTTTCAATCGGTCGAAAATCTAGAAAACTCAAAATTTTGAAAAATAGAGCAATTTAATGCAAGAACACCTCAAAGCATAATATTTCATGAATGAAATGCATAAGTATGAGATTAAGAGTTTTTCAAAAACACTTAAATTCAACCCAGATCTTCCAAAAACACATTTTTGAATCAACTTGTCCTCAAAAACTCAAACATAAAACACATTTTGCTTTAAAAACAAGGAATATATAATCTTGGATGGCCAAAACAAATTCACACACAATATCATGTACTAAGTTTAGCAAACAATAACTTGTGTAGTGTGTGCAACTAGTAAATGCATGAGATACATGTGAGATGATAAGTAAATAGTGATCAATCACAATTTCTACAAAATTTATCACATAAGTTTGAAAATAACTATGACTTAAAAAGTTACATCATATAACTCTCACATCTCCTAGAAAACAAGCTTGCAATCATGTAAGTTTCTTGTTTTGCTTCATAATGTACACACCAATTTTATTTCAATGTGAAAATATTTGATTAGCCAGATAATGTACACACCAATTTGATTTCATTGTGAAAATATTTGATTAGCCAGATAATGTACACACCAATTTGATTTCATTGTGAATTTATTATAGCCCAATAATGTACACACCAATTTGATTTCATTGTGAATTTATTATAGCCCAATAATGTACACACCAATTTTAGCATTAATCCGAGGCTACACCTTATGTTCTTTTTGTGCATGTACTACACTTTCTTGACTATAAAATCTTATGATATGTACTAAGCTATTCATGATTGGCTAGTAACCAGTGGTGAGATGGTTATTTATGCCTTTCTCTTAGGATTTTTTAGTCCTTACAATCAAAAGCATGTGACTTCAAAATCAAGATCATGTGATTAAAAATTATAAACAATTCCCACACAACATGCACTACATAGCCAAAACTAGCAAAGTGCAGTAAAATAAGCTCATCCAAGCTAAACAAGGTACACAAGTATGTTATGTAAAAATAATATGGTCAGCCTTAATTACAAGTCCAAGAGAAATAATACAAAACACATTTTTCCTTCCTTCCCTTTTTTTTTTTTTTATTTATTTATTTATAAAAGGAATAACAAAAAAGTCTATCATGAAATGCATGAATGTTATGCAATACAAATCCTAAAAACAAAAAACAAAAATATCAAAAGGAGAATGGTCACAAAGAACATTGAGATGAAGCACAAGGACCATGATGAGCAACTCCAAGATTGAAATAAAAGTTTAACGTCTTTACCAACTTACCAATAAGTACCATAGGATCTTGTGCTTGTGGCATAGGTACTTTTGGCTTATTTGCTCACTTTGCAGCTTGCAACTTGAAATAGTTTGGACGAATATGTTCAATCTTTCCACAAAAATGACAAACTCATAAAGGTCTATCATGCAACTTATCCTTAGGTAGGGTAGGATTCTTAGGCTTAGACTCTTGAAGATCAACCCTAATCTTCCTAGGAGGTGGTGTAACTTCTACTGGTTTGACAATCTCACTCTTAGGGGGCTCAGAAGAAGAAACAAAATTTGTGGAATGAGTTTCAAACACAGAGATACTATCTTCAAAACCTAGACCAATTTTGTCTAAGGGAGACTTCTGTATACTTAACATGTGTTAAAGTTTAGAATTAGCAGACCTATTTGTTTGTTCTCTTGCAACAGATAATTCTAGTTCTAAATTTTTAACTTTATCAAGCAACAACATGTTTTCAGTCTTCACCTTATTAATCAATTCATTAGCATCAAACAATTTCAACAGCAAATTTTTTTTATCAAGTTCAAGAGAAGCAATTTTCCTCAAACCTATGTCAACATTCATAGCATCCTTTGCAGCAACCTTGCAAAACTTATTATAGGCTTCTTGCAAATCATCATTCTTAGAGAGTTCCCCATCAAAAAGGTTCTCATCAACCACAACACTTTCCTCAACTATAGTAATAGCTGTGAAAGCAATGAAGTTTCCATCCTCATCACTACCAGACTCATGATCAGAAACTTCATCATCACTAAGGATTACAGCCATAACTTTACCCTTTGATCGCAAGAATGTAGGACATTTTGATTTCACATAACTATACCCTTGACAACCAAAACATTGTTGACCCATGGAATTATTAGAGCTTTGACCTACTTTTTCTTTAGATTTATCAGTATTATTCACTTGTGGGTTCATTCCTCTTAAAATTCCTAGGTTCAGCATTGTTTTTGCCTATTACCCTTCTGTTGTTATTCCTAAGAAAGTTTCTAAAGTTCTTAGCAAGATATGCAATTTCTGTAGAAGAGAGTTTATCATCAAATCCATTACCATCAATATTATCAACTGACTTAAAAGCCATTGATTTGGATTTGTTTGTCTTAGGTAGGTCTAGCTCATAGGACTGGAGAGATCCTACAAGCTCATCAATAGGGATGGAGTCCACATCCTTGCTTTCAGTAATGACAGTCACTTTGGGTCTAAAATCCTCAGTCAATGATCTAAGTATTAGGTTGATCATAAATTTCACCCAAATTATAAGCAGAGTTAACAATATCATTCAATTTAGCATAGAATTCATCAAAACACTCATCATCAAACATTCTAATACTTTTAAATCTGGTAGTTAACTGTTGTATTTTGTTAATCTTAACTGCCTTTGTGCCTTCCTACACAATTTGGTGAATATTCCATGCAGTATAAGCAATCTCAACATTTGAGATCCTCTTGAATTTCTCCATAGAAACAGTATTAAAAATAGCATTCATGGCTTTGCTATTAAAAATGGCTGCTTCTTTTTGAGAAGTTTGCCACTTGCTTACAAGAGTTGTCAGTTTCTCCCATCCGTATTCAACGAAATTCCAAACTCTCTCATCAATAGATTTCAGGAATACTTTCATTCTTACTTTCCAGTAGGCATAGTTGTTCCCATCAAAATGAGGTGGGATCACAAGAGAGTGACCGTGTTCCATGACAACAGGGGTCAAGGATAAACTCTTAGATCAAATGATCTAAATACAAGAGCTAACTCGCTCTGATACCACTTGTACGTTTTTAGACCCCTTAAAATACAAGTTGTTTAACCTAGTTATTTAGTCAAGTGATTACTTAGATAAATTATTCAGATCTAGGTTAACATAATCAAATAATATCATGTAAGTAATGCGGAAATATAAATAACACACGATATGATAACCAGGAAAACCAAACCGGTAAAAAAACCTGGGAAGGATTTAACCTTGCTATCTTCAAGGTAAAACAGATCCACTATGAAAGAATTGAAGTTTTTACAATAGAATTTAGACCACTAACATCCTATTGCCACCTCATGTAGAAAACTTACTACCACGACCACGTGATAGCTCCGAGTCCACGGACTACTTCTTTCCTTGATCCACTGCAACCACAAGTACTCCCACTTGTGACTTTGAGACTCCACTCAAATGTTTCAAATCTTCTTTAAATTCTTTATGCAGCAACTGAAACGATCATCAAGTTCTTGACATGAATCTTGATAACCCTAAGTGTGTATGAAGGTAAATACCTTTAAACCTCACAAGAGATTCAACACACAGCACATCAACAACTTCTAAAACGTAGCTAGGGTTTTTCTTTTTATACTTGGAGTAAAATATAAACCCTACACGTCAAATCGGGTTTGGGCTGAGTTGGAAAAAATCTGTAGAAAATTAATCTGCACAAGGTTCGATTGATCGAGCCTAATTTTCGATCGATCGAGCCTTACAGATTTAGCCAATAAATCCTGCAATTTACTTGATTCCAACTTTAAAAATAAACACGTTTGAGTAGCCTAAATCTAGACTCTAAGTTTTGATTGTGGTTTGCCAACACATTACACATTGAAGTTCTAATACATTTAGTACCTAAAGTCTTAGAACCTAACTCTATGGATTGCACTATTGCTTATCAATGTGTGTGAGAGCATACCCAAAAAGAAATGAAATGAAGAAAAGCTATTGAAATGGTAAACTATGAACGATGAACCATCACTTTTGCATAGAACTCACAACTTTTTTTCCATTATTCATTGTCAACCACTTCAAAGTTATGGCAAAAGTTATAGCACATTTTCATTTAAGGAAGAACAAAAAAAAAATGATTATAACAATATTATTTTCACACACACCGACACACTCTTCAAAAAAGACATTAAAAAAATGCTAAAGATATAAACTTTTTTACAAATTACTAAGGTTGGTGATTATTGGTAAGTAAAAACGTGATATTAGTGGCAGACTCAAATGAAAATCAATAAAAATTTGACACATCTACGGTTTGTAAAACAGCAACCAAACCGTCCTCTCTTTCCTATTCCCCCATCCCAAATAGCATTCATGCTTTTCCATCCCTCCAAAACAACATCCAAAGGATTCAACCATTCACTTTGTATTCCTTTCCTACCTACTCACCTCATCCAAATGGGCTGCAAGCGATCACACATAGCATCTAAGACATCTGCAGCATAAGCAAATCATAATAACCAATTTCTCTATGATTCAGTACGAAATAAGAAATTTTCAATTAGAGTATCTAATAATTATATATCAAACACATAAATGGTTAATAAAATCATTCATTCGTGACACTATAATTATTTGTTAAGACAACTTAACTATGTATTTGTGTCAAATGAAGATGAAAGGCTCTATACAGTGACTGATTAGGAAAACTGAATTCACAAACCAGATAGAATTATAGCCACATATCACAAGAGAGACGAGCCGTACCATAATAACTCCCACTTCAGCATAGTAAGAAGCTTGTATTTATTAGTGTGTATTTCCATATATAGTCTCCTTCTTGAGCTTTCTAAGACAGGCATTCTTTGAATTGTAACCTCCAACATTGATTTCGTGGAATTCAATCACTAAAATTTGACCAGCAAACCAAGTCTGAAAACCAAAACAATGACCATCGACTACTACTTTGTACATTTCAAGCCATTTAAACAAACCTATGCTTGAATTATCGTCCTTACGATTTAAAAACCTGGAATCACAGTGAAGCCCACCATTGCTCTAGTTTTACCTGGCAACATGCATCTCCTTGTTGTTGTGTGCACGCGGCACCCTTGGAGTCCAGCCCACTTGCTGCCCACATGCCTTGTCAAAGCTCATTTATGAGCTTGCTTCCAAAAGTCTTCAAGTTAGCCATGCCTCTTAACAAGACTTGACTCAAGCATGTCTAACATGCTGAAGGAAGAAAGAAATTTGGGTGAAGCAAAAAGCATGGTCTGACTTCTCTTATTGAGAAGTGTTGCAAAGCGTGTGGGACACGCTGAAGAAAAAGAAAAGAAAGAAGCAAAGGCCATTCGGCCTTGTGGAGTGCTGAAGCAAAAACAGAGAGCATTCGGCCTAGTTAAAAGAGCTGAAATAGAGAGCCATATTCGGCCATTGTGTGAGTTCCAGAGAGAGCAAAAACACAAAGAGATATTCAGCCATTTGAGAGGTGCAATCCGTGTGAAGAGATAGAGATAAACACAGTGAGAGTGTAAGAGAGTGAAAAAGAAAAAGGAGACATTTTTTCTTTACTCAAGTTATACACAAGGAAGATAAATTGGTGGCGTTCTCATAGAGTTTTTGAGTGCTACAACCATGGAGAGTTGGAGTATTCAGAGTAAGATTTTGCTACTAGCTTTGTGGTGAGATTGTATTTACTCCTTGAGATTTATTTGTTTTATATCCAATTTATTGTGAACTCAAGTTTAGCACAAACTTGATAGTTGTAATCTCTATTTCATAGTGGATATTTTTCAGAGCTACCCCGTGGTTTTTCCCTCTATACTAGAGGGTTTTCCACGTAAGATTTGGTGTTCTTGTGTGGTTATGTTTATGTGGTGCTTGCTGGAATTTTTTTTGTTTCCATAATATTGCTATTGTTTGGTAGTTATATATTTTATTCACACATAGACATAGAGGGGACTAGGATTTTTCCCCAACAAGTGGTATCAGAGCTTTTGGTTGCTTGGGTTTGACTGTCTTGTGTTGAATTAAATGAAAAATATGACTATGAATACTATGGTTAAACTCTCGGCGTCAAATTATTCGATATGGAAGCCGATGATGGAGGATGTCCTTTATTGCAAGGATTTACATGACCCAATTGAGGGTGATAGTGCCAAGCCTAGTGATATGTCTGATAGAGACTGGGAGAAATTAAATAGAAAAACTATTGGGTGTATTAGACAATGCATTGACGTTAGTGTTTTTCACCATGTGTCTCAGGAAACAAATGCGGAGGCTTTTTGGGAAAAATTAAGGAGTCTTTATGAAAGAAAGACAACTCAAAATAAAGTTTTTATTGCTAGAAAGCTTGTGAATTTGAAGCTTAAGAAGGGTAATTCCATTGCCGAGCACCTTAGTGAGTTCCAAGACTTGGTTAATCAGATGGTTACAATGAAGCTAGTAATAGATGATGAGTTGCAAGCTTTATTGCTTCTGAGTTCCTTACCTGACAGTTGGGAGACTTTAGTAGTGTCACTTAGTAATTCTGCTCCAAATGGTGTGTTACAACTTGCCATGGTTAAAGATAGTTTGCTTAACGAAAAAACTAGAAGAAAGGATATGGGCAAGGATATTGTACATGCTCTTGTCATAGAGAACAGGGAGAGAAGTAAGAGTAGAAGTTCTAAAGGGCGAGGTAAATCCAGAAGTCGGTCAGAATCCAAAGGAAAATTCAAGTGCTTTTACAGTGATAAAGAAGGTCACATAAAAAGGAACTGCAAGGCTTGGAAGAACAAATAGAAAGAGGATAAAAATCAAAAAATGGGTGGATGATGAGAACACTGCTGCTATTATAGTGTTGGAAGATGAGATCCTAGCCATAGGACAAGATGATTGTTGTACAGTTTCAGATCCTTATGTTGAATGGGTGATTGATTCAACTGCTTCCTGCCATGTCACTCCTAGAAAGGAGTTATTCACTTCATACAAAGCAGGAAACTTTGGGAGAGTGAAAATGGGCAATGATAGTTATGTCGACATTGTGGGAATTGGTGATATATGTGTTAGGGCTAACACTGGATACACCTTGATTTTGAAGAATGTGAGACATGTTCCGGATATTCACCTAAATTTGATTTCCACTCATGTTCTTGATAAAGAAGGCTATGGCAATTATTTCCATGATGGAAAATGGAGGCTTAGCAAAGGATCATTGGTGTTTGCTAGAGGGAAGATTTGTTGTACACTTTACAAGATACAAGTAAAGTTGTGCAAGGATGTTGTTAATGCAGCTCAGAAGGATTCTTCGCCTAACTTGTGGCATAGGCGGTTGGCTCACATGAGTGAAAAAGAGTTGCAGATTTTGGCAAAGAAGTCTCTCATTCCCTTTTCCAAAGGTACGTCACTAAATCCTTGTGATTTTTGTTTATTTGGTAAACAACATAGAGTTTCATTTAATATACCCTCTACTAGAAAACTCAATGTATTAGATCTTGTTTATTCTGATGTATGTGGTCCCATTGATGTTGAGACTTTAGGTGGCAATAAATATTTTGTAACATTTATTGATGATGCTTCACGAAAGGTGTGGGTTTATGTTTTGAAAACAAAAGACCAGGTATTTGAGCACTTCAAGAAATTCCATGCCATGGTGGAAAGAGAGAAAGGGAAGCCTTTGAAGTGTCTCCATAGTGATAACGGAGGTGAATACACATCTAATGAATTCAAGAGTTACTGCTTCGAGAAAGGCATTAGACATGAGAAGAAAGTTCCTGGTACCCCACAGCAAAATGGTGTGGCAGAAAGGATGAACCGCACTATTGTTGAGAAGATCAGATGTATGTTGAGAATGGCTAATCTGCCTAAGTCATTCTGGGGTGAAGCTGTTGTGACTGCATGCTACCTAATTAATAGATCTCCATCAATTCCTTTGGATTTTGATATTCCAGAAAGAGTATGGTCAGGGAAAGATGTTTCTTACTCTCACTTGAAGGTATTCGGGTGCAAGGCATTTGTTCATGTGCCTAAGGAACAAAGATTAAAGCTTGATAGCAAATCCACTCCTTGTATATTTGTTGGATATGGAGATGCAGAATTTGGCTACAAGTTATGGGATCCAAAAAATAAATAAAAAGATGATCAGAAGTCGAGATGTAGTTTTTCATGAGAATGAAAACTTGGCAGATTTTGAGAAAACTGAGAAGCTTAAAGCTACAGCTGAAGGTGTTCCTGATCTTACACCTACCTCTTCTTCCTTAGATAATGCCACAAATAGGGAAGCTGTACAGGATGAAAATTATGGTGATGAACCAACTGAATTTGATGCTGATGAGCTAGCAGGTGTTGATGGTGATGATGTGACAGATACAGATGGTGTTGAGTAGGGGGAGCAGCCTCCTCCACTAGAGATGGTAGAACCTCAGGTGAGAAGGTCTACTAGAGAGCATCGTCCATCGACTAGATACCCCACTTCTGAGTGTACTATGATTACTGAAGAAGGGGAGCCAGAAAGTTTTCAGGAAGTACAATCTCATAAGGATAAGCAAAGCTAGTTGAAGGCTATGCATGAAGAGATGAATTCTTTGAACAAGAATAAGACTTATGACTTGGTGGAATTTCTTAAAGGCAAAAGGGTATTGAGAAACAAATGGGTGTTCAAGTTGAAGAAAGATGGTGACAAGTTAGTGAAGTACAAAGCTCGATTGGTGGTTAAGGGTTTCAGTCAAAAACAAGGGATTGACTTTGATGAGATATTCTCTCCAGTAGTCAAGATGAGTTCCATTCGGGTAGTTCTGGGATTAGTAGCTAGTTTGGATTTGAGCTTAAGCAACTTGATCTGAAGACAACTTTTCTTCATGGTGATTTGAAAGAAGAAATCTACATGGATCAGCCAGAAGGATTCAAAGTAAAAGGGAAAGAACATATGGTTTGTAAGTTAAAGAAGAGTTTGTATGGCTTGAAGCAAGCTCCAAGACAATGATACAAGAAGTTTGACTCATTCATGGTGGGTCACGAGTACACAAGGACAAATGCAGATCATTGTGTGTATGTTAGAAAATTTCTCAATGGTAAATTAGTTATTCTTCTGCTATATGTAGATGATATGTTGATAGTAGGACAATATGCAGGTGTGATTGGAAATTTGAAGAAGGGCTTGTTCAAGTCATTTGATATGAAAGACTTAGGTCCAGCAAGGCAAATTTCGGGTATGTAGATTCTACGTGATAGGAAAGCTAAGAAGCTATGGCTATCACAAGAGAAATATATTGAGCGGATTCTTGAAAGGTTCAATATGAAGCATGCCAAGCCAGTCAACACATCTCTTGGTGATCATTTCAAGCTAAGAAAGAAATCTTGTTCTTCATCCAAGAAAGAGAAGGGATAGCATCAACTATTTATTCCTCAACAGTTGGGAGTTTGATGTATGCTATGGTTTGCACACAACCAGATATTGCTAATGCAGTTGGTGTTGTCAGTAGGTTCATGGTTAATCCGGGTAAAGATCATTGGGAAGCAGTGAAGTGGATCTTCAGATACTTGAGAGGTAGCTCTAAATTGTGCTTGACTTTTGGTGATTCTAAACCAATTTTGGAGGGTTATGTAGATGCAGATTGGGCAGGTGACCTTGATGGTAGGAAATCTATATCGGGGTATTTATTTACTTTTGCAGGGGGAGCTATATCATGGCAGTCAAGATTGCAGAAGTGTGTTTCCTTATCTACAACTGAAGCTGAGTACATTGTAGCTAATGAAGCAGGTAAAGAGATGCTTTGGTTGAAACGGTTTCTCCAAGAGTTGGGTTTGAAGCAAGATGGGTATGTAGTTAATTGTGATAGTCAGAGTGCTATAGACTTAAGCAAGAATTCTATGTACCATTCATGCTCGAAGCACATTGAGGTGAGATACAATTGGTTGAGACTAGTTGTTGAACAACAGTTATTTGAATTAGAGAAGATTCACACAGATGAAAATCCAGCTGACATGTTGACCAAGGTTGTGTCTAGAGAAAAGCAAAAGCTTTGTGTCGGGTTGGCCGGCATGAATTCTAACTGAAGACTTGGGTTGAAGATCTCCTCTGTAGTGTGCTGGATGGGGAGATTGTTGGGTGCACGTGACACCCTTGGAGTCCAGCCCACTTGCTGCCCACATGCCTTGTCAAAGCTCATTTATGAGCTTGCTTCCAAAAGTCTTCAAGTCAGCCATGCCTCTTAATGAGACTTGACTCAAGCATGTAAGGAAGAAAGAAATTTGGGTGAAGCAAAAAGCATGGTCTGACTTCTCTTATTGAGAAGTGTTGCAAAGCATGTGGGACACGCTGAAGAAAAAGAAAAGAAAGAAGCAAAGGCCATTCGGCCTTATGGAGTGCTGAAGCAAAAACAGAGAGCATTCGGCCTAGTGAAAAGAGCTGAAAACAGAGAGCCATATTCGGCCATTGTGTGAGTTCCAGAGAGAGCAAAAAACACAGAGATATTCAGCCATTTAAGAGGTGCAGTCCGTGTGAAGAGATAGAGAGAAACACAATGAGAGTGTGAGAGAGTGAAAAAGAAAAATGAGATATTTTTTTTTGCTCAAGTTACACACAAGGAAGATAAATTGGTGGAGTTATCATAGAGTTTTTGAGTGCTACAACCATGGAGAGTTAGAGTATTCAGAGAAAGATTTTGCTACTGGCTTTGTGGTGAGATTGTATTTACTTTTTGAGATTTATTTGTTGTATATCCAATTTATTGTGGACTCAAATTTAGCATAAACTTGATAGTTATAATCTCTATTTCATAGTGGATATTTTTTAGAGTTGTCCTGTGGTTTTTTCCTCTACACTCTATACTAGAGAGTTTTCCACGTAAGATTTAGTATTTTTGTGTGTTTGTATTTATGTGGTGCTTGCTAGAATTCTTTTTGTTTCCATAATATTGCTATTACTTGGTAGTTATATATTTTATTCACACATAAACATAGAGGGGACTAGGATTTTTCCCCAACACTTGTGACATCTTTCATGCACACCATCGAGAAATCCACATGAAGTCATGAATCCATATTGTCAAATGACAAAATGTATCATCTCTACTCACTACCTAAATGCATGTTAGAGGTGACTGCTTATGTGATTGAGCCAATATAAGCTTGTCGACATCCCTTTTTACCTTGGAATCCAAAAACATGGGGAATGTTTGTGCTCTCCAAACGTTTACATTATACCACAATAATTATAGAATACTTATGTATCATGTAGACAACAATTAATTAGGAATAACCAATTATTGAAGAGAGCTACCAATAATACTTAAGGGTTAACCACTAACATTTAATCTAAATTTTTAAATAGTGTTTTGAGACTATTTCTCTCAATTTGATGCTACGTAGAGTGACTTATACACTTGCTTTGATTAACAAAGACGCTTCATTTTTAAGGAAATGCAAATACTACAATAAATACCCACAAAAGTACGTAGCTAATTGTTTTACAATTTTGGTTTGTCAACGAGCTCACCCTACAACCATAAAGTTAGAACTGTGTCTCTTAAGCAAGCCAGTCAATTTCATGTCGAAGACCATTTCAGTTTAATTAAGGAAATGAGATATTTCTGTACTAATCTATATTGTTATGCCGTTTCGTAATTACCTTTTATATACTTATCTATTAATATATTAAACCAAAGGCTAAAGCAGTTAAAAGAGTAAGCCCAAGTCTCATTATCAAAAAAACTGCAAGCTCAAGTCTATATCATATTCAAATTCAAATCCATGTCAATGCTCATTGGCTAGTCCAATAGGTAAAGGTGTGCCGCCAACCTGCCAAAACCAGCCCAATCCAACCCGAACCATTAAGTTGGGTCGGTTTTTAGGAGTTGGTTGGTTGTGCTAGGTTGTGAATTTTTTTTATTTTTTACAGTAGGTCAAGTTGGATTCGGGTCATAATATTCACAAATCCGCCTAACTTGACCCAACCCACCTATATTTAATATATACTTAAAATTAAAAAAAAAACATATATTTAATATATATTTAAAAATATATTATACAATTTTGTTATTTACATTTTACCCCTCTTCCTAATATTCAAATCCATGTCCATGCTCATTGGCTAGTCCAATAGGGGCAGGCGCGGGGGGAATAGAGGAAGAAAAAAGGGTGTGCTGCCAACTCACCAAAACTGGCCCAATCCAACCCAAACCGTCAAGTTTGGTCAGTTTTTAGGAGTTGGTTGGTTGTGATGGGTTGTGAATTTTATTTATTTATTTATTTACAATAGGTCAGGTTGGATTCAGGTAATAATATTCACAAATCCGTCTAACCCAACCCAACCCACTTATATTTAATATATACTTAAAATTTTAAAAATATATATTTAATATATATTTAAAAATATATTATAGTTATTTACTTTTTAGCCCTCTTCCTAAATAAAATCCAAACTCTAAGTTCTCCTTATATAATTTGTGTTGGTTTGGTGTTATGCTCAACAGCTCAAGATTATTCTACTCATATTTGTGATGATGTTGTTCTAATACCTAATTTAATAATAATAATTTTTATAAAAAAAATGTCCAATCCAGAAGTCCAACTCAATTCATATGGGTTAGGTTAGATTGGGCACCATGGTTGGCTGGGTTGAATAAATAACTTAACCCAACCCAACCCAACCCAACTCAACCCATGCACACTGTTAAGAAGAAAACAAGATGTTAATTGGTCCATCAAAATTTGCAATATAAAAAGGAAATCGTATGACGTAAGTTTTAAATGAAAAGGCATAAAAAAGCACCAAAAAAAAAAGTTTGAAATGAAAAAATTATTAATTAATTAATTTTAAAATAATCAAAGTGGACTTTGCGTGTTGTAACACGGAACACTATCATCAATTGTAACAACCCATTCTTTTTTTTACCCAAAAAAAAAAACCCATTCTTTTCACATATACTTTCTTCCCTCCAAAACAAACTTTTTGAATGGTAACTATTGGATCACGACTATTGGATCTTGCTTCCCTCCAAAACCAACATACATAAAGTAATTGTACTATTAAAAGAATGCTTGGCTTTTCCCAATTAAATATTAACATAAAAACTATTATAAAACCTTGTGATCCTAACTAAAAGGCACTAATTATTCTAGAAGCTAATTAACATAAAAATATATATCATGTATAGAAAAGTCACAATTCTTAAACAATGCTTCTTTGAATAAAGATATTTTAAAACAGATCAATTTATAGATTAGATTTTTTTTTTTTTTTTTTTTCTAATTTTTCGATTGTATATACGTCACACAGGGTTTAAGGGAGAATTATTTTTCTGAATTTAGTTCAAACATACATCAAATAGTCACAATTCTTTAACAATGATTATTTGAATAAAAATATATCAATTTATAGAGTTATTATTTTCAAGTGTTTCTAATCATTCAAATGTATATAAGTCATATTGAATTAAGGGAGAGTTATTATTTTAAATTTTAAATTCAAAAAATAAAATAAAAATTCTAAAGTGGTCCAAAATCAATAATGAAGAAATTTATGGGCAAATTAATGGTGGTGATTATGGAGTTGGTTATCCTTATTCTCTTTAAAGGGAAAGCTTGAGGCTGTTTGGCTCCACCATTTTCATCACTCAATTCTTGTCACTCAATTTTCATCACTCATCACTCATCACTCATTACTCATTTTTCATCACTCATCACCCATCACTCTAAAATTAATACCCGTTTGGCCCTATCACTGAAATGCCATAACTCAACAATTTTTCACACTATTTGTGGGCCCCAACTCTGTCACTTGGTGCAGCTTTTTTTTTTTTTTTTTCTTCAGTACCCAGAAACCCAAACTCAGTGAAAAAAAAAAACAAAAAAAAAACAAACCCAGGAGAAGACCGAACCACTGAAGAAAGAAGAAAGGAAAAAAAGAAAAAGAAAAAAAGGAAGAACTGACAAAGAAGACGAGCTGATCAGAAGAAAGGAAAAAAAAAAGAAAAAAAAAGAAACCCAGGACCGAACCCACTGAAGAAAGAAGAAAGGAAAAAAAGAAAAAGAAAAAAATGAAGAACTGAAGGAGAAGACAAGCTGATCAGAAGAAAGGAAAAAAAAAAAAAAAACCAGGTGAAGACCGAACCCACTGAAGAAAGAAGAAAGGAAAAAAAGAAAAAGAAAAAAAAGGAAGAACTGAAGAAGAAGACGAGTTGATCAGAAGAAAGGAAAAAAAAAAAAAAAAACCAGGTGAAGACCGAACCCACTGAAGAAAGAAGAAAGGAAAAAAAAGAAAAAGAAAAAAAAGGAAGAACTGAAGAAGAAGACGAGCTGATCAGAAGAAAGGAAAAAAAAAACCCAGGTGAAGACCGAACCACTGAAAGAAGAAAAAGAAAAAAAAGAAACCCAGGACCGAACCCACTGAAGAAAGTAGAAAGGAAAAAAAGAAAAAGAAAAAAAATGAAGAACTGAAGGAGAAGACAAGCTGATCAGAAGAAAGGAAAAAAAAAAAAAAAAGAGGTAGATTGGTCAAAAAGGTGCTGCTGAGTTATGACAAGTGGGACTGGGTGTGTAATGTTATTTACGAGTTTGCCATTGAAAACAGAGAATTGGAAACTGAAAACAGCCAAAAGTTGTTTTCAGTTTCCACAACTCATAACTCAAAAAGTAGAGAATTGAGTATTGGAAACAGAGTTATGAAAACAAAGAAATTGTGCAGGCAAACGAGTATTTTGCTATGGGTCCCACCATTTTTGAGAATTGAGTTATAGAAACAGAGAATTGAGTCATGAAAACTAGTGAACCAAACAGCCTCTAATGATCGGCCTTCTACCTCATTTCATCTCTCATCACTTCCAATGTCGCTCTCTCATCTCTACAAGCTTGATATTGTGCATAGCCCATTTTCTCTTTGCCTTGAAGAACAAATTGAGAGTTGTAAGGAAATGCAAGAAGTGGTCCATAAAGCCCATATAATTTGTGTGTTTGATGGTTTTAATAATTGCATGTCCCTGATTCATCGACATGATCCATTGGGCCAAAATGGCCCAATACCACTTTTTTTTGAAATTTTTAGCAAAAAATCACTGTTTCGGAAATAAATAGCGAAGTACCACTTTTTCTAGAAATCGAGTTTCAGAAACTCGAGTTCCCCTCAATTCTGCCACCGTGGCATTGCTGACATGGAATTTCTGTGATTAAAAAAAATTATGTAGTACTCGAGCTTGAGAAACTCGAGTTCCATGCAACACAGTACTCGAGTATACCAGACTCGGGTACGTTTTATAAATAAAATGCAGGGAAAAAAATTTTACACAGTACTCGAGTTTCCCAAACTCGAGTACTGTGTAAATTTTTTTTTTTTTTTTTTTTTTTTTTTTTGGTTTGGGGATAATGAACAAATAAACATAAAGGTAAAAATAAGTGACTTTTTAATGTTTTTATTTATTTAAACAGAAGCATTGTAAAATATAGAGATTTTAATTTCAAAATATGAATTTAATTTCTACATTAATTAAAATTGTTCATTGTTTTCTTATAAAAATTGTTCACTGTTTTCTGTATAAACTATTTCTACGATTTTTCATAAAATTATTTTCTGTTCAGCATTATTTAAGAAATTGTTCACTCTCTTTTCTGCATAAATTATTTTCTGTTTACTGTTTAAAAAATTGTTCATTGTTTTCTCATAAAACACCTAGTGAAATCGTGTTTTCTAAATTTAAACGCCAAATCTGAATGCTTTTTCATGTTTGAATTTCACAATAATCGAATATATTTTTTTGCATTGATAAAATCTGTTTCTACATTAATAAAATTTGCTCTTTGCACATCATATTTACTGTATATTCAAATCTACTTACTGCATTCATAAATTTTTTTTTTTTTGCATTAATTAAAACTATTCACTGTTTTCTCATAAAAATTGTTCACTATTTTCTGCATAAACTATTTCTAGCATTGGCGCAGTTATTGCACTTAAATGGTTTTTGTGTTTTTTTAAATATGTAACCATATGTATAATGGACAAACTCCATGAAAGAAAAATGAATGATTCGTATAAATCACTTAATGGTAAATGCCTCGAAAAATTCGAATTTGTAAAAAAGTTCGAATTAGTTGAATGTAGAAATTCGAGAAAAATCGATGGAAAATCAATGAACGTACCAAATCATGAAGGTGTACATAAGATGTACAGATAGTCTAGACTTGTTGAGAAATTTGATTTCATTGAAAGTACAAAATAATGAAAATTCAATGGAAAAGTATGTACGTTAGATGTATAGATCGTATGAATTCGTTTAAAAATTTGAATTCGTTGAATGTACAAAACTGTGAAAACTCAAGGAAAAATTGTTTACATTAGATGTACAGATAGTACGAATTTGTTGAAAAATTTGAATTCGTTGAGTGTGTAAAATCGTGAAAATTCAAATGAAAATTGAAGAACATACCAAATTGAGTAAACTTAATGGAAAATTAATTACATTAGATGCACAGATCATCTATTTTTTTGCATTGATAAAATCTGTTTTTACATTAATAAAATTTGCTCTCTGCACACCATGTTCACCGCTTTCTCATAAAAATTGTTCACTGTTTTTCGCATAAACTGTTTCTAGCATTATGCATAAAATTATTTTTTGTTCAGCATTATTTAAAAAATTGTTCACTCTCTTTTCTGCGTAAATTATTTTCTGTTCACTATTTAAAAAATTGTTCACTGTTTTCTCATAAACTATTTCTAGCATTCTACATAAAATTATTTTCTGTTCAGCATTATTTAAAAAATTGTTCACTCTCTTTTCTGCGTAAATTATTTTCTGTTCACTATTTAAAAAATTGTTCGCTGTTTTCTCATAAAACACCTAGTGAAATTGTGTTTTCTAAATTAAAAAGCCAAATCTGTATGTTTTTTCATGTTCGAATTTCACAATAATCGAATTTTTTTTTTTTTTTGCATTGATAAAATCTATTTTAATACACACTTTGTTAAAATTATCCAACAATGATGGATTGTGATTGGTTGTTTATCACTTTCTAATAAACTCACTATTTTTTCTACTTCACCTATAGTCTACCATGTAGAAGTATAGAACAAGTGTGACAAAATGAGTAGAAATTAGAGATGATTTGAATACAATGAATCGTAATGTATTGAAAATTTCCCTTTATTACATTTTATTATTATTATTATTATTACTATTACTCCTTATTTAGTTTATCTAAAAAGTTAAACATTTTTGGGTTTATCCAAAAATCTATGCCACAAAATACATGGTGGGAAATCTAGACCAAAGAACTGCCAAAATAAAAAATTGAGCGGCATTGTTGCTGTACTTAAATAAGTTGTCACAAGCAACATAAATTACCAACCAACCAAAAAAAAAAAAAACAGAAACTACATCCACCTGATCAAATAAAGGTAGTAGGTTGGGTTTTCAGTTTTCACATACAACTTCGAAGCAGGTTCTTGACCAAATATTTTGTTTTTTTAAAGTCTTTCAATATCAGATTTGTTATATACTTTCCCTCTGTCTAGGGGCTGAGAGAATAGAATCTATATGTCTGGAAAAAAAAAATGTTTGTAATAGAATCTATGTTGGTTTAATGGCTGCAATCGTGCCTGAAAAATAAAATAAAATGTAGCTCAATAATCAATTTTCTATTATGACTTTTACCTCAAAGCATGTTTTGAGTGTCCATTTGTGTGTGTGATTTTGAACTTGTTTCTGTGTTTTTTTGGTGTTTGAAAGTAGTTGTGCCTGTTAAAAGTACTGAATGTTGATGTTATGATCCTTAACACTCAAAACTGTTTGTAAGATGGATGTTATGCTTTCCTACTTCTTAATGTTGCATATTGAAAACAAATTTGAGAATGTTGAGTGAACTTCCATTATAAATATATATATACATATATAAAAGAAAAAGAAGGAAAAAAAATTAAACAAAAGGGAGATCCAGAAGTGGATGAACCTTATAAATGTTGGCTAATTTTGTTTTAATTAGATTTTCTTTTTTGGTTGGGGAGCTGTATTAAAATGAGTACTAGGTGTTCGATGAAATCCTGCAAAGAACTTGGGATAGAAAAGGTTATGTTTGGGTTATTCTAAAACAAAATTAAAAGGAATTGGATTGGGTTACTCTCCACAAATTTGCTTCCAAGGAAGGATGATCACACCATTCTCTTTAGCTGGATTTTTTTTTTTTTTCAATTGCTAGAAATATTTTTCTCTCCATCATAGTGGATGTAACAGTTTTAGTTGTTTAGAATAGGCTTAAAAGAAAATCTATTTGTAAGACAACACATTTTTATGGATAGCATACTGAGTGTTATATACATTTTAAATTTGAAATTCATACCAAGTGTTATTTTTAAAAATTTATAAATTCAATTGCATTAGCTACATACTTATTTAATTAAATTTATTTAAGTATGACTTTTGAAACAAAATGTTTCTCCAAATATTTACCTAAAATTATTTGAATATATTTGCTTTCTTGGATTCTAATTATTTCTATGTACAAAAATTTATTTGTGGACTCTTACAAAATTTACATTATTTTTATTTCTATTTTGTTGAAAATAGATGTATTTTTTTTTTTCCAAGAACCTAAAAATACATGTACTTATGTAATTCCCGTGCATTTGCACAGGTTTAAAAGCTAGTTTCCTTAATATGCCAATGTACACGTACGAGAGTCTTAGAGGCATCGAGCACATCATGGTCGACAAACCTACAAAACTAAGTACAGATACCACCGCAATAGAGTTCATTTAAACATAAATTTAAACATGAAAAACAAATTCGATTATTGTGAAATTTAAACATGAAAAAGTATTCAGATTTGGCTTTTAAATTTAGAAAACACGATTTCACTAGGTGTTTAATGAGAAAACAGTAAACAATTTTTTAAATAGTGAACAGAGAATAATTTGCACAAAAAAGAGAGTGAAATTTTTTTTTCAATAATGCTGAACAGAAAATAATTTTATGCAAAATACTATAAATAGTTTATGCAGAAAATAGTGAACAATTTTCATGAGAAAACAGTGAACAGTTTTACTTAATGCAGAAAACAGTTTTACTTAATGAACCGTTCTACATTCAACTAATTCGAACTTTTTTACAAATTCAAATTTTTCGAGGCATTTACTGTTAGGTGATCTATGCGAATCATTCATTTTTCTTTCATGGAGTTTGTCCATTATTCAGATGGTTACATATTTAAAAAAACACAAAAACCATTTAAATGCAATAACTGCGCCAATGCTGAAAACATTTTATGCAGAAAATAGTGAACAATTTTTATGACAAAACAGTGAACAGTTTTAATTAATGCAAAAAGCAATTTTATGAATGCGGTAAGCAGCTTCAAATATATAGTAAACATGATGTGTAGAGAACAAATTTTATTAACGTAGAAACAGATTTTATCAATGCAGAAAAACAAATTCGATTATTGTGAAATTTAAACATGAAAAGCATCCAGATTTGGCTTTTAAATTTAGAAAACACGATTTCACTAGGTGTTACATGAGAAAATAGTGAACAATTTTTTAAATAATGCTGAACAGAAAATAATTTTATGCAGAATGCTAGAAATAGTTTATGTAGAAAACAGTGAACAATTTTTATGAGAAAACAGTGAATAGTTTTAATTAATGCAAAAAAAAAAAAAAAATTTAATGAATGCAGTAAGTAGATTTGAATATACAGTAAATATGATGTGCAAAGAGCAAATTTTATTAATGTAGAAACAGATTTTATCAATGCAGAAAAATATATTCGATTATTGTGAAATTCAAACATGAAAAAGCATTCAGATTTGGCGTTTAAATTTAGAAAACACGATTTCACTAGGTGTTTTATGAGAAAACAATGAACAATTTTTTAAACAGTAAACAGAAAATAATTTATGCAGAAAAGAGAGTGAACAATTTCTTAAATAATGCTGAACAGAAAATAATTTTATGCAAAATCGTAGAAATAGTTTATACAGAAAACAGTGAACAATTTTAATTAATGTAGAAATTAAATTCATATTTTGAAATTAAAATCTCTATATTTTACAATGCTTCTGTTTAAATAAATAAAAACATAAAAAAGTCACTTATTTTTACATTTATGTTTATTTGTTCATTATCCCCAAACAAAAACAAAAACAAAAACAAAAACAAAAAAAACAAAAAAAAAAATTTTTACACAGTACTCGAGTTTGGGAAACTCGAGTACTGTGTAAATTTTTTTTCCTGCATTTTATTTATAAAACATACCCGAGTCTGCTATACTCGAGTACTGTGTTGCATGGAACTCGAGTTTATTAAGCTTGAGTACCACATAATTTTTTTTAATCACAGAAATTCCATGTCAGCAATGCCACGGTGGCAAAATTGAGAAGAACTCGAGTTTTTGAAACTCGATTTCCCGAAAAAGTGGTACTTTGCTATTTATTTCCGAAACAGTGATTTTTTGCTAAAAATTTCAAAAAAAAGTGGTATTGGGCCATTTTGGCCTGATCCATTGTATGAAAGGATTTTAGAAGGTACGGCAACATGTTTCCAAAAACATGGAATGAATATGCTTTATGTGGGAGAGTGTTTATTTCAATGGTATCAAGAACATGCCAAAAATTCCTAAAATGTTGTTCGTACTTCAAATGCAAGAGGATTCTCCAATTCTTTATGTGGTAAATATTTGTAAGCAACAAATTACTTTTCGTGAATTCAAGTAACTTAGATTAATTCCATCACAACTATGGTCCTGAAATTAAGCCATTAGTTTCATGGATTGTGATTTGAGAAATGATTTCCAACTTGGCTTTATAGACTAGGAACCAAATTCTACCCAATAGAGAAAAGACTTACCTGTAAGTTTTAACCATTTAAGTTGGGTTTAGAGTTTGACTAACTATCAAGTAGGTGACACAATTTTGATAAGCTTCCTCAAAGTCCCTGGTTTCATAATTCACTTTTCTTGGAAATAAATCAATTATATAACTCTTAAAATGGATTTTTGTGAAATTATATCTCTTGTTTCCATATTCCCATATAGATATTGTAAAATATAATAGAAATTATAATTCTTCCAAATTGGAGGACAAAGCTTGATTTTAATATTATTTAATAAAAATTTGAATTGCATTCAATTATTACTAATTGAGACAATGGCACTCTTTGAATGGATTGTGAATATTTTGAAATGCTTTACAAGGAAAAAAAAAATCTCTTGAATTTTTGGATTATATTATAAAAGTTAAGTAATTGTGTGTATATGTTATGAAATCTACACTAACAAGACCCTTAACTACTTTCTCCTTAATAATTATACATTGGGCCTCATGGAGAGTAATCTCTTATGGTATGTTTGGTTGGGATGATTTTGGGGAGAACAGAAGGAAAATATATATATATATATATATATATGAGAGAAAATTGGTGGTTGGGGGGGGGGGGGGGGGGGGGGTAGGTGTTTGGTTGGGAAGGGAGGGAGGAGAGAAAAATAGTGGAGCCTGGTTATTTTCTCTTCCGGCCCTCCAAAATTTGATCTTTTCAAATTAGAGAGAAAACGGAAGTGAAAATGAGAAGATGTGTTTTTGACAAAATTTTCTTTCCCCACCAACAAGCAATTCTTCTATTCCATTGTTCTATCGATTTTGGGTTTCTTTTTCTTTTATTTATTACCTTCTTTTTTCTTTCTTTTTTGCACTCATCTCACTTTTTGTTTTGTTTTGTTTTTTTTTTTCTTTTGCTTTTATCTTTGTTTCTTCCATTCTCGTTCTTTGTTTCTCTCCTTTTTTTCACCAATTTTGGATAATTCTAGCTTTTGCTATATATATATATATAAAGTGAAGTGTCTATAACACAAATTTTTAATTAGAAAAATATGTATTAAAAATTGTGTTGCTTTTTGTTTTATTTAATAGGAACGTAATTGTAAATTTATACCAACTTTATTTTTCATAGTTTTCCATTTCTCCATTTTTCCATCCTCTCACCAAAAGACATACGAGAGAAAACTACATCTCTTCTATCACTTTTCTATCCATTTCCTATTTCTATCCCCCACTTTTCCACCTTTCTAACCAAACAGGTCCCTTATAGAAGATTCTAATGGGCAATAATCATATACTATAAAATTCCTAATTTTTAATTTGATGAGGAGTTAAGGAATGATATAAAAGCCTTATATTGCAAATACGATAAGCAAGCTAATTCAACCTTCTTCTTTTTCTTTTTTCTTTTTTGAGAAAGAAGCTCATTCAACCTAGTAATGCAAACATAATAAACTTTATATAATATTGCTTTTCTTTTGTTTATTAAACATCATTTTTTAGATAATTGACCTCCTACTGTCTTACTAGAATCATATTCTTCTATCTTATCCTTTATCCATTTATTTACTTTGTTGTGTTTCACTTTTTTAGCGTGCTGTGGTTTTAGATAGAATTGGAGGAATCTCAAGATTGGCCCATGACTTCATATTACCAGATTTTTACTAGCTTGTATTTAAGTCTTAGAAGCTATGTTAATTGAAGTATTTCAAAAGCAAAACAAATGTTATGTGGGAGTTAAATTTTATATTGAATGATATTGATTTGTCTTGTCTTTGATTATATTATTTATGTTATTGGTCGTGATGTTAGATACAATAAAGGAAGATATCATTTTCGATTTTAAACCATTAGTGTATAGTTAACTGTCATACCCATTTTCATTTCTCATTTTGCCCCAGTTAATTGCCAATTTTCACACAACAGGGGCACCTGTAATATTACTATCTAACCACCAGTTGTACCTAAGTTGCTAAAACTCTATTCAACCAAGCTGATCCCCCCTCCCCCAAAAAAAAATGTAAAATATCAAAAATTTCATGCAAATACTTAAAAATATCAGTTTGAGTAGGTTTGACTTGGTTTATTTGAGATTTGTCCAAATATTGGACCTTTTGATTTGCCTAAATGTGGCTCCATCTTTGGTGGAATTCCTTTCATTTTGAATGCTTATGTAGCAAAATCAGATTTAATTGGGTAAAATATCATAAAATCAAGCAATTGAATTAACACTTGGTAAAATTTTGGCTGTGTTGGAGTAGTTAAAAATTATTATTTACTTTGGTCAAATGTTGTCAAATTTTTGAAAATGAGATGCCACTAGAAAGGGCACTACATGAGCTTTGATTAGATGGGTTAACATGAATGACAATTCGAAAAGCTTTGTTTAAAACCTTGAAAATAAGCAAAGTTAGACTTTCATTCAAAAAGTATTCAAGGTACCACTTTTGGTGCCCGTAAGTCCTCAAATAGGATGCTAAAAACTATAGGTGTAGTAAAGTTTAAAAAAACTAGTCTTAGTCTATTATAGGCTTAGAGCACATATTCTTTTTACTTTTCTTTTAAACTATCAATAATATGCTTAGGTTTAAAGCGAAAACCCCAACCCATGGCCAATGCCCACTTTATCTTTAAAGGGTTGAGCCAAGTGGACTACACATGGGCTTTTTTAGTGGGTTTCCTTTTCCTTTTAAAAATAATAAATAAATAAAAGAATCAAATAATTTAAAAAAAAAAAATTGTTGTCAAAACCAAATAAATGAATTTTATTAAGTTTTTTTTTTTTTTCCTTTTTCTAACTTTTAATCAACGAAATTTCCAACTTAAATAAAAAAAATAAAAATTCAAAGTCACCAAGCCACTAGCAATTTTAATATATATTTACTAAGCATAATTTAGTAAAATCACATTATGTATTCTAGTGGTTAGGTGTTTACCCTTAAATTATTACTCTCTCATGTCTTAAGTTCAACCCCCCACCCTACCCAAATTCTTTTTTTACAAATTTTGAGTTAAAGGGCCGAGCTAATGACCTAGTGGGTGCCCATGGGCGAAAACCCAAATTATTTTGTTACAAATTACGAGTCAGAGGACTGAGCTAATGACCCAATGGGCGCCCATGGGCAAAAGAAATTGGTGCATGGCCTACCCTATTGGGCTACTAGATTACCCACAAGCCTTTGATAGTACCAGATCAGACTATCCACTAGCCCAATGGTCTGACAGGTTACTGGGCTGGTCTGTGAAATGTGGGCTATTTGATGACCTTTAGGTTGGTGGGTTAAATATACACCCCTAATAGATCACTAATTTAAAAACTAGGTCTCAAAATTGAAAGGCTTTCTCATATATTTTAGACCATTCTCATAATAATTAGAAAGCACATTTTTACTGGAAAATTTAGCACAAACAAATAAGTCCAAACAAGATTATTGTAAAATACAAGAACATATTTTTGAATATCAAAAGGAATTAACTAAGATTTTATTGGGTTTGAATTTAGGTGAATTTAATATATATCGTTTGGGTGGGATCAAAGCCCACATAGAATGACTTTGTCAGGTTGGACTTCGACCTTTAAAAATTGTAATTACCTTGAAGCCCAAACTTAACATAGAAAAAGACATTCTAATTCTAGAATGGGCTCGGCCCATAGCTAATTTCAATGAACAGCCCGACCAAAGGAGGTAGAGGAGGCAAAAACTAAACAAACTCATCTAACTTTGAAAACGTATTAAACTGAGGAATTAAAAGCTCATTTAAGCTAAAAACTATCATCAATTCTTTTTGCTGAAACAACTATCATCAATTCATCACGTTAAAAAGAAACCAAAAAATAAGATAATAACACAAAACAACACAACAATGAAGACCAAAGCATCATTATCTTGCCTGGAATGATCATATATAGAAGCAAATAATAGGATATAAACATTCCAGGGATATTAAATGGAAAGCAAAACAAAAGATAAAAAAGCATAATGATAGAAGCAAGAGGGTTTTTGTGATTCATCCCCACTCCCCAGGATATAATTAAAAAAAAATAAAAAATAAAAATTTACTTTGAAACAAAGCCAAGCAGACTTGATGACTGTCAATGATGGCATTGATAATGGATTGCACTACTGCTTAACAGTGTGTTTGAGAGTGCACCCAAAAAGAAATGAAAGGAAGAAAAGTTAAATTGAGTTATTTTTGAACTTTAGATGTTTGTAATGAAGAGAAAAAAATAATGATATATCTATTTAGAAAAAATTTAAGTTCTTCTACAATCACACGCTTTGCCACAACTTATTGAAGTGGTCAACTGTGAATGTGAACCATCACTTTTATATGAATCCACGACTTTTTTTTTTTACCACTTACTGTCGACTATTGTGGCAAAATTGTAGCACTTTCTCATTTAAGAAAGAAGAAAGAAGAAGAAGAAGAATATGATTATAACAAATAACAATATTATTTTCACACACACTGACACACCCTTCAAAAAAGATAAGAGATTGTTTTGTCTTGAAGCTGAATGACAAAAAGGTGACTTCACAAAACAAAAACTAGCAATCCAGTCGGTACCCAAAAGTAAGAGAAGGGAGAGGACTAGAATGGAATGCAAATCAGCATCCAAACCATCCTTTCCTTCCCATTCCCCCACATCCCAAACAACATTCATGCTTTTCCATCCCTCCAAAAACAGCATCCAAAGGATTCCACCGTTCACTCTGTTATAACTGTGATTCAGTGATAACAAATCTGAGACATCAGCATAAGCAAATCATAATGACCATTTCTTCTGCGATTAAGAAATTTTCAATTAGAGTATCTAATAATTATATCTCAAAAACGTAACTGTTTAATAAAATCATTCGTTCGTGCAGTAACAATTTACAATTGAAAGTCAAAACACTATAATTATTTGTTAGAGTGACTGATTAAGATACACAATTTCACGACGTATTTGTGTCAAACGAACACAAAAAAGAGGGGGAGAGAAAGAAAAAGGCTCTATACAGTTTACTCTATAAAAGACTTAACATAAAAGAAAGGAAAACCGAATTCACAAACCAGATAGAGTTATAGCTACATATCACAAGATAGCCGAAAGAGTTGCCGTACCATAGTAACTCCCACTTCAGTATCGTAGCAAGAAGCTTGTATTTATGAGTGTGTATTTCCACTTTCCTTCTTGAGCTTTGTAAGACAGGCATCATTCTTTGATATAGAACCTCCAACATTGATTTCGTGGAATTCAATCACTAAATTTTGACCAGCAAACCAAGCCTGAAACCCAAAACGAAAACAACCTATTTTGGATTACCTAATAAATCTGTCCTGTTCACTACCATTCCCACAATTAGCAACTCCATCAACTCCTAACTCTGTACATTTCAAGCCATTTAAATAAACCTGTGCTTGAATTATTGTCCTTCCGATTTTAAAACCTGGAACCACAGTGAACCCCACCTTTGCTCTAGTTTTACCTGGCAATATGCATCTCCTTGTGACATCTTCCATGTACACCATCGAGAAATCCACACCTCTCTCCACTTGAAAAATCTCAACCACAGGATCAAACGAAAATGCCAATTTATGTAGTGTCCATATTGAGCTAGCCATTCTAACAAACGAGTCATAGAACACACTCAATGATTTCCATGAATTCAATATCACTTCATTATGGGCCAAATTACTGAAAATTGACGATTCCATGGTGGGGTTGATAAGCTCTTGATACTTATTCTCACAAAATTTTGAAAAATCACAACTCTGATTCCTACTTAGCAACTCCATAGGATTGCTCGATACATGCTCGAGTAATTGCTTCATAGAAGTACCATTCTTTTCCGAATTCAAAACATGCCCATTACACACAATATCATTCTCACCCAATCCAAACCCTTCTAAATTAAATCCCCTAAACATCCCTAAACAAACATACGACAAAAACGCATAACGATTATGCCCCTTTTTCGCATACTCAATATCCAAATAAACAGAATTGGCAGCCAAATCCAAATCCCACATAGCTTTTGTCATCAATTCAATCAAAATCTTAGTAAACCTATGTGTTGCTCTACAAGCATCATGTAACACAGAATCAAATACTCTAACAGACAAAAAAACCTCACAAGATGAATCGAAATTACCAGACAACTTCTTGGACAACTTCAAATTAGACTTATGAATCTCACCCAGCTTCTTCTTCAGAGCCAAAACCTCGTTGTCTTTCTGATCAATCTCCGACTGTAACCGGTTCGAAAAGGTCCCAAGTGTCCGCAACTTGCTCTGATTCTCTTGCACCTGAGCTTCCAAGCAAGACCCAATTCCCAAATCAGCACCAAAATCCGGGTTCTTCACTAAATCCCTGTAGAATTGCTTGAACTCAGACAACCTCTGCAGGTGTGAGACCAAAGCTCTATCCGCTTCCTTCACATTTTTCTCAACAAACGGAACGTGGGCTGTCTGTAACTGAAAGTACGAAGCTTCAAACGAGGAAACCGTGGCGAAAACCGACGAAATCAGTGTCTGGCTCACCTGGGTATCCACAATTTTCATCTGGGTCTGCCTCCATGGCCTTGTTATCGCTGATGGTGGCGGTGTTGGCTCTATCACAAAAGGGGGAGCTTGACGAATTGGGTCAGGCTTGATCACCACGACTTTCTGGTCTGTGATGACTTCTTCAGCCGAGTCAAGTAGTGAGTACCCATCAGAATCGTCGATGGGTTCGATTTCTGTGAAGAATTCGAAGGTCTTGGACTTGAAAGCCTGAGCAAATTTTGTGAACATTTCAGAGATTTGTGGGGGTTTTGAGGAGCTAATATTATCTGTTTCTGGCATCTCTTTGGTCTGTGGATTTATTTGAGTAGTGGGTTTGGAATGGAATTGGAGTTTGTTTGTGTGAAAAGAGAGGAATTGAGTGTTTCTTGGGTTATACTACTCTTTGCTTTGCGCTTGTGCTTGTACTTGTGCTTGTTTACTATTGAGTTGTGGAGTGAATGGGGGTGCTTTGGATGGCTTGGAAGGAAGGTATGTGGGTTTGGCTTGCTGGAGTTTTCTTTTTGTTTTGTTTATTGGGTTCTCTCTCTTTATTTATTTTATTTTATTTTATTAATTTTTTGTTTTTTGTTTTTCTTTATTTTGTGTGCTTGACTTTTTTAAGGTCTTTCATTAACGGTAATAAGGGAGAAGGCTAGAATGACAGCTTTGGTGACTAGTATCCATGACTGGCAAATGGAGAACTGGGAGATCTAAGAAATTGTTGGGATTAGAAAGTTGACTGGTTTTTTTATTTTGTGCTGCATTCAGCTTTGGTTGGTTGAGGTTGACCACCTATGACCTAATTGATGAGTTTGTGCAATGTATCAAGCATCCATGTTCTTCTTCTACCTCCCAAACACACCTTTTTTTGGCACAAATCTGAGCATATGGTTGCGGCATGTCACTTTCTAGATGGTACTGCTTTAAAGATTTTAAATAAGGATGTTGTTAGATCATTTGTTTAGGATGGTAAACTAGTTAAGGAGGGGAAACCCAACACAGTCAGGATATATTTTTTAGGCAGTAGAGCCACTTTCAATGAAAAAAGTTTATATTAACAAAAGCCTTTAATTGACTCCATTGTAAAGATACTGAAACTCGAGTTAATTAGATTTTATCACACCATCAATAGTTGAATAATACTGAAACAATAATAGATAGGTTTGATCAAATGTTGATATCGTTATAAATCTAATCTACTCATTTCAAAATGAGTATATAGGATTTTATTAATTTGATGGTAGAATTAGCCTTAGAATTCTAGATGATCCTAATCTAATTCTTCATCTTTCATCAAGAGTTCCTGCATTTTTATGAATGAGAGCAAATAAAAAAAGTTAGCCTAATTGAATAGGATTCGTGTACACTTGGAATATAGGTTTTATTATTATTATTATTATTATATACAAGATAGAAATTCTACTCTAACATAATTTAAATATATATGTGTGTGAAACCCCCTCCTAGAGACTTGAATCTCAGCCCTTGCCCTACACCCTACAAGCACTTATACTTATGGAGTGATCATTGCACCAAGGTGTGTGGTGGTATAGGTTATTTAACTAATAAACTAATGAAAATAGTAGGTACAATGGTTGGGAGGAAAATTAATATGATGCATTCATGAGACTAAGTGGGTAGTTGAGAAATTGAACATAATTGAGTATAATTTATGGTAGGTATACAAGAATAGATAAAAATAGAAATGGGATAAGGATTATAGATAAAGATTTAAAAAAGGAAATTGAGGTTTAGAGGAAAGGGGACAAAATTATGTTAATAAATATTGTCTTAGGAGAAGAGACAAAATACATAATTTATGCAAACACTCAAATTGGATAAGAAGAATCCATTAAGCAAAACCTTTTGGAGGACATGAATGAATTGATTCATGGGTTACCAAACGGGGAAAGGATTTTTATTGAAGGAAACTTGAATATATTGGAAATGATTGTGGGAACTTTGAAAAATTCATAAAGGCCAAGGATATGGAGTAAGGTTTTGAACCAAAAGATGCTTAGACTCTGTAATATCGTATGATTGGGTATTAATTATGACTTAGTTCAAGATGAAGAAATCACAATTTCCATCTTCAAAAGTGGGACAAGCGTTATTTCATCCTTATGTTGTAATAGTTGTAACATGATACCAAGAGAAAGTTTAATCACTCAACATATAGTGGTAAAGGTATTAGATATTTGTATTAGAATATGGAAAGTAAGAGGTATTAGACAAAGAAACCCAAGGATTAGGTGGTAGAATTTGAAGGAGGAGAAATAAGACATGTTTAAAGATAAAATTATCAAAGAAGGTAAGTAGAATTTATACGAAAAGTAAGGGCTTGATGTTGCATTCTGATGCAAACGTACAGTGATAGGAAATTCACTCTTGATGCCTCCACTTGTTCTATTACTAATTAAAACTCTGTCACACTTGTCCATTGTATACTTTTGTAAAAAATATAATTTTAGTGGATGGAACTAGAGATGTATTTAATGCTAAGTAATTTGGCCAGACACTCTAGAATTTAAAAGCTTTCAATTAAGTAAGGCTAAGTTTAGTAAAACTAGAAACATATATGAAAGGATTGTAAGACTCAATGGTGGAGAAATACCAAAGACATAAAGCTTTTGATATCTTGTATCAATAATTCATAAAAATAGAGAGATTAAAAATTATGTGAATCATAAAATAAGAGCAAGGTGGATGAAGTGGAGAAGAGCATTATAAGTTGTTGAAAAATAATGTCTCTCACGAATTGAGACTCGAATGCTAGTGTTTTTTAAAACACAAAGTATCCACAACCTAAATGCTATAATGAAATTGAAGAGATAAGGGAGATGTATCTTGTGTATTGTTCTCTACAACATCGCACATTAATAAATATTCTATTTTCCTATACAAATGAGTCATTGCCCTCTTTATATAGACACCAAATGATGTGAAGCTAAAATATACAACTCTTTTGCAATGGAACAACCTTTTGCATTGGGCTGGATTGGGCCCAATATTAGGCACATTCTTTTTGGGCTTGGTATGACCCAATATTTCTAATAAAAGTATGGCGTAAATGCACTTTTAGTCTCTATATTTTGACTTTTTTCATTTTGGTCTCTACATTTTATTTTTATCATTTTTAGTCTCTAAACCAATTAATACGTAAAATTTAAGTCCTTACCGTCACCCAACTAACAGAAAATGCTGACGTGGCTGACGACATATTAAAATAATAATTAAAAAATCTATTTTAGCTTTAAAAAATTGCCACGTCAAAAATTAAATTAAAAAAAATTTATTAATTTTAACTAAATGAAAAAAAATTAAAAACAAAAAATCAAGCCCAATACAAATCAAAACACCACAATCCCATCTCAACGGTGCTTGTGGTTTCTTTTTCCTTTTTGTTTTCTTCTTTCTTTTTCTTTTTCTTCCCCAGATCGGTCTCTCAGTTTCTCCGCCTCCATTCTTTCCTTTTCTTCTTTCTTTCTTCTTCTTTTTCTTCTTTCTCCCTCTATCTTGGTGCTTAGCCTTCTTGAACTCTCTTTATCTCTTGATTTTGCTCAAACCCAAACCCAAACCCATATGCCTCAAGCTCCTCTCTCAAATCAATGGGTCTCTCTCTTTGGCATTTTTTTTTTGTGGGTTTCTGTGCATATGGTGTTGCCGACTTGCCGTGGTGAGGTGGAGGGGATGGGTTTGTGGGGATCGGCGTGGTGGAGGTCTGAGTTTGTGGATCGACGTGGTGGAGGGTGTGGGTTTGTGGTGATCGGCGTCTGTGGTGGAGTTTTGGTGATGGCACAGATCAGAGTTTGGGTCGGTTGGTGATGGGTTGCATGATTGTTCGGTGGCTGGATCAGTAATGGTTGGTGGCTGGATTGAAGTTTGGTGGTGGGTTCCAGTGGCTGAGATTGGAGTTTGGTGGTGGGTTTCGATGATGGCACAGATTGGAGTTTGGTGGTGGGATTCGTTCACAGATTGGAGTTTGGTGATGGGTTTCGTTCTCAGATCGAAGAGGAATGGCGCCTGGACTAGCTGAGGGTTTTTTTTTTTTTTTTAATCAGATTTGGGTGGGGTAGTTTGCTTCGATGGGTTTATGTGGGTAGTGGATGGGTTTATTGTTTTGGATTTGTGGTGGATAGTTGATGGTTTTGTGGCAGATTCCGGTGGATTTGTGGTTGTAATTTGAGGGCAGTCACGGGTTAAGAAAGAAAATTCTGTGTTTAGATTTGTGTTCTTGAGTTCTTTGATCTGGGTTGGAGTTCTTGTTTTCATCATGTTCTTCCCGAGTTTTTTTTTTTTCAATTTTTCATTTAGTTAAAATTAATAAATTAATTTTTTTTAATTTAAATTCTAACGTGGCAATTTTTTAATGCTAAAATAGATTTTTTTTTTAATTATTATTTTACTGTGCCGTCAGCCACGTCAGCATTCTCTATTAGTTGGGTGACGGTAATGACTTAAATGTCACACATTAATTGGTTTAGAAACTAAAAGTGGTAAAAATAAAATATAGGGACCAAAATGGAAAAAATTTAAAATGTAGGGACTAAAAGTGCATTTACGCCTAAAAGTATTATGTGATTGTAAAATACCCTTAGGTTAAGGAGAAATTTTTATAAGATTACTATAAGACTAGCTATACTCTATACTGTAGAATGTGGAGTTCAGAAGTAATATATTCATAAATAAAATAAAAAAATGTAGTTGAAATGATAATGCTAAGATAAATAAGTGGAAATTTATATGCCTACATATATGTATCTAAATGAGTCCATAAAAAAAAATATATGTTTCTAAATGAGGAAATGTACTTTAAAATAGGGGCAATTGATTAAAAGACAAGGGACAATTGCTTGAGATGATTTAGTCATATTCAAAGGAGAACGATTAATGCATCAATGAGAAAGAGTAAAATGATTCAAAATGAAGAAGTAAAATAAATAAATAACAGCAAAAGTATTAAAAAATAAAGTCAATTAAGGAAGAGCAAAAAGTATGACTTCAGATAGAATAAAATGTATGACGGAAATGAAATCACGTGGACAATCCAAACTGATCTATTGAAAATTCATAGCCAATCCTCGAATTTAGTATTAAGAGTTTGATGTTGTTGGTAGTTGTCTGGATCGATAACATTTCTGCACGGTTCTAGGAGTAGTTTTGTATGCAAAAGCTGTAATGGTCTGTCCATAATATTTTTAGTACCAAATAGATGTTCTCAAATGATTGAAGGCATTAAAAAATAAAAAATGATTGAAGGCATTAAAAAAATGTCGCTTTAGAATAAGGACCGAAGACAATTTATCACTAGCAAACTAAGGCATAATGCAGCACTAAATATAAGTGATGGTCCTTCCTCTTCACTAATTAAAATCCTTGTCGGTCACCATTGCTTCACATTTCAGTTCTTTCCAACATGACCTCATCATGAATGAATAAGATATAGATAGGCATCAATAATGGAAGAAGATTAGATTAGGTTGTATTAGAAAGCATCAGAAGTTTTATATTCTCTTTCATTTCTAATTAAAAATTTCCAGTTACTCCAAAACTTTGTGTCAATATTGGATCTTTTCATTTAACATACATTCCAGTCATTGATTGGAAACCTTTCATGTCTTTCCAACACTAAAATCTATCATTTATACAAGTAATTAAGCAGAAGTCTCACATGAAAGAAGAATAAAAATATTTGATGAAGTAACACATAGCCTTAAAGCTTTTGAGTTAAAAATAGTGTTAATATTGGAGATTAAAGATTTCACATAGGGCAAGAGGGGTGGACAAAAAAGAGGAATTCATGGCACTTATGTCCTCTTGTCACTCTGATGATTCCTTGTCTGGAAGTCCAAGTTTTATGTTTGATCAACTTCTTTTGTCATGCCTAAACCCTTAAAAGTGGCTTTTCATGCCTGCCAATTTCACTATCATGTAGTAGTCTATTTTAGAACGCAATCATGCTTGCTTTATGCACCTTTTGATGTGTATGCAATGCTTTAGGTAGACACTTGTTAGTGGGCTCTTACCAACTTGAGAATGGACATACTGCACCTTTCTAACTTCCAACCAACTACCTAAGGCAAAAATTTAGGGGATTAAGCAAAATTAAGAGCTTAAAAATTGTGATAAATGTAATGTTTATTGATTGGGAGTTGAGTTTGATCAATTATTTGCATCCTTGAAAAGTAGAAGCCAAGTGAAACCTTTAGTAGTTGGTCGGATTCCTTTGAGAGTTTGAGTTGTAAGTTGACTCAGAGAGATAGACCTAGGGTGAGGACATTTTTTTGGTGACCCAATTGAGGCTATGAGCCTATGATTGATGGGGTAGGTTAAGATTGTTGCAGCAAGTCAAAGTGAAAGCTAAGCTAAGAGATTTTGACTAAAATAAATAAAAACTCACACCACCTCAGTGGTAGCATGAGGCTGATGATGCTCTCGTTTTCATTGTTTAAGTACTAATAATTAAGTGATTGAAATTTACAATCTCATTGTTGTAATTTTGTTGGTGTGATGATGTAAACTAAGAGTATGTATTGACATCATAATCTTTCCTTTGAGCCAAAAAAAAAAAAAAAGAATATTGACATCTTTTATATGAAATTGGAAGTAAATATAGAAATTTTGCTTTGATATCATTTGAAGTCAGGATTGAAGCTAAGTACCTTTGTAATGTTCAAATGGCATTGTATTAGAGAATATGACAACCATGGTAACACCTACTCTAAAAATAGCATGATGAGTAGGTTTCATGAACTTACAATTTGATCTTGATTTTCATTCTGGCTTCCATTCCTTTCTATCTTGTTTACTTTCTTCTCAATGTTTTTTCCTTTTTCTTTAATTATCACATTATGAATGATAGAACTGTGTTCTTCAATGCCGTGTAAAACAGCCAAAAGGCATTTGACCATGGGTAGATGTCAAAAAGTGGATACTAATATAATAAAACGAATTACCAAACGACATAGATCAAATGCAGTGAAGATATATTTCATAGATAGTCAAACATCCCTAACAACCCCAATTTTAAAACACATCTCTCTTTAATTATTTTAACTAATTCGTGACTTAAAAAACCATGGTGTCATATAATTATAATAAGATTATGATCGACATTTGTTATATGTCTTAATCATCTAGTTAGAACGCGGTACTACGGTTGACAACTTTGGATTATTCTATTGTTAATCCTTTATATTATTTTTGCGTACGACACAGACTTTGTTAAAACTTATCTCAGTAAGGGACACCTTGCTTTTTTGAATGATGTTCTGGGCCAATTTTTAACAGCCCAAAACAAAAATATCTAACAAAAAACAACACTATATATATGTTTTGGGTCCAAATGCAATTAAACGTAGACAAAAACGTAGCCCAAAATTCATTTGCCATTTTTCACTATGTGGGTTTAAGCCCACATTACAAGTCCATCAGAAAATCTGGAAGTTGTGGAATAGAAGAGTAATAAAATACGGCGTATAAAAGTACAATCCTTTTTTTTTTTTTGAGAAGTATAAAAGTACAATCCTTTTTTTTTTTTTGAGAAGTATAAAAGTACAATCCTAAGTGGAAACGGTAACTATGTATATAAATATTAACATTAACCTTAACCTTAACCTTAACCTAGCTACAACTCCCACAATCCCAACTTATACCATAATCTTCTTCTTGTTGCCGTTTCTCCCTTCTCCAACAAGCCAAAGTTCAAGATTTTTGCGAAATCTTTACTTCCTATCTTAATTTTTTAAGGAATTTTCACAAGCAGGTATGTGCAATTTCTCAAATTATGTCTATTTTTTTTTTCTTTCTCTCCTATATAATTGTTTTCTTTTGTATTTTCCTTTTCGTCCCAATTTTATTCTCCAATTAAAATTTAAAATTTAAAATTTAGTGTTTGATGTTTAATACTTGCACAAATCTGCAAACTTTAGCAACAACCTAAATAATTGTGTTTTGGTTATTTGGAAGTGTTCGAATACATATACACGAAATTCTTTATTTATAATTTAGATGTCATACTTGTATTAGATCATGTCAGTGTTCATGATTCCTAATTTACAATTATTTTATACCCAACTTGACTTTTTAGTCATTTTCTCTTTAGCGTAAGTCCAACTTGTTCTTTTGTTTTTATGAATAAGTTCAATTTATTTTTGAATTGATTACAGATTAATTATATGAGTTAGATTAGATGTCACCATTTAGTTTTGATATATATAATTGTATGCATATAATAATGTTATCATCAAGAATCAAGATATACCTAATGTAATTTTTTTGTTCGTTTGGGGTAAAATTGTTATGACATGAATAAATAATATATATTTTACTTTCTTTATAAGATGACAATGATTCAGAGAGTCGCCAAAAGATTTACCATAAGATACTAAAAAAAAAAAATCGTCATATAGGTGGGAGTCTTGAGAGATCATTGATCATAAACAATGAAGCCGGAATCAAAGAGAGTTCCCAAAACTCACACTTACTCCCTTCGCATTAATTCCAGCAATTCTAAGCTGGAAAAAACAGCTTCCTGTTTTGACTTCAGCAAGCTATTGGAGGCTCTAAATGTTGCACAGGAAGAGGTTACTATTGGAGCTGTAGTAGACAATAGTATTAATGCTTCTTCATCTAATGCCATTAATAATGCTGCCAACCAAGAAGGGACTACTTCTTCTACTTCTACTAATTATGACTTAAGTAAGCTCTCAGAGGCACTGCATGTCATTCAAGAGAAAAAGCAGAAACAGCTTTTGCATGTCATTCAAGAGGAAAAGCAGAAAAAGCTTTTGCTTGTCATTCAAAAGGAACAGCTTTTACATGCATTCTTGATGAGATGCAAGGCTTATACTAAAGTGCTTTTAACGTGTCCGTATTCTAAGATCAAACCGAGTACCCTCAATCCGCAAATGAAGAAAGAAAGATGTTTAAGGATTTTATATATCCTTAGGAAGAGAGGCAAGAATTATCAGTTAACAAAAAAATGCTTCAAGCGACTGAACAGCAATGTGCCATTCTAAACGGTGTAAGCAACAATTGTGAGGACTACATATATGTATGGCATTGTTAGAAAGAAAGGAATAAGTGGCATAGTTTATTTTTCTACTTTTTATCAAATTTAGGTACTCAGTTCTTCCGGTGCAATGCATTAAGTTTCTTCATTAAAATTAAACATAAAACTACATTGAATTTAATTGTAATTAGTAAAAATAATATTGTTTGTACAACATTTGTCGATGTAATTCTTCAAATTCTATCAATTTTTCCTTCGTTTTCTCCTTACTATTTTCTTTTTTAGTAATTTCTTTTTCATCCAAATTTTATTTTCGGAGTTGTTTCTCCATTTAAAATAAAATTTAAAAGTTTAGTGCCCGTTTGGTACATGTGTTTAAATACATATTTTCAGTTTTTAAACAATATTACATGTATTTCCACACACTTTTTTCACCCACACGTATTTTCAAAAAATACAAATAACGTTACTAGAACAGTATTACCAAACAGCCCCTTAGTGTTTGATGTTTAATATTGACACAAATCCATAAACTTCATTCTTTTAAAGCAAAGCCTAAAATAATGTTCTTGGAGTACAACTACTTCATTAATTAATTAATGTACTCATGCATTTAAATTTAATTGATAAATTTAGGGTCTATTTGGAATTCACTTATTTTGCTAAAATTGAAATTTTTTTTGCTGAAACTATTATAGATAAAGGTAAAAGTTAGTAGAAATAATACAGTGGACTCATGAATAGTACCAAAAAGTGTAGTGGAACTCATGAATAGTAACAAAAATGAACTGAATAATAAAATAAGCTGGAAAAAATAATCTTTGCCAAACAAACACTTAATACAATGAACCTAAGAATTTGTACCTAAATTTTATCTATTTTCTTTTACCATTTTGATGATTTAATTTGTGTGCTACTACTATTCAAAGGTTTTGACAGCATTGGCACTTATTATGATCCCCAAATCAAAGAGACTGTCATGGTAGGAAGATATTGTTCTTATATCAAATGATTTATTTTTTATATGTAAAAACATGAAATTGAAGGAATTGATTGTTTGGAGTAAATCTCAATATTGACATAATTAATTATATTGGTACTAAATTTATATTCAAAACATACTTATAATAAATTGATAATATACTTATTTTCAATTTTTTTTTTTTTTTTTTAGTAAACAGTAAGTACACACATGAAAATAGTAATACTAGTATTTTAAACTGGGTTTATAATACATTATATAACTAGAGTACAACTACAAAAAGACCTAACTTTTGTAGTTGTAGACTTGGGTTATTTTCAAATTTGTTAATCACATTACAAATATGAGTTTGCATTGCAATGTATTATCAATCAAATGAATAAGATGTAATCCTTTGACTTTTGTTATTGTGGACATAGTCATGTAAGCTTTTTTTTGAGAAAGTAGTCACGTAAGCTTTAGTGACCGAACAAGATTAATTTTGCCCATTCTAAACTTATCCTTTGGCCGCTTTTAAATTAGAGCCATAAAATAAAATTAATAATTACTATCAAGGAGTTTCTAGTGGCAAAGCTTACTCCCATTTAGTTAGGATCATCCGTCCAGATTCTAATTTTTTTTTTTTTATGGGAAGACTAGAAATTTTATTAAGCAACTAAAGAGGAAATTACATATTGGATAAGAGTTTGTTCTATAAAACAAGGATTATCTCCAAGCCAAGTACAGAAATCATCAATTCCCTTGGCGTATTTAACTAAAAGGTGAACTGGTCTATTTCCTTAGCGTCTTACATAAGAACTTGTGATCACCGTGGCGAGGCCAATTCATTAACAATGAGAGAGTCGCCTTCAAGGGTACTAAGATCATGAATGCTTACATCTTTAGCAAACTACACTCCCACCTCAAAAGCCTTAGCTTCTGCTCCAACCGCTCCCAATTGTGTATGAATTTTCTTGCTCAGAGCTACCACAACCCTTCCTTAATTTGTCATCCCGAATAACGACGCCTATACCCACTGCCTTCAGGTCTGAGAAAACTGCCCCGTCAATGTTAACCTTGTACATAGAACCCTGTGGAGGGATCCATAAGGCCCTTTGAACACTTGGTGGGCTTGGGCATGGATGTGTGTCCGTTGCAGCATAATACTCCTCCATATATTGTGTCGCCCATTGTACTAGCGTCTACCCCGACTTCCTCTATCCGCCCATACACACCTCATTACGGTTGCCCCACAGGGCCCAAGCACATATCACTGCCTTCGCAATTTTCTCAGGTTGACTCTCCCCTTCCATAGATAAGCTCCACAGTAGATCTTTGAAGGTGCAGCCCTGGTCAGGTCTGATAGGTAGAACCAACTTCTAGCACTCCCATATCTCTTGAGCTCACGGGCATGTCCAGAAAAGGTGACTAGATGTTTCAGTGTCTAAGTTACATTCCTCACATTTGTCATCCTGCAACACGTCTTCTTACCAGATTGGCCTTTGTTGGGAGGATGTCACGGCATGCTCTCCATGCGAAATGCCTAATTTTATGTGGTATAGGGATCTTCCATAGATACTTCCAAAGCCTCCTATTTTGGCTATCATTTGAATAAGAGCCACTATCCCGATGCTTTGATAACTCCATGGCCACCAAGTAGGCACTCCGAACACTAAACACACCATTATTGGAGCTACAAGCCTAGATTTGCTTATCGGCAGGAAGATGAGCACTAAGTGGGATGCTCTTTATCGTCTCTGCTTTGTGGGGTAAAAATAGAGCATCAATCACCTACATTTTGCAGCTTGCATCCTCCTTATTTATGAGTTCAATCACCTATGTCTCTGCTTGCATGAACATCCTAGGAGAGGTAACTCAGTATGTTGAGGGAGTTGGCAACCATTTATCACCCCATACCCGAACTTGCTCTCCATTTCCAATCCTTCAACCCAGTCTTGTTTCACTAGAGCCTGTGCAGACATTATGCTACGCCAAGTGTAAGACGGATTACCTCCTAGAGTAGCTTGAGAGAACTCACAGTTTGGGAAATACTTGGATTTGAGCACACGGTAAACCAGAAAGTCATGTCTCAGCTGAAGCTGCCATCCCTGCTTAGCTAGTAAGGCTAGGCTGAATTCTTTAATTGCTTAAAACCCATTCCACCACAAGCCATCGGAGTGCACAGTTTCTCCCAGTTCAGCCATGCCATCTTTTTCTCTTCTTGTCTTTGTCCCCACTAGAAATTTCGAATAATTTGAACCCTAAGAAATGTGATATTGGTTCAAAAAAGCTATTAAAGAATGTAATTTAAGATTATAACCTCAAAATTTATGAGAGGGAACATAGAAGTGGTAAAATTTAGATACATTTCTTTAAGTGTTGTACATTAGGTTTCTTAATTAAATTTAGCTACATGGTTGGATTGACCAATAAACCACATGGTTAAATTTAATTGTTTTTCTAGGAGAAGATAACATTTGGCACTATATTGACCAATATAACCATGTGGTCTAATTAGGAAATATAAGGTATATTCAAGTCTAGGTCCCTTATTCGACAATATAAAATTCTACCTATTAAGTTTAACGTAATACGATTCTTTTTTTTAATTTTTTTTTTGTTTAAATATGAAATTTGATAATTATAATAGTTATTAATAAAAGTTTAACATGATTGTGCTTGTATATATAATTATATTGCCTACATTTTAAAGAAAAAAAAAAGGCAATTCTAATGTAGGGTTTGTTTATGGAATAGAAATTAAATTCATACAAGTGTGTGTGTGTGTGTGTGTGTGTGTGTGTGTGTGTGTGTGTGTGTGTGTGTGAGAGAGAGAGAGAGAGAGAGAGAGAGAGAGAGAGAGAGAGAGAGAGAGAGAGAGAATAATTGAGTAATTCTTAGGTACTCCCGGAGCACAATGAATAGTGCTCTCTCATCTCACAATCATGGTAGGGTCCACTCATTAAATTCATAACGGACTCCATCATAAATGTGAGAGGAGGAAACACCATTTTTATGGGTACAATAAAAAACATGGTTTTAAAAACCAGACCAGACTAGCCGATCCGACCGGTTCAACCGGGAACCGGCCATTAATCCGATCTGGTAAAACCGCCCATAACCGGCCAAAACCGATCAACAACCAACCAAAATCGTTTAAAAACTGCTAAAAACCGAGAACTAGGTGCCAAACCGGTTCATTGACCGGTTCGGTTTTTAAAACCATGATAAAAAGTCATCAGATTTAGTTTTATCGTTGTTAACCCACATGCCAAATGTGAGGGACACATTCTTGATGTGTCATCTGTTAAAAGTGAGAGAAGATTTATAAACTTTTCAATATTTTTACCATTCGTCTACCAAGTTTTCTTCTCAAAAACTTGGCTCAAATACTTTCAAAAAAAAAAAAAAAAAATCATGACAAGTGATGAGTAATATTAACCAAACACAGAATAATCATCCTCCCTCATGGCTTATACAGTGCGGAGCAGAAGCACTAATGACCTTGGTAATAAACATCCAGAGAAAGTAATTGAAATTTACAGTTTTCACACTTTCTACTTGAGAGAGTTGCACCTTGGAATTGGCTTAGCCCAACCCCCTTAGAACATTGCCTTTTGTTTTTTTTTTTTAATTGGATAAACTGAATCCTCCCTTAACCGAACAATTAAGGAAAAAATAACAGGCAATCAGCCCTACTAACATCAGCAATAGCAGTTCGGATATTGAGATTTTTACAAGAGAAAGACTTTTTTGATAAACACAAGAAAAAGACTTCTAATACTAACAACCAGCTTAGTAGTAGCATGGGCTACCCAAGTCTACAACATTATCATTTCCCAGTTTTAGAGCAACACTACGCATTATCAATTTCTAGAAAATTGAAATTCTTCATTCCTCGACTACTAATCCTAATACTACAATAACTAATCAATAAATAAATAAATAACTAGCTACAAGTATTTAATATTCATTATTTTATTTAATGAATATTTATCTATTTATCTGATTTAATATTCATCCCCAACCTTTTTTTTTTTTTTTTGAGAGCTATTCATCCACAACCTTAATTATACAAAAACTAATAATAACTTTAATTATACAAAAAAAAAAAAAAATAGAAGTATAAAACGACCAATTCTACCTTTTTTTCGGTCAAAAAGAAGTATAAAACCAAAAGGCCACCGCCTCGGCCTAGGTAGTGTATATATTGCACACTCAAGTCGTCTATAAGTATTAGCCTTAACCTAGCTACGAGTCTCACGCTGTTCTATAACCTTCTTCTACTTGCCGTCTATCTCTTCAAAGCGTCCTACTTCAACAAGTTTGCGAAATCTTTGCTTCTTACCCTAATCCTTCTATGTTTTTTTCACAAGCAGGTATGTTCAATTCCCCAAAATTCTGTTTATTTCTCCTTCTTTCTCTCTTGTATAACTGTTTTCTTTTTCATCTCAATTTTTCTTTCTGTGTTTCTCCAATTAAAATTTTAGAGTTTAGTGTCTATTGTTTAATACTAGCACAAATCCGTAAGCTTCATTCTTTTAGAGCAAGTTTTATCTATGAGTTTATGTGTATATAAACTATTCTTAATATTAGGAAATACCCTACTTGACTTTTTTGTAGTCTTTTTGTCTATACCAGTATAAGTCCACTGTCTTTTCTTGTTTTAAATTTATGAATAAGTCGAATCTATTTTTGAATTGATTATGGGTTATATGAAATAGATGTCATCATTCAATTATATTATGTATTAATTTTTGTGGTAAAAGAATTATAATATGAATAATGTACTTGTTTGTTTATAAGATGATTATTAATTAGAGAGTCAGCAAAACATTTATGTGATTATGGATCATGTAGGTGGGAGTATGAGAGATCATTGATCATAAACAATGAAGCCAGGATCAAAGGGAGTTTCCAAGCCTCACACATACTCTCATGGCATTAATTCCAGCAATTCTAAGCTGAAAAAAACTGGTTCCTGTTTTGACTTCACTAAACTATCGGAGGCCCTGAATGTTGCACAGGCACAGGAAAAGGGTACAGTTCTAGACAATATTAATTCTTCTTCTTCTTCTTCATTTTCTGATGCCATTAATAAAGCTGCCAACAAAAAAGGGACTACTACTATTGCTTCTGCTTCTTCAACTTATGACTTGAGTAGTCTATCGGAGACACTGCATAACATTCAAGAGGAAAAGAAGAAAGAGCGATTCCGTGCAGGCTCGATGAGATATAAGGCTTATTTTCAACGGCTTTTAAGGGGTCTGTATACTAAATCTGAGATCACACCGCGTGGAGCTGAGCAAAGAAAGCTACTTTTTGCAGTTTCATTAAAAAGTGAAAAATGCCTTAGAAGATGTAACTCACAGTAAGAGGTTGGCTAATACTGTTTCCCTTCTCTTTGATTGCATGTACAGATATACTGTATAATCTTGGTTTTCCTTTCAGTGTAAAGATTGGTTCATTTTTTTATTTTTGAGTGAAGTTCATATTAATTTTTAGTTTGTCACAATACATGTACAACTCATTGATCATATTTTGACCTTAATATTTGATTTTTTGATGTGTGTTCCTTGCACTAATTGACCATCATGGTCATGTTGTTTTATGAACCTAATCTTCGATTTAGATGAAATAAGTCATGTATTTTTTTGTTCCAAACATTCTATCTGGTTGCTGCCTCACATTATTTTAGGTTATAGGTTCATATGCAAGGCTTGGATTTCGTCCCACTTTTAATAATAGTTAATGGCTAGTAGAATTCAAGCAGCACAAACAATAGAACTGGACTGGGGCCTGGGCCGCCCAGCCCCTCCATAGAGGACGCCAGGTTGGTGTATTGTTGAATTCTACCAGCGGTAGCCTATCCTGAACCGACCCACCCCCAACAGCATGCTCAAATTTGAGGTGTATACAACAAATGTGGAAGTGTACCGGTGATTAGCATATTGGTTCTCCTCATAAATGAGACATTAATAATGTCATTTAACTATAAGACTCTTAGGGCCCGTTTGGTAGCAAAGTTTGAGTAGTGTTGTTTGTAATTTTTTGAAATACGTGTGGGTGATTAAGTGTGTGAAAATATGTGTAATGTTGTTTAAAAACTAAAAATAGGTGTTTGAAATGCCCTACCAAATAGACCCTTAATTTCTTGAGTCCTGTCAAAGATGTTTTATGTGTCAAGTTCTAATTCATTTTTCAACTAATAATTTTCAATTTAGTTTGTAAGAAGGTATTTTGTCTTTGCTGTACAACTGTCACATGCAAGTGTTATTTTTTTTTTTTTTTTGAGAAAAAGGTCACTGAATATTATTAAGGTAGGCTAGTAAGGTCAACCTGAACAACAAGTGATAGATCTGGTGGTACATCTTCCATCCAGATTTGCATATGATTGAGGGATTTTGAGTTCCTCGCTAGAGAGTGAGCTAACTTATTACCCGATTGGCGTACAAGAGAAGTTTTAAAAGCTAAAAAGAAACTACTAAGGTATACAATGTCTTGCACTAAATGTCCATAGGGTGTGAAGTTCCTGCCTTCTGCTAGCAAAGCTCTGTGTAAAATTTCAGAATCCCCTTCAAGTATGATGTGGTCAAAACTCAGCTCCACAGCAAGTTCAAGAGCTCTCCGTGCTGCAAGAACCTCAACCTTGATGACTCTCATTGGCAGAGGGATTTTTTGAGACAACGATGCCATAACTCGGCCTTCTTTGTTTCGTATGACAACACCCAGTCCTGCGCTTCCATCATCGGCAAATGTGGCCCCGTCAAAGTTAATCTTGTACCAATTATCTTGGGGCGGAGTCCATGCTGCTGTCTGCGTTCTTCTCTGTTTTGATGATGTTATGGGACTGGAATGGGACTCAAACTGTCGCTCCCGAGAGTGTTCCAGTACCTTGTCTAATGGGAGTGTTGGTTTCCCGAGTTGGAGATTATTTCGCCAATTCCACAAGTTCCATAACACCAAGGAAAAGAGCGCCGAATCTGCTGTACCTGCAAAAATAAAACCAATAAAGTCAGTGAAGCATGTGCTCTGTTTGAGAGAGCCTTGGTTCCACGCTGGTATGGAGTTTCCGAGAGATTGCAAGGCGGGACAGCGGTAGAGTGCGTGCATAACATCTTCATCTTCCTGTTTGCATATCTCACATCGTCCATCAGGTGTGATCTTGTGCCGAAACAGGTTTGCTTTTGTGGGTAGAGAGTTTTTGCATGTTCTCCATATCAGTGTCTTCACTTTGTTTGGAACATCAAGAGCCCAGATTTTGTTCCACAACGGTTTCAGAGCTTGGGTTGATGACTAACCCGGTTGTTGCACTCTAGAGGCTTCCTGTAAAAAATGGTATCCAGACTTGACAGTGTAATTTCCGTCCGGTGTGAATGGTCATATAAGAACATCATCTTGAATGGAGCAGCACAGGGGAATGTTTTTTATAATTGATGCTTCAAAATCATAAAAAACTCCATCAACTAAATCAGCCTTCCAAATTTTTTGCCTCTGATCAATAAAATCTCCAACCTTTGCACCTTCCCATCCAACCACCACAGGTGTGATGGTTCTAGGATTATGTTTAGTAGGCAGCTAGTTCTCCCCCCATACATTGACTGATAGGCCCGACCCTATTCTCCATGTTGCACCTCTCTTGATAACATCCCTCCCCTTCAATATACTCTTCCAAGCATATGAGGCATTTGCAGGATTTTTTGCTTCCATGATTGTCGAATTTGGAAAAAACTTTGCCTTAAAAACCTGGTAGAATAGAGAATCCGTGTCATGAAGTAGACGCCAAGTTTATTTGGCTAGGAGAGCATCATTAAACAAAGCAAGGTCTTTGAAGCCCATACCCCCTTGGCTTTTGGGTTTACACAAACCTTGCCAATTCACCCAATGAATTTTCCTATTATCACCCTTTTGACCCCAAAAAAATCTGCATATCATTGATTCTATCTCATGGCATAAGGAAAGTGGTAGTTTGAAGCATGTCATAGTGTAAGTGGGTAGAGCTTGGGCCATGGATTTGATTAAGATCTCTCTTCCTGCTTGAGATAAGAGTTTTGCTTCCCAACCGGCTAATTTTTTCCAAACTTGTTGCTTAATATGGGTGAAACTCTCCTTCTTTTTTCGACCCACAAGTGATGGAAGGCCTAAATATTTTTCATATTGTTGAATGACCGAAACTCCAAGCATATTTTTGATTGAAGTTTGCATCTCTTCGGATGTGGATTTGCTAAAGAAAAGAGTAGTCTTGGTGCGATTAATTTGTTGCCCCGAAGCGCTCTCATATTTAGCCAAAATATCAAGTAGGCATTGGCATTCACTTTCCTTGGCCCTACAAAAAATCACACTATCGTCTGCAAAGAGTAGATGAGTTATCTTAGGTCCATTTTGACAAATAGATACTCCTCTTATGTCGCCATTATGGGCTGCCTTTTTTATTAGGTCGTGAAGGCCTTCAGTGCAAATGAGAAAGAGGTAGGGGGATAGGGGATCCCCTTGTCTAAGTCCTCTTGTAGGAGTAATATTGCCATGGGGTTCGCCATTAATCAAAATAGAATAGGATGCATTTGTAATACAGAGCGTCATAAGATGCACCCATCTACTATGAAAACCCATCTTCACCAAAACATGCTCCATGTAAGACCATTCCACTCTATCGTAGGCCTTACTCATATCAAGTTTCAAGGCCATAAAACCTGTCTTTCCATTATTGTGATTTCTCATATGATGCAAGGTTTCAAAAGCCACTAAAATATTATCAGAAATCAGGCGATCAGACAAAAAAACACTTTGATGTTCTAATATAAGCTGAGACATAATCTTTTTTAGTCTATTTGCCAAGGCTTTAGCAAAAATACGATAAAGCACATTACTCAAGCTTATAGGCCTAAATTGAGACACATATTCCGGATTTTTTACTTTAGGGATTAAAGTTATAAAGGAATGACCAAGAGATTGTGGAAATGTACCTGTGTTCAAATAGTGTAAAATGGATTGAGATACATTTGAACCAACCAGGGACCAATAGCTTTGATAGAACAAAAGGGGCATGCCGTTGGGGCCGAGTGCTTTCAAGGGTGCCATTTCTTTCACTGCTGCTTCAACTTCTTCAATGGTGAATGCCCTTGTAAGTATGGCATTCATAGATTCAGTGACCACCTGAGGAATGACTTCTAACACATCTGACAAGTTTTCTGGGTTTGTCGATGTAAAGAGCTCCCTGTAGAACTTAAGAATGGTGTCATTTACTTGGCTTTGTCTTGTGCACCACCTACCCGTGGAGTCATACAATTTAGTAATGTAGTTACGTCGGCGCCGCTGAGATGCTTTACTGTGGAAGAATTTAGTGTTATGGTCATCGTCTTTCATCCACAAAATCCTGGACTATTGTCTCCACATTTGTGCCTCCTTGTCAAGAAGCAAGTTTATTTCCAATTCCAAAACTCTCATTCGTCTAGAATCTCTAGTCTGAACCGAAATTCTCTCTACTTGCTGTAATTCTTTTCTCTTCTTCTCCAACTCTCGTCATACATTGCCAAAGTGTCTCTTGCTCCAATGTAATAATTCATGGCCACATTTGTCTATTTTTTCCAGCACTCTAGTGTCCCACGATTCTAAGCTATTTTCAGTCCACACTACTTCGATGGTTTCCCCACACCCCTTGTTAGTCATCCACATCTGTTTGAAGCGAAAAGGTTTCTGAAAGTTTGTTTCCATACCTTCAGGATTGATCCAAATTGGCTTATGGTCTGAAACTGTTCTGTCTAAGTGTTGGACCTTTGTTCCAGGAAACATACTGAACCATTCATTTGTAGCCAAAGCCCTGTCTAACCGTTCCCAAATAGTGTAGTCAGTAAAGTGTTTATGCCAAGTAAAAGGGAAGCCCACAAAGCCAAGGTCCATAAAAGCGCATTCATCCACCACATCTCTGAAAAGTTGCATCTAACTGTGTGGCCTTGGTCTTCCACCACTTTTTTCAGATTGCCGGGTAATTTCATTGAAATCTCCAGCACACAACCATGGTGAAGCTCTCCTATTTTTCAACTGTCGTAGCTTGTCCCAAGATTCGGGTCTTTTTTGTGTAGCCGGTTCTCCATAAAAGCCTGTGAATCTCCATTCATTAACCTGATTTTTGTTGATTGTGCTATCAATATGATTTGGAGAAAAAGTTTCAATGTCTAGTGGAAAATCTTCCTTCCAAAATAAGGCCCATCCGCCTGCCTTATCTCTCCTAGGTGATTCAAACATGTTTTTGAATTGAATTTTTCTCTGAACTCTCTCTAGCCTTGCTTTATCGGTCCATGTTTCGACTATGAACACGACCGAGGGATCTTTTGCCCGCACCATATCCGCAAGCCGATCTTCTGTACGCAGGTTCCCAAGCCCACAACATTTCCATACTAGTAGACTCATTGCTCCTGGCAGGGTTGGGAACCAGCCTCTGCCAATATCAAGATGTTTTCATTATCAATTTGAGAAACTAGATATTTCTTACTTGGTAACTCAGATTGATGTGTATGATGAGGAGCTGCACATTTCTGCCCCAATGGTTCAGTCTTAATCAGAGCTTCTTGTGTTTCAGGTCTTGGAATACGTTTCCAAGTGGCCAAGGGAGTGGTGTCATTAGGTGCTCTGTTTTTGGAGGGAGGAACAGAGGTGTTTTTGGAGGTATTGAGTGGTGGTGGGGTCGGGTTATTTGTGTTAGTGTTGGGAGTATTAATGGTTGGTGGGGCAGTGTTTGGAGTATGGAGGGATGGTGAGGTGTCATTTGGTGCTCTATTTTTGGAGGAAGAAACAGAGGCAGTTTTGTAGGTATGATGGGGTGGTGACGTTGACTTTGGAAGTGGTTGAGATGAAGTAATTTGGTTAGGAATTTTGGAGGGAAGGGGAGTACGTGTGATCATGGGGTAAGTGTTTGCATGGGGTACGTCCATTATGGGAAAAGCATGGTTATTTGTGGGATATTTAGGAGTATTGAGAGGTGGTGGGGTCGGGTTATATTTGGTAGTGTTTGGAGTATTATTGTGTGGTAGGGTCATGTTGGGTGTATGGAGGGGTGGTGGGATCGGGTTGGGAATTTGGTGGGGTTTAGCTGAGTCATTAGAGTTCAGGAAGGAAGGGGGCGTAAAGGGAGGGCTGTGGGAGGATAATTTTGGTTGAGGGGGAGTATATTGTGGGGGAGTATCTTCAGTGTCCATATTCTACTCCTGAACTTTAGTCCCAGGGAAGTCAAACTTCCGTAACTCCCGATCTATTTCCTCAATTTGTTTCTCCAACGTTTCCATGCTAACTTGTGATTGCGCCAAATCCGGACCTAATTGATCATGGCCAGCCCGACCATTCTGTGTAAGGAAAGAATTTTTTGAATTTGCACTTATTGCTTCCACCGTTTCAGTAGTTTCCTCATTAGTTTGAGAGGCTCCCTGTGTACGTTTCAAAATCTCATCTGTCGCCAACCTCCGCCGTGGTAAGCCGTCAGATTTACCTCCTTTTGGTATGTCCTTATTTTTTACGTAGAAACCTGGTACTGTAACCACTGTCTTGCGCGAGCTCTCAAAAGGATGAGCTCGTATCCATGGACCATACCGTTTATCTGTTTCCTCAAGGGTATCTTCACTATCTAGCCATAACTCACAATCACGGTCATTATGTGTTAGGCACCCACACCAGTAACACAGATTGGGTAGCCACTCATATTTGAATGAAACCCATAGTTCTTTATCATCTTCGAGGCAAATAACGCTTCCCCGACATAAAGGTTGAGATATATCAACAAGAACCCGCACTCTCTTGAAACCACCACCATCCTCAATGGGCATTTTTGGGTGGCAGATAACTTTTTCTACAGTTTCACAAAGTCTTGCCGCCACAATTGGGTTCATATATCCTAAAGGAATGCCATGTACCTGCACCGAAAAATGAGTCAGATTAAATGATAGTTCTTCCACAATTGAGTCCTTACCATATCGTTGTAGGACCATAAGATGCTTGTCAAAACTCCATGGCTCATTAGCCATGATCGTATCCACCTCTTCCTCATTGTCAAAAGTGAATAAGATAACATGGTTACCAAGGTTTTTCACCCTGAAGCCGTTTTTGGATCGCCATAACTTTAACACTGATTTGATGCCCAAATGCTAATTAGAAATTTTTTTTTTTTTTTTTGGTTAAAATGAACATGCATCAAAATTAGATAGCCATGAAAGGCATAGTAGTGGCAGCACGCCTTACACAGTATAGACCATTAGCATCCTCATTAACAAAAGTTACAATATCTTGCTGCGAGCATCCCCTCTTCGCTAGTCCATCAGCTGCCCTGTTTACTTCCTGAAAGGTGTGATTCACCCTGATTTGTTGGAATCTGTTGAGAAGGTACTTGCAGTCATTCAAGAGAGAGGAGTAATCCCTATTAGTGACGGAATTAGAGAGTGCAAGATGCACCACCACTTTAGCATCAAGTTCAACTTCCAGACAATCTATTCCCATCTGCAAGCCCGTCTCGTAAAGCCTAAAATTCAGCTATGACATTGGTAGTGATTCCTATACCTAAAACATAATCTTTGATCCAAACACCTCTATAATCCCGAATTAATCCTCCACCCCCTGCTCTCTCTGGGTTTCCAAACGATGCTCCATCTGAATTTAGCTTACACCATCCTTCCAATGGTTTATTCCACTTGACTTGGGAGTTTATCACCTATTTTATTCTAAAGGATTTTCCTGCATAGTACACATACACAATGGCTTGCTTCAAACACGACTCATGAAGGTTTGGGGTGTATATTGCTAGTGTTTACATAATTTAGGGTTGATATTTGCGTTTGGCCTAGAAAGAAAAGTTACAATTGCATTTAGTGGAGAAATCACCCCGTACCCAAACTTGCTCTCCATTTCCAATCCTTCAACCCAGTCGTGTTTCACTAGAGCCTGTGCAGACATTATGCTACGCCAAGTGTAAGACGGATTACCTCCTAGAGTAGCTTGAGAGAACTCATAGTTTGGGAAATACTTGGATTTGAGCACACGGTAAACCAGAAAGTCATGTCTCAGCTAAAGCTGCCATCCCTACTTAGCCAGTAAGGCTAGGCTGAACTCTATAATTGCTTAAAACCCATTCCACCACACGCCATCGGAGTGCACAGTTTCTCCCAGTTCAGCCATGCCATCTTTTTCTCTTCTTATCTTTGTCCCCACCTGAAATTTCGAATAATTTGAACCCTAAGAAATGTGATATTTGTTCAAAAAAGCTATTAAAGAATGTAATTTAAGATAATAACCTCAAATTTTATGGGAGGGAACTTAGAAGTGGTAAAATTTAGATACATTTCTTTAAGTGTTGTACATTAGGTTTCTTAATTAAATTCAGCTACATGGTTGGATTGACCAATAAACTACATGGTTAAATTTAATTGTTTTTCTAGGAGAAGATAACATTTGGCACTATATTGACCAATATAACCATGTGGTCTAATTAGGAAATATAAGGTATATTCAAGTCTAGGTCCCTTATTCGACAATAAAAAACTCTACCTATTAAGTTTAATGTAATACGATTTTTTTTTAATTTTTTTTTTTGTTTAAATATGAAATTTGATAATTATAATAGCTTTTAATAAATGTTTAATATGATCGTGCTTGTATATAGAATTATATTTCCTACATTTTAAAGAAAGAAAAAAAAAAAGCAATTCTAATGTAGGGTTTAATTATGGAATAGAAATTAAATTCATACAAAATATGTGTACAATCATGGTAGGGTCCACTCATTAAATTCATAATGGAGTCCATCATAAATGTGAGAGGAGGAAGCACAATTTTTATGAGTGCAATAAAAAGAAAGGTTTTAAAAACAGACCGGACCGGCCGATCCGACCGGTTCAACTAGGAACCGACCACTAATTCGGTCCGGTAAAACCACCTATAACCGGCCAAAACGGGTCAAAAACCAGTAAAAATCGAGAACTAGGTGCCAAACCGGTTCATTGACCGGTTCGGTTTTAAAACCATGATAAAAAGTCATCAGATTTAGTTTTATAGTTGTTAACCCACATGCCAAATGTGAGGGACACATTCTTGATGTGTCATCTGTTAAAAGTGGGAGAAGATTTATAAATTTTTCAATATTTTTACCATTCGTCTACCAAGTTTTCTTCTCAAAAACTTGGCTCAAATATTTTCAAAAAAAAAAAAAAAAATCATGACAAGTGATGAGTAATATTAACCAAACACAGAATAATCATCCTTCCTCATGGCTTATACAAGTGCGGAGCAGAAGCACTAATGACCTTGGTAATAAACATCCAGAGAAGTAATTCAAATTGGGATAATTACAAGTTGCCCACCTGTGGTTTGCCCCTATTTCTAATGTGCCTACCTGTGGTTCAAATTTTAACACTTTGCCCACCTGTGCTTGTTACCGTTTATGCGCCGTGTGCCCACCTCTCCCTCACCGTTACTCTAACACAAAAATAGGTAAAAAACTCACTCCCACTCAGATCAAAACACTCTCAAAACTCACTCTCACTCCCAAAACTCCCATTCGGCTTGCTCACCAAAAATCACACACTATCACTCCCAAAAATCACTCACTCACTCACTCCCATCATGCATGCAAACCGAGCCGAGGAAGACAGCTCCTCTGTTCAGCTGTGGCAACAAGACTCACTTACTCCTATTGTGCAATGTGCTTCGCTGCACTTGAGGTAACTAGGATTTGATCGTGCATGCAAACCGAGCCGAGCCGAGGAAGATCAGGATTATTGCTTCTCTGTTCAGCCATTGCAGGTAGATCAAAACCCTTTTTGCTTTTTAATCTTTGAAATCTAGGGTTCTAAATTGGGTTTTAAAATTTCTTCTTCCAAAGTGGGTTTTATTTAAAATTCTTTCTTCCAAATTCGGTTCCTGCTTAACCATGGAACTGGTTAAGCAAAAACCCAAAATTTTTTTTTACAGAGTCAAAGAAATTTCCAAGTTGAAGAAATTTCCGAGCAAAAACCCTTTTTTTTTTTTACAGTTGCTCCTCATTTTTACAGTTGAAGAAACTTTGTTTTTTGACTCTGTTAATATGACACTTGAACCATGGAACTGATTGATTAATTAAGCAAAAACCCAAATTTGTTTATTTACATCATCGGAGAAATTTCCCAGCTGAAGAAATTTCCGAGCAAAAACCCAATTTTTTTTCTACAATTGCTCCTCATTTTTACAGTTGAAGAAACTTTGTTTTTGGACTCTGTTAATATGACACTTGATTTATTGCTTGAGGCCAAGTTGCCACATAGAATTGAAGATTCTAAAATGGCCAGCTGTGTGTGTTTTTTCGATTTTGGTATGTGTTTTGAAGGACTTTAGATAATATGGCTACTTTGAATGTTTAATTGTTTTTGTGGAATGTTATTTGTATATATTTATGTAGAATTAGATTGTGAGCACTGATGCATTAAGCTTGAAATTAAGCTTCAAATTGTATATGCTATAGGGCCATTAATATATGCAAAATAGCAATTAATATGCACTAATGCAAACTGATATATGCTATATGCACTGATGCCTTAAGCTTGAAACTAACTGATATAAGCTTGAAACTAATTGAAATTGCATTAAGCTTGAAATTGTATTGTGAGCACTTTTCTGGAACTAACTGATGCATTAGTTTGTATAGGGCCATTATGGAACTAACTGATATATGCAGCCAAGTACTGATGCACTGATGCATTAAGCTTGAAACTAACTGATATAAGCTTGAAACTAATTGAAATTGCATTAAGCTTGAAATTGTATTGTGAGCACTTTTATGGAACTAACTGATGCATTAGTTTGTATAGGGCCATTCTAGAACTAACTGATATATGCAGCCAAGTACTGATGCACTGATGCATTAAGCTTGAAACTAACTGATATAAGCTTGAAACTAATTGAAATTTCATTAAGCTTGAAATTGTATTGTGAGCACTTTTCTGGAACTAACTGATGCATTAGTTTGTATAGGGCCATTCTGGAACTAACTGATATATGCAGCCAAGTACTGATGCACTGATGCATTAAGCTTGAAACTAACTGATATAAGCTTGAAACTAATTGAAATTGCATTAAGCTTGAAATTGTATTGTGAGCACTTTTATGGAACTAACTGATGCATTAGTTTGTATAGGGCCATTCTAGAACTAACTGATATATGCAGCCAAGTACTGATGCACTGATGCATTAAGCTTGAAACTAACTGATATAAGCTTGAAACTAATTGAAATTTCATTAAGCTTGAAATTGTATTGTGAGCACTTTTCTAGAACTAACTGATGCATTAGTTTGTATAGGGTCATTCTGGAACTAACTGATATATGCAGCCAATACTGATGCACTGATGCATTAAGCTTGAAACTAACTGATATAAGCTTGAAACTAATTGAAATTGGACAACATGATAGAATTAGATAATTGATCCTTTCATATAAATACATGTTGCAATCCCATATCTGTAAAATGATCAAAAGCCACAACCTTACAGCTTTTGTTCAGCTTTTGGATTTGGGCAGGGGGTTGACATTTGGATTTGGCATGCAAGCCCATCTCATACTTTATTCTGTTGTGTTTTATATGCAGATGGCTGACTTGGCATTCAATTTTGAGATTCATCATGGTGGGCAGTTTGTGTGGAACCCGGATTTGGTATATTTAGGAGGTAGTACTTCATTTGTTGATAATGTTGACCCAGATAGACTTAGTTATTTTGAAATACAAGATATTTGTTCTGATGTGGGGGCAGTTAGTACAAGTAGATATCATTATCTTATTCCTGGAGGTAATTTGGAGCAAGGGTTAAGGCTTATAAATGGAGATGATGATGTAGTTTATATGTGTGAGATTCATGATGCGTGGCCTACAGATAAGATAACATTATATGTTGAAGGTGGTGAGGAGCCACTTGCAGTTGAACAACCATTTGGTAATGAGGAAGTAGCAAATGATGATGATGTGCATGAGGTGGGTCAGAATGATGATGATGATGTGGTGGTGCTGCATGAGGGAGGTAATGTGGATGCTGAAGGAGGTCAGAGTGATGATGATTGGTTAGAGGAAGGGTTTGAGGGGCCAAATTTTGATGATAATGTATTTGGGAATGTAGATGATGGGCCATCTACACATGCAGCCCCACATAGGACTACTGCAGCTAACAATGACCCACCTCTTGAAGAGGGTGAATGGATTGACCCACCTCTTGAAGATGACATGGAAAGTCTAGTGGGTTCTGATGATGATCAGCCAGCAACAGCTACTGCTGCAAAAGAACCTGAGTTTAATGTCCAAACTGACATGAGAAAACCAGAGTTAAAGAAAGGAATGAAGTTTCCAAACTCTAAGGTATTTAGGGAGGCATTGAGGGAATATGCTATAAAGAAGCCAGTAGATATCAAGTTCAAGTTGAATGAGAAGAAGAAGATTTCAGTTTATTGCATAAATGAATGTGGATGGAGGTGTTATGCATCTCAACTACCTGAGGAGTTGACATTCCAAATAAAAACATTCAATCCAGAGTGCACTTACCCTAGATCCTTCAAACACAGCCAAGTGACTTCAAGTTATGTTGCAAAGAAGTTTATGCAGGAGTTTGTCAAAAACCCCAATTGGAAAGTGGCTGGTGTTCAACATCATGTGAAGCAAGCACTTGAAATTGACATATCTGACAGTCAAGTGTATAGGGCAAAAAGGAAAGCTATTGAGTTGATTACTGGGGATGAACAGTTGCAATATGGGAAGCCTAGGGATTATGTAGAGATGATAAGATTAAATGATAAAGGAAGTAGGGTTGTTTTGCAAACTGAAATGGAATATGAAAATGCATAGCCCAAATTTAAGAGAATGTATATCAGGTATAATGCACAAAAACTTGGGTTTTTGGGAGGTTGTAGACCAATCGTTGGTTTAGATGGGTGCCATCTAAAAGGGAGATTTGGAGGGCAAATACTTTCTGCCATAGCTAGAGATGCAAATGATAATATTTTCCCAGTTGCATTTGCTGTTGTTGAGCAAGAGAACAAAGATTCATGCGAATGGTTTCTGCAGCAATTTTTAGATGACATTGGGAATTCAAAGCAACTTAATCTGGTCTTCATCACTGATAGACAGAAGGTATGACCTACAATTGTACTAACATATTTAACCCACATATTTAAAGTTCAATAATACATGCTTCAGTTTAGTTCAACATGTTCAACTAACATATTTACTTGATCTGTTTTGTATATGAATTAGGGCCTTATACCTGCAATTGAGATGCTATTCCCAACTTGTGAGCATAGGTATTGTGTGAAGCATATCTATAATAATTTCAAAATAGATCATAAGGGCTTGGAGTTGAAGGATGCATTGTGGAGATGTGCTGCAGCCACAACAATCAGGGAGTTTGAGAGAAGAATGCAGGAAATGAAGGATTTGGATGTCAAGGCATGGGAGTATCTTGCTGACATCAACCCTGCACAATGGTCTAAGTCTCACTTTAGTAGTAGAGCTTTGTGTGACTGTTTAGCTAATAACTTGAGTGAGTCTTTTAATGCCATGATCTTAGAAGCTAGGGATAAGCCAATTTTAGCAATGTTGGAGTGGATCAGAGTTAGGCTCATGACCAAACAATACAAAAAGATGAAAGGTATAGCAAAATACACTGAAAAGGTTTGTCCTAATATTCAAGACAAATTAAAGAAGTTAAAACATGAATCTATACCTTTCAGTGCTACTCCAGCAGGCAGCTTCATGTATGAGGTTGATAATGGTCGTGAGAGACATGTGGTTGATTTGGATAAGAAAGCATGCAGCTGCAGGATTTGGGATTTGACAGGACTTCCTTACAAACATGGGATCTCTACTATTGTTAAGAACTTGGAGAGAGTGGAGGACTATGTGCATCCTTGTTACTTGAAAGAGACATTTGTTGAAACTTACAAAGAGATAATACAGCCAATGCCTGGTCAGTCTGAGTGGGTTGAGACTAACCAACCTGCTCCTCTTGCTCCTCGTGTGTATAAACCACCTGGCAGACCACCAAAGCAAAGAAAAAGAAATCCTGAAGAGCCAAGGAACCCTTATAGAGTTTCTAGGGTGAACAAGACAATCAAGTGTGGGAAGTGCAAGAAAGAAGGACATAATGCAAGAGGGTGCAAGGCAAGCATCACTGGTGAAACTCCATGGCAGAGAAGAGATAGACTTGCTAAATCACATGCTATAAGTATTTCCATGCTTTGAAATATATTCATTTCCTCCTATATTTCATGTGTATTTAACTTTTACAACCCTCTTTGTAGGCACAAAGTAGTAAATCTACAAAAACAAAGCAGACTGCAACACCTCAAACTGCATCTCAACCACCAAGTACTAGCTCTCAGCCTGCATATACAGCTTTTGGTCAAACTGCATCTCAACCTGCACCAAACAATAGATCTGAGGCAGCAACTCAACCTCCAACAACTAGATCTAGAGCCAACTGGTTCTCTTCATCCTCACACCCGAGCTTCCATACCCCTAGAGAGACATGGGATTCTTTACCATCTCAGGCATCTCTACTTTCTTCTATTTTGTTTATTTTTTTCCTCTTACTTGCTATTGTTGGACCATCTTGCTAACTGCTGGATTTTGGTTATGCAGCCAAGTGCATCTGTGAGCACTAATGGTGTACCAAGTTAAGGAAGTGGTGGTGGTGGTGCTAGGGGGTTTAAAGGCAAAATGTGTGGTGTATCAAGGCCGACAAAGTTTCAACTAGTTGGTGGAAAGGGCAAGAAGGCAGCTGGCAAGGGCACTAAAAGCAGTAAATGATGAAAGATGTTAAAGTGGCAGACCACTTGTTTTGTTATAGTTCCCACTTATTTTGATGTAGTCCCCACACTTAATGTATGTCTGATGTGTAAAGTCAAAAACAATATTGGCAATTTTGGTTGAAAGATGTGTATGTCTGATACAATAGTGGACTAGTAGTTGGGTTTTGGTTGGAAGATGTGTAAAGTCACAAGATGTGCCAAAAACAATATTGGCAATTTTGAATGCATGTGACATAAAGTCACAATGACTGTTCAGTTTTATTAAAGTAGTTAATATGCATTGGTTGGATAAAGTGTTTTGTTGTGTTGTGCTTGTCTTTGCTTTTGGTGGATTTACACAGGACTGTGTTTTGCTTTTGGTGGATTTACACAGGTGTACATTGACACAATAAAGAAAATTATGTCTTTGAGTTTTACGTTACAGCAAAATTATGTGCACAATCTTTATATGCAAAATTATGTGCACAATCTTTATGTGCACAATTATGTGCATAGTCTTTGAGCTTTGTCTTTGAGCTTAACAGGAGTGATTTTTATGTGCACAATCTTTATATGACACAGCAAAATTATGTGCACAATTTTTATGACACAGCAGAGTTATTTATATAGGCCAAAACAAAGGGATTCTCAACTCCTTTTATATTATTGCACAATCTTTCCAACACAGTAAAATGTGAATTGACAAACCCAAATGAGAATGTTTTTATGGAAGGTTATTAATCATTGGCAAGTTCCAAGTTCCATTCACGTTATTAACATTTCCACATAACACTTTGTGCCAATATATATCAATCACAGAATGAAGTAAAAAAAAAAAATTATACTAAAGAATATTTGCACAAAAACAACACTTTCCATTTCAGGAGATAGATACAATAACATTTTAACATCCCAATCACATTTCAACATCCCCATTTCAAGAGATAGATACAATAACAATTCAATTACCTAATCACATTTCAACACCCCCCCAAGCATCATGGTAGATTAAGGTTCCTCACCCTTACATTGTTGTTCATTGAGGCAAAACACAACGACAACATTACAAAAATGAAAAATAACCATGACAAAACTAGTGCAACCTTGTACAATCTCTCACTCTCTTTAACCCTCTTAAGTTTCTCCCTAGCTTCTACATAAAGCTCATGAGTTTCTCTTTCCCTTCGGTTAGATCTTTCTTCCATTTGCCTAGTTGTCATTTCTCTTTGATTTGCAAGCTGCAGTTCATTCTCAAGCATACTTATCCTTTCACGGTCACTCTTACAAGTTTCGTTATCCACCCACTGAAAGAAGCCACATTTGGGACCAACCTAATCATTACAATTATAACAATTAATTCCACACACAATAAATCACAATTAATAATTCAATTCAATTCAAATACAACAATGTAATTGTTTCTTACATTAAATTGACTACAACCGAGGAATCTTCTTCCATAATTACCAGCTTTTCGACTTGTTCGTAGGGCACAATGCTCAATGGTACATAAATGACCATCTTCAGCACGATAGAAACCACTAGTTGTAGAGCCATTTCCAGTTGATGAAGACATAGCAAAAATTTGTTACAAGCTTATAGACCAACAAATCTGTTACAAGAGGCATAGTTCAAATTTTCAGCATGTGTGACAACATAAACCATTGTTAACACTAATCAAATTAAGTAAGATAAACTCACATTGAAGTCTAGCATTAATGCATTGCAAAGGTTTCAACAATCAAAGGTACCATAAAGGCTAGACTACTAAATGCATCATATTCTACCACTAGATCTACTACACATTTTTCTTCCATCAGGTGTATTCCAATTGTTCTCCATAATTATCCTTTTGCAAAGACTCAACCATTACATTACAACTATGTTACAAAGAATTTTTGTTCAGTCAAAATACTGGTAGACATGAATATTAGATCTTTCATATTAGAAATTTTTTATTGTGCAAGGCTCACAACTAAGGCAGAGACAATAAAAATAAATAGACATTTAACTTCATAATGATACAATATTACCACATTAAGACAGTGATGGAAACTACGCGGCACCCATTGTTTATTTTTTTTTATTGGCTAAGAAAATGTCATTTAAATTGCATCTAGAGAAGCTGTACATGCATATGCAATAAGCATTAGATATATGGCTGGCAGCCAAGAAAGTGTATTAGAAAATTTGAAAGTAGTTGACATGTGAAGGAAAGCAATTAGCATGAGAGAGATGTCTCGATAAATTAAGTTAACAAAACCATAGATAGATTAAATGGGTCCCTCACTTTTGCATTGTGGTCCCTCACATTTGCATTGTTCTCCACACACATACAGAGGTTGTATATAAACAACAAAAATCAAACAAGTTATAAAAATATAATCAAAGAAAGTGGCTTTATATAAACAACAACTCAACAACTTCATATTGGCTGTATATAAACAACTCAACAACTTCATATTGTGATTAAATTAGCAACTAGTTACACAACTACTATTATAATCTTTCATGAAACAAAAGTAAGGAGAAAAAAAACCCAATTCGAAGAAACATGGAATCAAGAATAGTTTAAGAAACTCAAATTCAAAGAAAGAATAAAAAACCCGAAGAAAGCATTAACAAAACCCAATTTCAAACCCTAGGTTTCAAAAATTAAAAACTAAAGAGGGTTTTGATCTACCTGCTGATGCTGAACAGAGGACCACGCAAGCTCAAAACCCAAGTTCAATAACCCACGGTGGCACCCAAGAGCATGCACGATCAAAACCCACCCACGATCAAAACCCAGTTCCATTGGAAAGTTTGCGAATCGAAGCCCATAGTTGAACAGAGGAGGAGCAACTGTTAGCAACTTGCTTCCTCGGCTTGGATCTGAAATTAAGAGTCTCAAACGAAGCTTGTTGTAGGAGTGAGTAACTTTTGAGAGTTTGGGGAGTGGGAGTGAGTTCTAGGAGTGATAATTAGTTTTGATCCGTTTTGGAATGTTTTTTTTACTTATTTGGTGTTAGAGTAACGGAGAGTGGAGAGGTGGGTTACGGCTGGGTAACGGTGACAAGCATAGGTGGGCAAAGTGTCAAAATTTGAACCACAGGTAGGCACATAGAAATTGGGGCAAACCACAGGTGGGTAAAGTGTAATTATCCCATTGAAATTTACAGTTTTCACACTTTCTACTTGAGAGAGTTGCACCTTGGAATTGGCTTAGCCCAACCCTCTTAGAACATTGCCTTTTGTTTTTTTTATTGGATAAACTGAATCCTCCATTAACCGAACAATTAAGGAAAAAATAACAGGCAATCAGCCCTACTAACATCAGCAATAGCAGTTCGGATATTGAGATTTTTACAAGAGAAAGACTTTTTGATAAACACAAGAAAAAGACTTCTAATACTAACAACCAGCTTAGTGGTAGCGTGGACTACACAAGTCTACAACATTATCATTTCCCAGTTTTAGAGCAACACTATGGCACTATCAATTTCTAGAAAATTGAAATTCTTCATTCCTCGACTAGTACTAATCCTAATACTCACTACAAAAAAACGGGGCTATCCCAGCATTTTTGAAAACGCTAGGATAGCCCCAGAAAGCGCTGGGATAGGGTCAAAATTCCTAACCTGGCGTTTTTTTTCCCAACGCTTCAAATCGCCACACAGTGACTATGGGTATAGGGTCGCGGGACCTGTACCAGCACTTTTCAAAAGCGCTGGTACAGGTCTTTTCAATTATATTGGTTCAAGACCTATACCAGCGCTTTTAAAAGCGCTGGGATAGGTACTACCTATGCCAGCGCTTTCAAAAGCACTGGTATAGGTCTTGAACAAATAAAATTTAAAAGACCTGTACCAGCGCTTTCAAAAACGCTGGTTTAGGCTGTACCTATTCCAGCGTTCTCAAAAATGCTGGTATAGGTCTTTAATGAATATAATTTAAAAGGCCCTATTGCAGCGCTTTTCAAAACGCTGCAATAGGGCCTTTTTTATTAAAAACAATTTAAATTTTATAGCACCTGAAATGTACCTACAATACATATTTTCCAACACATATTTTATAACACCTGTAATAATGCAAATAATAATGCATATTTTTACAAATAATAATGCAAAAATCAAATACATAGATTAAAAGAACTTGATTCACAAAAGTTTTACAAATAATAATGCTAAGACCAAATGTGTAAGTTAAAAGAATTCGATTCACAAAAAGCCTAAGTCATGCCAATCACAAGACAAACCAATAACCTGAAGAACTTAACCTGGGCAAGCACAAGATCAGCATCAATCTACCTGCACCATACCAATAAGTGTCAAAGACCCAGCATCCAAAAGTCATATCAGCTAATAGCTAGCATCAAATCTATTTTTAGCATTGCACAGAACTTTTGATTTCAAATGGCTAACTAAAGAAATTAAGTGCACCTGGTAAATAAATATCAAATGGCTAACTAAAGAAATTAGCATAGTGAAAGATATAGTCAATAAACTAGAGGGGCATGCGTAAAAAATAAACAAGTACAGCCATCATAAAAATTGAATACTGAGACATGTTAAGGTCTCTATTATGGAAAATAGAGCTCAACCATTTCTAAGAATTGAATTACTTTTAATAAGTCTTTAAAGTAAATGTTGGAAGGTCCAACAGTTGGGGCATGTTACTATGAGAAATTGGAAATCTCAAACCAATTAAAGTTGTGGTTTTGCAAACTACAACTTTAATGACTGGCTGCTTGGTTTCAGAACAATTTGAAATGGGATAAATGTTACTAGCCAACTACATGCCATACATGCTAGTTGCTATAATTAGAGTGGAATGTAACTTATCAAAATAAAATAGGGTGGTCTAAAGACAAAAAAGCAAAGAACCTAACATACTATAAACTGCTACTATCATTTAATAGCATCCAAAACTGTAAACATACTATAAGTATGTCGATCACATTCCAAAGTAGGCTAAGGAGAGTAGTATTATATCTATGCTGGCCTAATTGACTAGTCAAGTGACCCAACAACCAGTTATGTTCCTAAGAAAACAATGAATTTAAACGCATACAAAAGTTATCAACACATTTGGTAACTATAACATCATTACTAGCAATATTCTTTAGGAATGGACATCTCTTTAAATATCCCATTTCATTTTAGTGTTCCTTGTGTGTGAAAAAGATAGAGAGAAGCCCCTGAAATGAATTAATCAAATAAAAACAACTCAACAGGAATCATCCAATATTACACAAAACAGTCAACACTCCCAATATCATCTAAAACCACCTTATATCTCCATGCAAGCCACCTGCTTGCCCCAATTCAATAGCCCACCACAAACACAGAGAGAGAGAGAGAGAGAGAGAGAGAGAGAGAGAGTACCTTAACACAAACAAGTTCACTTGCTTTGTTCACACGAACTTGTAATGCCTCTTCTTTTTGCAATCTGCCAATAAGAAAAGAATATTTTAAGAATAACTTAAATTATATGGAATCAGGCATTTCTAGAAACCCCAAGCCCACCATATAAAAATAAGAATAAATTTGTGGTGACCTGGCTTTTGAGACCTTGATAAATGAGTCATATTATGAGAGCTTGTGCTTTAGTTTACCATTATATAGTTATAGGATACAAAATACTAAAACAAGATTTCAATACTCAAAATTAATCAAAAGGTAAAAACAATTACTATGAATTATCCATAAGCACAGAGATTCAAAAAAAACACCGTGTTTACCATCAAAAGTTTAAAATGTTGATAAATGTGAATACCTTTACAAGTGGATGGTGTAGTGTATCTCCAATATACACACAAGTTTACACATTCTGCCTCAAAGTACCACCTCCCTTTATCTCTTTCTCTTATACTCACACACCTCCCTCTATCCCTCTATCTATTTCTCTATATTTCTTATTCAAGCTAAACTTATACCCTTGTGCCTGCCAAATTCTATCTTTATCTAAACCCAATAAAGTTCAAGCATTTCATCAATTCCATATACAATCACAAACAACCTTTTATTATATTCAATTAAAAAATCAAAACTAAAGCAAGCATATACATATATATATATATATATATATAAACTAAAGCAGGCAAAACTTACAAGTCCCTTGTTCTGGTATTTTTGTAAAAGTAAAAATCCTAAAATCCTCCCCTGATTGGATGATGTCAAGGTTGAATTTTCAAAATATTGATCAAAGAAAATATTATTTAATGATGTAACATCCAAAAGTTACACTAGTTGTAACTAGATCCTTACTCTAAAACAATTACTCCAAATTGAAAATATCAAATATCAAAGCATACAAGCAGAAAATAAAAGTCATGTCCACAAACCATGGTTGCAAAACTCTTTAATGAAACCAGGGCCAGTTAAAAGGTTCCAAGCCATATCATCTTGTTAATTTGTTTACAGCTTGGTGTTGAAGTTTTCTTGTAATAAGTCAGGATGATTGTACTTTTTAATTTGATGTAATATGTGTTAAGTGTCATATACTCATATGCAATAAAGTTTCAAGATGAATATATACTTGATTCAAATTCAAATATGTCTAATTTTGCAAAGCAAGGTGGCAGTAGACACAATTGTCTCAGTCCTCTTTACAGACTTTACTGCAACAATATTAGTACATTAATTGTAAGGTAGTTGCATTGGCCAATGTCCTCTTTAAACACTACCTTGTCAACCATCAGATCAAACATTTGGCTCTTGGCTAGGGTCTTGTGAATTATGTGAAACACAACACCCTATAATTTTGGTTACCAATGAATGGATCTTGTCATACCCATACCCATGTAAGACTTAAGGCTAACTACATAAACACTAGGACCATCAGAGAAAAGCCAAATATGCAAGCTAAGCAAGTTGATCGACCACAATATAAGCAAAATAATGATCTTAAAAGAGAAAATAAAATTAAATAAAACAGGGCACAGATAATTAATAACAATTTTTTTTTGTATTTCCAGTCAAAAGCTGTAGGGAACTACTCAGCGGAGTTAATATGATGCTCTACTAAAAAATCTCAATATTCTTACCATTAACACTTCAATCTACTGCTTTATTTTAAAGCCAAAGGCAAAAAAAGTAAATCAATTAATAAGAGAGTAATATTTTGGCATCCTAAAAGTATCATACACTGTATTTAATAGATATGGGTTACTACATGTGCTCCAAAATCAGCATCAAGATGAATAAGAAAAAGATAATAATAGGAAAAATGATTTACTTGCTCAAAACCAAGCATAAGATTTGCCCACTATATTCCTAATAATCAACAAATTGGACCTAGCAAGAAGGAGTGCAACCTGGGCCAAAATAAATCACAAAATACCAAGTGAAACATTATCTATATGTTTCATAATAAAAAAACTAAAATCAAAAGGCTATTGTGGAAATATTTCATAATAAAACAACTAAAATGAAAGAAAAATGACCAGATCTACCAAATAAACCTTAACTAACTCTACCAATGCCTAAACTAACATAATAACCAACTCAAAAGCCAATATCTCTAAAAAACAAAAATTAACAAAAAAAATTAACTCAAAAGGAAAAAAAAAAAAACCCGGAAGCGTCGTCGGATGTTGCGAAGGATGAAGCGTCGCTGGCAATCGAGAGCTGAAGCGTCACGTCGGAACTGAAGCGTCATGATCAAAACTGAAGCGTCACGATTGGGAGCGAGTTGAAGCATCGCCGGCGTCTGATACGTCGCGATCGCGAGCTGAAGCGTCGCCGACAAGCTGAAGCATCGCGATAGGGAGCGAGCTGAAGCGTCGCCGGCATTTGAATCGTCGCAATCGCGAACTGAAGCGTCGCCAGTGCTGAGGTGAAGCGTAGCGATCTGGATCGGCGCTGAGGCGAAGCGTCGCGATCTGGATTGGCGACGATGACGATGGCATGCTAGGTACGGCAGTGGCTATGGCTAGGGCGGTGGGTAGGGGTGGCGGTATGAGGGGATAGAGAGAAGTTATGTGAGGGGATAGAGAGAAGTGGGAGCTGAATAAACAAAAGAAAGAAAAAATAGTCTAGGAAAAAAAAGAAAAAAAAAACTGGGAAATGAAAACTGGGCAAAATTTTGTGCGGGAAGAAATTCTATTTTGTGTTAAAAAAAAAAATCTCTATAGGTGACCTATCCCAGCGCTTCCAAAAGTGCTGGGATAGGTCACATCATTCCCTTATGGGGAGAGACCTATCCCGGCGCTTTCTAAAGCGCTGGAATAGGTGGACTTGTCCCTGCGCTTTCAAAAGCGCCGAGACAAGTCCCTCTCCATAAAGGAATGGAGAGGACCTGTCCCAGGGCTTTTAAAAGCGCTGGGACAGGTCCTCTTCATTCCCTTATGGAGAGGGACCTGTCCCGGCGCTTTGAAAAGCGTTGGAATAAGGTCTACCTATTCCAGCGCTTCAAAAAGTGCTGGGATAGATCCCATATAGGTTTTTTTTTTTTTTTTTACAAGATAGAATTTCTACTCTATTTATATTGATAATTAATGACAATTAACTATATTTATGCATTTAGTAGTATAAAAAAATTATATTTAAAAAAAAAAAAAAAATCTGCAATTTGGTGAAGTCACTTGGTCATTTTATTAATGAGCTATGAAATAAAATTTAAACCAAAAAACAATCACATATATTCAATAAAATTCACCACAGAACTTTCTAAAAAAAATAAAAGTACCACACAACAAAAATTATCACACGTTCTATCTTATTTAACATTAAAAAAAAAAAAATCATAGCTAATATTAAATTTATGTAAAAATTTTAATATATGATTAATTACGTTTACTTTTTGAAACAAATAATATGACTAATTGGATGGTCAAATTGAGTGAATATATATAGTCATAAAGGTACACAACACATGTCCATCATGTGCCATTCTTAGATTTGAAATTTAACCGTTAGATTTGAAGAGTGTAATGAAAGGTTCACTCTGGTAAATTATGGTCACAATTAAACGGTTGGATTTAGAAAAAGACGCAGTCAAAGTTTAGTCAGAGTTGGTCAAACCCGGTCAAACTTAATAGATAGTCCAAAGACCACTGGACTTGGGGAAAATCAAATTCAAATCTTGATCATTGGAATTGAAGAGTATGGTGACATATTGGTGGTGTTGGTTAAATTTGACACCTAATGTAATTCTAAAAAATGTTACACCAACCAATAGCTTATTACATGTTCTATATGTTCTTAACATGCATGTCAATTTTCATTCCAATCGGATGTAATTTACCATTTAATCTTAGCTGCTCATCTTTTATGCATTAGTTTAAACTACAAAAACTTGAATTTAAACAATTGATTGATGACATGGCTATTAATCTTTGATCACCTTGAAATTTTGTAAGCATGAAAAATATATGAAAATAATGTAATCTAACGGTAGGTTTGTCAAAATTCACATTGAATTAAGAAATATAGGGTTGGCTTCAAGTTACACTTGATGAAACTCTAAAAAATGTTACACCAACCAATAACTTATTATTGAATTCATATTTTGAAAATCCAACCGTTAGATTACATGTTCTATATGTTCTTAACATGCATGCCAATTTTCATGCCAATCGGATGCAATTTACCATTTGATCTTAGCTGTTCATCTTTTATGCGTTAGTTTAAACTACAAAAACTTGAATTTAAACAATTGATTGATGACATGGCTATTAATCTTTGATCACCTTGAAATTTTTTAAGCATGAAAAATATATGAAAATAATGTAATCTAACGTTAGGTTTGTCAAAATTCACATTGAATTAAGAAATATAGGGTTGGCTTCAAGTTACACCTGGTGTAACTCTAAAAAATGTTACACCAACCAATAACATATTATTGAATTCATATTTTTAAAATTCAACCGTTAGATTACATGTTCTATATGTTCTTAACATGCATGCCAATTTTCATGTCAATCGGATGCAATTTACCATTTGATCTTAGCTACTCATCTTTTATGCGTTAGTTTAAACTAAAAAAACTTGAATTTAAACAATTGATTGATGACATGGCTATTAATCTTTGATCACCTTGAAATGTTTTAAGCATGAAAAATATATGAAGATAATGTAATCTAACGGTAGGTTTGTCAAAATTCACATTGAATTAAGGAATATAGGGTTGGGTTCAAGTTACACCTGATGTACCTTTAAAACATGTTACACTAACCAATAACTTATTATTGAATTCATATTTTGAAAATCCAACCATTGAATTATATGTTCTATATGTTCTTAACATGCATGCCAATTTTCATGCCAATCGGATGTAATTTACCATTTGATCTTAGCTGCTCATCTTTTATGCGTTATTTTAAACTACAAAAATTTGAATTTAAATAATTGATCGATGACATGGCTATTAATCTTTGATCACCTTAAAATTTTGTAAGCATGAAAAATATATGAAGATAATGTAATCTAACGGTAGGTTTGTCAAAATTCACATTGAATTAAGAAATATAGGGTTGGGTTCAAGTTACACCTAATGTAACTCTAAAAAAGGTTACACTAACCAATAACTTATTATTGAATTCATATTTTGAAAATCTAACCGTTGGATTACATGTTCTATATGTTCTTAACATGCATGGAAATTTTCATGCCAATCGGATGTAATTTACCATTTGATCTTAGCTGCTCATCTTTTATGCGTTATTTTAAACTACAAAAACTTGAATTTAAACAATTGATTGATGATACGGTTATTAATCTTTGATCACCTTGAAATTTTGTAAGCATGAAAAATATATAAAAATAATGTGATCTAACGGTAGGTTTGTCAAAATTCACATTGAATTAAGAAATATAGGGTTGGGTTCAAGTTACACCTGATGTAACTCTAAAAAATGTTACACTAACCAATAACTTATTATTGAATTCATATTTTAAAAATCTAACCGTTGGATTACATGTTCTATATGTTCTTAACATGCATGGCAATTTTCATGCCAATCGGATGTAATTTACCATTTGATCTTAGCTGCTCATCTTTTATGCGTTATTTTAAATTACAAAAACTTGAATTTAAACAATTGATTGATGACATGGTTATTACTCTTTAATCACCTTGAAATTTTGTAAGCATAAAAAATATATAAAAATAATGTGATCTAACGGTAGGTTTGTCAAAATTCACATTGAATTAAGAAATATAGGGTTGGGTTCAAGTTACACCTAATGTAACTCTAAAAAAGGTTACACTAACCAATAACTTATTATTGAATTCATATTTTGAAAATCTAACCGTTGGATTACATGTTCTATATGTTCTTAACATGCATGGAAATTTTCATGCCAATCGGATGTAATTTACCATTTGATCTTAGCTGCTCATCTTTTATGCGTTATTTTAAACTACAAAAACTTGAATTTAAACAATTGATTGATGATACGGTTATTAATCTTTGATCACCTTGAAATTTTGTAAGCATGAAAAATATATAAAAATAATGTGATCTAACGGTAGGTTTGTCAAAATTCACATTGAATTAAGAAATACAGGGTTGGGTTCAAGTTACACCTGATGTAACTTTAAAAAATGTTACACCAACCAATAACTTATTATTGAATTCATATTTTGAAAATCCAACCGTTAGATTACATGTTCTATATGTTCTTAACATGCATGCCAATTTTCATGCCAATCGGATGCAATTTACCATTTGATCTTAGTTGCTCATCTTTTATGCATTAGTTTAAACTACAAAAACTTGAATTTAAACAATTGATTGATGACATGGCTATTAATCTTTGATCACCTTGAAAATTTTTAAGCATGAAAAATATATGAAGATAATGTAATCTAACGGTAGGTTTGTCAAAATTCACATTGAATTAAGAAATATAGGGTTGGGTTCAAGTTACACCTGATGTATTTTTGAGGTATTTCGGTTATTTCGATGTTTTTGGGGTATTTCTATCATTTTTTATGTTTCGGGGGTGTATTAGTCCTTTTTTGGGTGTCGGTTGTGTTTTGGACATTTTTTTATCTTTTTGGGAGCATTGTGGTCATTTTATCAGACTTATAGGGGTATTTTGGTCTTATTCAAATAATCGAGGCTATTTTGGCTAGTTTTAGGCACAATGGGTACTTCGGTCAGTTTCGATGTCTTAAGGGGTGCTTGGGTCATTTTTGATGTTTTGGGGGTATTTCAGTCATTTATTAGGTTTGGGGGGTATATCAGTCTTTTTTTAGGTATCGGGGGTGTTTTTGCTCTTTTTCGATGTTTTGGAGGGTACTTCGGTCTTTTTCTAGGTTTAGGGGCGTATTGGTCATTTGATAATTAACAAATCTCTTCACAAGTATAAGTGCTACAGTAGAAATTCTATCTTGTAAAAAAAAAAAGCGAAAATGCATTTTTGGTCCCTAAATTGATTTAGCTCCTAGGTCAGTCCCTGATTTTTAAAAATCGTTTTTAAAATAGTCCCTGCTGTCAACCCAGTGACAAAAAATGCTGAGGTTGCAAACAAAATGTACTGTTTGCTGACGTGGCTAATAAAATAATAATATAATATTTTATTTGATATTTTTTAAATAACACATCAGCATTTAAATTAATAAAAAGTGCCAGCCCTAAGAAAATTTTTTAAAAAAAATTGTAAATTAAATTTAAAAGAAAAAACCTTAAATCTAATTCAAACTAAAATCATTTCTTAAAAAATAAAAATTCATAATCGTTTTAATTCTTTTTCTTTTTCTTTTTGGTTAACCTCATCAGCTTAAAAAAAATTTCTACACTCTCTACCACTCATCTCAAACTCCCTCTCTCTCTCTTCAACCTACACTCTCTACCACTAAGAGGGGTAGTGGACTACCAGCAAGTGGTGATTCCGAGTCACCAGTGAGCAAGGTAGCGCCGGATCAAGGTAAAATCTCATCTGCCTTCACCGATGCACTATCTTTCAAGATGGAGGCAGGTCTCCCTGACGGAGCGGCGAATGTGGCGGAAGTTAACGATTCTGGGTTCATCGGTGAGGCGGTGGGTTGTGTGGGTATGGGGGCCGATATATTGGCTCTGATGACTATGGGCTTGGGTCCAGCGGCGGCGAAGGAGATGCCGATTGAGTCTAAGTCCGTCGATTCTCTCCGTCTGAGTCAGTGGGTTGATCAGAATCGGTTTTTTCCTCTTTCGGATTTGGTGTTGTTGATGGTGGATTTGGTGTTGTTGTTGATGGCGAATTCTGGGTTTGTTTGTGTTTTTTTTTTTTTTTTTTGCCCTTAATGTTCTGGGTTTGTATGTGTTCTGAGTTTGTTTGTGTTCTGAGATTTTTACCAAACTGTTATGGGTTGGTTTTTTTTTTTTTTTTTTTTTAAATGCGGATTTGTATATTTTTCTAGATTTATGGGTTTGATTTCCTAGAGGTTTCAATGTTGATTGTGTTGGAATTTTTTGTGCTGAGATTGATTTTGAGTGGGTTAGTCAATTGGGTTTGTCTTGATTTGGAGAAGAACATGAAGAATGAAGTTCATGTTCTGGGTTGGAGGTTTCTGGGTTTGACATTTTTCTGGGTTTGACATTTTTCTGGGTTGGAGGTTTGGTGATTTTTCTGGGTTGGTTTTCTCATGTGGGTTTGGGTTTGATGATTTTTTCATGTTCTGGAGGTTTCAGTGGAGGATAGGGATTTTGTATGAAATTTTGCATTGTTATGGGTTTGATTGTGCTTGGAATTGGGAAGAACACGAAGAACAAGTTCTTGTGTTCTTACCTCCTAAAAAATAATGAAAGCAATAATAATAATAATAATAATAATAATAATAATAATAATAATAATAATAAAATTAGATTTAAAAGTTTTTTTTTTAATTTAGTTTGAATTAAATTGAAATTAAAAAAATATAAATTATTTTTATTTTTTTAATTAAACTGACATGGCTTTTTTTAATTTAAAAAATGCTGACATGGCATTTAAAAAATATTAAATAAAATATTTTATTATTATTTTATTAGCCACGTCAGCAAACAGTACATTCTGTTTGCCACCTCAGCATTTTCTGTCACTGGGTTGACGGCAGGGACTATTTTAAAAACGATTTTTAAAAATCAGGGATTGATTTAGGAGCTAAATCAATTTAGGAACCAAATTGAGAATATGCCTAAAATGTAGGAACTAAAACTGCATTTTCGCCAAAAAAAAAAAAAAAATCCCTATAGGTGACCTATCCCAGCGCTTTTTGAAGCGCTGGGATAGGTCCTTCTCCATAAGGGAATGAGGAGACTTGTCCCAGCGCTTTCAAAAGGGTCTCCTATTCCAGCGTTTTCAAAAGCGCTGGGACAGGTCTCTTCATTCCCTTATGGAGAAAGACCTATCCCAGCGCTTTTGGGCTTCCTATACCAGCGTTTTTTAAAAATGCCGCTATAGGCCTCCTATTACAGCGGTTTGTAAAGCGCCGAAAAAAAACGCCGCAATAGGGTTTCCTATAACAGCGTTTTCAAAAAACGCTGGTACAGGCTTATCTATAACAACGGTTTTGAAAAACGCTGGGACATGACGATTTTTTTGTAGTGACTACAATAACTAATCAATAACTAGTGCTCTAAATTCAAAAAAATAAATAAATAACTAGCTACAAGTATTTAATATTCATTATTTTATTTAATGAATATTTATCTATTTATCTGATTTAATATTCATCCACAACTTTAATTATACAAAAAATAATAATAATAACTTTAATTATATATACAAAAAATAATAATAATAGAAGTATAAAACGAAAAGGCCACCGCCTCGGCCTAGGTAGTGTATATATTGCACACTCAAGTCGTCTATAAGTATATTCTCAAAAAAAAAAAGTCGTCTATAAGTATTAGCCTTAACCTAGCTACGAGTCTCACGCTGTTCTATAACCTTCTTCTACTTGCCGTCTATCTCTTCAAAGCGTCCTACTTCAACAAGTTTGCGAAATCTTTGCTTCTTACCCTAATCCTTCTATGATTTTTTCACAAGCAGGTATGTTCAATTCCCCAAAATTCTGTCTACTTTTCCTTCTTTCTCTCTTATATAACTGTTTTCTTTTGTATTTTCTTTTTCATCTCAATTTTGCTTTCTGTGTTTGTCCAATTAAAATTTAAGAGTTTAGTGTTTGTTTAATACTAGCACAAATTCGTAAGCTTCATTCTTTTAGAACAAGTTTTATCTATGAGTGTATATGTATATAAACTATTCTTAATATTAGGAAATACCCTACTTGACGTTTTTGTAGTCTTTTTGTCTATACGAGTATAAGTCCAATGTCTTTTCTTGTTTTAAATTTATGAATATTCGAATCTATTTTTGAATTGATTATGGGTTATATGAAATAGATGTCATCATTCAATTATATTATGTATTAATTTTTGTGGTAAAAGAATTATAATATGAATAATATACTTGTTTGTTTATAAGATGATTATTAATTAGAGTCAGCAAAACATTTATGTGATTATGGATCATGTAGGTAGGAGTATGAGAGATCATTGATCATAAACAATGAAGCCAGGATCAAAGGGAGTTTCCAAGCCTCACACATACTCTCATGGCATTAATTCCAGCAATTCTAAGCTGAAAAAACCTGGTTCCTGTTTTGACTTCACTAAACTATCGGAGGCCCTGAATGTTGCACAGGCACAGGAAAAGGGCACAGTTCTAGACAATATTAATTATTCTTCTTCTTCATTTTCTGATGCCATTAATAAAGCTGCAATCAAAAAAGGGAATACTACTATTGCTTCTGCTTCTTCAACTTATGACTTGAGTAGTCTCTCGGAGACACTGCATGACATTCAAGAGGAAAAGAAGAAAGAGCGATTCCGTGCAGGCTCGATGAGATATAAGGCTTATTTTCAACGGCTTTTAAGGGGTATGTATACTAAATCTGAGATCACACCGCGTGGAGCTGAGCAAAGAAAGCTACTTTTTGCAGTTTCATTAAAAAGTGAAAAATGCCTTAGAAGATGTAACTCACAGTAAGAGGTTGGCTAATACTGTTGCCTTTCTCTTTGATTGCATGTACAGATGTACTGTATAATCATGGTTTTCCTTTCAGTGTAAAGATTGGTTCATTTTTTTATTTTTGAGTGAAGTTCATATTAATTTTTAGTTTGTCACAATACATGTACAACTCATTGACCTTAATGTTTGATTTTGATTTGTGTTCCTTGCACTTATTGACCATCATGGTCATGTTGTTTTATGAACCTAATCTTCGTTTTAGATGAAATAAGTCATCAAGGATAATCTTTGTTGTATTTTTTTTGTCCCAAACATTCTATCCTGTTGCTGCCTCACATTATTTTAGGTGACAGGTTCATATGCAAGGCTTGGATTTCCTCCCACTTTTAATAATAGTTAATGGCTAGTAGAATTCAAGCAGCACAAAGATTAGAACTGGGCTGGGGCCTGGGCCACCCGCCCCCTCCATAGAAGTCGCCAGGTCGGTGTCTTGTTGAATTCTACCAGCCATAGACTATCCCGAACCGACCCACCCCCAACAGCATGCTCAAACTTGAGGTGTATTCAATAAATGTGAAAGGGTGATTCGCATATTGGTTCTCCTCATAAATGACACACAGCAATGTCATTAACTACAAGACTATTAATTCCACGAGCCATATATATCAAAGATGTTTTATGTGTCAAATTCTAATTCCTTTTTCAACTAATAATTTTCAATCTAGTAATTTGGAAGAAGATAGTCTATCTTTGTTGTACAATTGTAACATGCAAGTGTAATGATTGTTAACTTTAAAATTGATTTGATGGCCAACTGCTAATTAGAACAATTAGTCTAATAAGGGTGTTGATTCAAAAGTTTGGGGTGCATATTGCAAGTGTAAAGTGTTTACATAATTTAGGGTTGTTATTTGCATTCGACCTAGAAAGAAAAGTTAATTTCATTTAGTGGAGAAATCAAAGAAAGAAAGAAGCAAAGAGGAATAGACAAAGGAGGTCTGGAGGAGGAGGCAAATTTGTTCCGGCCCAAATTGTATTCATCAATTATTATAGAATTACTTTTTAGTCCCTCTATATGTTACACCGTCATCGAAAAGATTAAAGTTTCTCATGCATCAGAAATATGCATCATCTTTCTCATAGTGTGTGAATCACTGAATCTTATAATTAGTGATCACATGAATCCTCATTTTAGAGTGTTTAGTGAGGCTTGAAATGCTGGTCAAACCAAAAGTAATTTTGAGTTGATTGTAAAATCACGACTAGCGGGGCATAAATCATATTTGTTTTCTAGCTTCTCTGTGATAGTGGAGACATGGTAGATAACAATAACAATTTGAATAATTATCTTATCAGATTGAAGTGGTTTAGGAGTCTTGCTTATTCTTATCTAGATGATGAGTTGTTTAGGAATATTTGAATCTGTAGAGCTATTTTTATAGCTTCACGTCGTGTCAATAAAAATCTAACAGCTTATCAAAAAAATAAAAAAATAAAAAATCTATCAGAATATTTATCAGCAAATTTGCTAATTGGGAGGTCTGGTTTTCCTCCAACTAAACCAAATTTATCTTCTTTTACTAAGAAAGTTACAACAGAACACCATAGCTCCTCGAGATAGCCGTGGTTGTGGTGGTCGCAACAGGTGTGCGGTTGTTTTGGCTAGATCTGTGCGGGTAAGCTCTGTGGCTGAATATAGATAATTTTGATATCGTGGACTTGTTGATATTTTTTGTATTTGTGTTCATTATTTTTCATACTAACCAAACACTTAAATATGTTTTCCGAAGTTACTGATTCCTATGTTGTTTCGTGTTGTATTAAAATAACATACTCTAGTGCTTTGCCACAAGCTTTCTCTAACGAACCATATATACGAGTCAAAAGCATCAATTGATAGCAGAATTGGTTAATAAATCCAAAAACTCATGAAACATTAGACTACACCCTCTAATCAAATTCGACATTTACTAAATTGTAACAATCATAATACTCTCCATAATCGATTACCGATCATTCAGCCAACCCGCTATTGGCTTCAAAAGTAAGTTTTTTCGGTGCTTCACCAAAAAAATTTAATTCTGGGTCATGTAGGTGGGAGTTTGAGAGATCATTGATCATAAACAATGAAGCCAGAATCAAAGATAGCTTCCAAAACTCACACGTACTCCAATGGCATCAATTCCAGCAAGTTTAAGCTGAAAAAAATGGCGTCCTGTTTTGACTTCACTAAACTATCAGAGGCCCTGAATGTTGCACAGGAAAAGGGTACTGTTGGAGAAGTTGTAGACAATATTAATGATGCTTCCTCTTCTTCTTCTTCTGCTAATTCCACTTATGACTTCAGTAAGCTCTTGGAGGTAGTGCATGGCATTCAAGAGAAAAAGAAGAGCAAGTACCAGACAAATAGGCCACAACTAACAGAGACTGGCAATTAACTATTAAGCTCGCTGGATACATAAACAGAAAAACTAAAAGACATTGCAGGAACTATAATTTTTGTAGGTTGCGGTAGTGGTGGAGCTAGAACTCTCCTCATGGCAATTCAGGAAGCACTGGCGGAGGCACTTTTGAAGGCTAAAGACCTTGGATATCAGAGAATCATTGTACTAACTGCAAACAGGACAATGGAGCAAGTCTGTAATGAGTCTAATGACATGAGAAAACCTCAACGGCAGGAACAAGCAATAATAGCAAATCTTCACCTTTTCAGACAGCAAGGAGTGACCTGCTACATTAAGGTTGTTCCTAAAATTATTTTGTCTAGTCGGCTTGTTAACGCCTTAATTGCCTCTAAAAAGCCTGTTCGCCACTGCTAGATGCACCCAGCATTTTTGTAATGCTTGACCTGATGTAATCAAGAGCTTTTCTGTGCTCACACTCAATAAGATATAACTGAGATCAGAGATCAGACCATGCGGGGCTGAGCAAACAAATTAAGCTACTTTTTGCAGTTTCATTTGAAAGAGAAACATGCCTTAGAAGATGTTACTCACAATAAGAGGTTGGCTAATACTTTCGCCTTCTCTTTGATTGCATGTACTGCATAGTCAAGGTTTTCCTTTCAGGATAAAGATTGGTTCGTATTAATTTTAGTATCACAATACTTGTACAACTCAGATGTTCCTTGCACTTATTGACCATCATGGCCATGTTGTTTTATGAACCTAATCTTCCTTTTAGATGAAATAATTTATCAAGGATAACCTTTGTTGTCCTTTTTTTTTTTTTTTTTTGTTCCTAACATTATTTTAGGTGATAGGTTCATATGCAATGCCTGGGTTTCCTCCTACTTCTGATAGTAGTTTATGGCTCAAATTTGTGGTGTCTCTTCCTTTCCTCCACCCTCTATTTTTTTTTTTTTAATCATTTAATTGCTACAATAAATGTGAAAGGGTGATTCGAATATTAGTTTCGTCTAGTAATGTGATTTAACTACAAGGTTCTTAATTGCTAGACCCATGTCAAAGATGTTTTATGTGTGTTGAGGTTCAAATAATCACAATGTTGTACCAAGACCCAAAACAATACAAAGGATTGAAATCTAGAAAAAAAAAACATTTGGGCTTTCAATAAAAAAGGGAGGAGGCCCGAACCCATTAAGGGTCCATAAGGAGGGACCCAAATCCATGGATGGGCAAGCTTCAGATCTCGCGAAACAAAGGAAAGAAAAAAAATCCAGCCCAGCCCTCAAAGATCAGGAAAAATAGCTAGAGAGCCCAGGGGAAAAAAAAAAAAAAAAAAAAAAATTGGACCAGGATACCTGGGGATTCCCAAGAGCCTAGGATCCTCGGGATGTGCAGTAAGGCCAGATTGGGACTAAGACAGTTCAAAGGGGCATGCCCAGAAACACGAAGAATGAGGATAGATATGTCCCTATCAGCCACCCAATGATGCAGAAAAGGGATCAGAAGATTTGAGAACCAACAACTCATGAGCAAGGGTCTGGTACCTCGAGGAACCCAGGAAGAGGAACCATGAAAGAAGGTGGCTGGGGATCTTTCAGCCTGGTAGGAATGAATCAGCTCACTTTGGAAAAATGTCAAAGGGAAAAGTAGCCAAAAGGTGGTTCTGAAAAAGTGGAATCTACAAGCCTTGCTAGAAGCTTTGGGAAAAGAAAGACCAAAGGTCAGCCCTCTAGGATCCCCCAGAACGGGAAAGTCAGTTGGGGGTCTTTTGAAGAGGGAACCTCAAAAGAAGAAAATAATGAAGAATGAGGAAGGGACCAGCCACCAATGTTGCTGACATAACATTAGTTCTGGTACTCAGGGGAGCAAAGAGAGGGAATCAATGGTATCCCTGAAACCCTAGGATGGCACTATAAAAGGAGAAGCAGCCAACAGTGAAAGGCATTCAGAAACAGTGAATTGGAGTAAAAACCCTTAAGAAAACTCTATCAAAATTCAAAAAGAGAGAAAAGGGAGGGAAAACATCGTCTAGGATCCTCAAACAGCCACTAGAGAACACACTCAGATCTAAAGGGATTCAAACTTCGCAAGTCTTAGAAGCCTAAAGAGCCATCTAAGTCTATGACTTTTGAACTTATTTGGACCTTGTAACATGTCCTAGTGAGCATGATGTATCATAAGAATTAAGAAAAATAATGGAGTATTTTACGTTATTTTAAGTATCCCTAACGTCCTATTTTATTCCCTTTTTTCCTTTATTATTTCGTTCCTTGTTGTTTCTTGCTATTCAATGCATATACTTTCTGTGTGTTAGTATGTATGTGTCGTAGGATTCGTGTTTTGTGCACCACTTGGTTCAAAATCAGTCTAATTTAGCTGCGGTGAACCAAGCCCAGTCCCTTAAAACAATAAGCATTGGGCCCAGGATCCTTGCCCGACTACTTGGGCCTGTGTGCTAAAAAAAAAAAAAAAAACCCACACAATGTGTCAAAATCTAATTCCTTTTTAAACTAATTTAGTTTTTTAGAAAATATTTTGTCTTTGTTGTCCAATGGTCACCCGCAAGTTATATGATTGTTAACTTTAACATTTATTTGATGGCAAAGTGATAATTAGAAAAATTAGTCTAATTAGGGAGTTGAGTAGAAGTTTGGGGTGCATATTGCAATTTGCAAGTATTTACATAATTTAGGGTTGTTATCTGGATTTAACCTAGAAAGAAAAGCTATAATTGCATTTAGTAGAGAAATCAAATAAAGAAAGAAGCAAAGAAGAAGAATAGACAGAGGAGGAAGCAAAATTTGCACTAGCTCAAATTACATTCACCAACCAAAATTGTGGATACAGTTTGAGTATCATTCAAGAAGCTCATCATAACAGTTTAATAACTAAAATGAAAATTTTCAGCCATGTTGATCATTACTATACGAGATTTTGCTTTGGTTTTAATTGAGTTTTCTCTACAACTTCTTTGTTCCACAAATACCAAATAATTACTTAATAAATTCTTAGTGGCTAAAGTGTTTGACTAGAAACTTGAATCATCATAAAAACATCCTGTGTCTTTTCTTAAAAAAAACAAAAAAAAAAATCTTGTGTCAAGGTTCCTTTATATGTATGTTGTCTATCATTTTAAGCAAGTAATCTATTATTACAGAACTAGTGTGTAACCCCGTGCATATGCTCGGATACATTAAAAAAAAATCACAATTACATATACATAATTTAGAATCTAATTACATCTAGACTCTTCTGTTTTTATATTCAATAATTTACTTGCCACAAAAATTAAAAAATTAGATGGAACACGTGCGCAAAATTGAATTCCAATTAAAATTTAATTTAGAATCTAATTGAATTTAGACTCTTTAATTTTTGCATCTAATAATTCACTTGAAACACAAATTTAAAAATTAGATTAAACACGTGCCGCAAAATTAGACTCTAGTTTAGAATTTAATTGGATTTTCTCTTAGTTTTGGCTATTAATATATATATATATGTGTGTGTGTGTGTGTGTGTGTGTGTGACTTATAAACTTGAATTGTTTTTAGTTATACAAAAAAAAGGCTCATAAATAAAAAATCATTCAAAAATTATATTTTTTATGGTTTACTTATTTTGGACTCCTCGTTTTTTACACTAAATTAACTCATTTGACACAAAAATTAAAAAACTTAAATTGGACCCATGGCACAAAATTAAACTCTAATTGAAATTCAAATTTTAAATTGAATTAACTCACTTGGCACAAAAATTTAAAAACTTAGATTAGATGGGAAACATGGCGTAAAATTAGACTCTAATTTAATTTCAATTTAAAATCTAATTGGATTTTCTCTCAGGTTTAACTATTATTATTATTATTATTATTATTACCATTTAGTCTCTTTTTTTGTGCTACACTGTCATTGAGGAGATTAAGGTATCTTATGAGAGAGAGAGAGAGAGAGATCTTTGTGTGTGTATAGTTTGAATTTATTTTTCAAAACATTATTTAATACAACATAAATACATCTTACTGTGAACGTAATAGGGGTGATATAGGAACATTAATCATATTCTGTAGATATGAAGTTGAGATTATTATTTCATTACATGCACTACTAGAGCATCAGATTATATATTGTGGATGACCATAATACAAAAGCTTACACATATTTTTATATATTTCTTTTATAGAAAAGTTAACGGATGTCCAAAGAGTATTTTGTTAAAAAAATCATTTTTAAAAACTTTTTATAAGAAAAAAAAAATGTAACTAAATTTTTTGACAGTTTTTTTCTATTTTTCATGAAAGTAGTATTAAAATTTTTCTAAAATAGTTCAATAACAAATACTTTAAAACCACTCGTTAGAGCTTTGCCTTCTCAATTCCCAATTCCAGACCAACACTGTAGCATTATCTAGTTTAAGAAAATTAAAATTCCTCATGCACCCACCACCTAATGTGGTTGGACTGAATTTATTAAAAATAATAATAATATTGATCTATTTATTGTATTATCTATACTACTATTAATTAAGAGGCTTCCCCTGTTTGGACCAGATTTTTTTTTTTGGTTCCAAAATACCCCTTATTTCCCTAGGTTTAAGTAGAGACAAAACTAAAGGACAACCAAGTAAAAATACATCTTTAACTCCAATTAAAATATTGCCTATAAAATAGGATCACTATCCCACTAATCCACTTATTCAGAAGCAAACTTCACTTTTAAACTTTTCTCTTTCTTTATTTTTTTAATTGGCCAAAAATATATATATATATTTTTTAAACCCACGTTAAAAAGTTTTTTTTTTTTTTTTTTAATTTTAGAAGCCCACATTAAAAAGTTAAAACCCTACATTCATTCCCTTGCCACCCACTTTTTTTTTTTTTTTTTTTAGAAATGCTATATCTACAAAATTTTCACAACATTGCTTATAAAATAGGATAAATTTAAAAGTTTTTTTAGAAGAAAGTGTTAAGAGATTTTAATTTCCTCCATAACTCCACATTTACACTTTTCTCTTTCTTTCTTTCTCTTTTTTTTTTTTTTTTTTTTTTTGGATGTGATCTTTTTCTTTTTTAATTGATTGCAATTTTTTTTCGTTATCTATTTCATTTTTGTTTTTTTAAACCCACGTCTAACTTCCCCTAAGTTGGTTGTTTTCTTTTTTTTTTTTTCACTCTTTTTTTTTCGATACTTACCTCTTTATTTTTTTTTATTATTCCTTTTTGATATTAGGTTCTCTTTTTTTCTTTTTTCTTTTTTTTTAATTCATGTTTCCCTTACTCCTACTCCTTAATATGAGATCTCACGCTTTTTTTTTTCAAATCAATTCTTCTTTATTTATTTATTTTTATATAACAATTCTTCTTCTTTTTTTATAACAATTCTTTTTATTTTGAAATTGAAGAGAGGAAAAAAAAAACACTCATACTATAAAAACGATAACTTTTTATCCATATCCCTTAAATTTAGACACTACTACTCTCTTGTTGGTTTTCAAATTGCTAACCGTATCACCACAATTTGGTTGGATCATTTTTCTAAATGAAAACTCCCACATCCATCACTCTCATATCTCTCTCCCTTTTCTGCTTATTCCAAACCCATTTGTTTTCGCATAATCCGAGCTTATGTAAAGGAAGCAATTGTGGAGTTCAATGTCAATGAATCAATGAAGCGTTATGTTGTTGATTGAAATATAATTTTGTTTTCTTCAGATTGATGAATACTCCTGAACATCAAATCCTTTCATTCCAGAGGCTATGAGGAGCATTGAGATAGAGAGAGAGAGAGGGAGTCCATTGGATAAGATAGAAGAAATTTCTTACCACTGATAATTTTTGTTTGATGAACTATGTTTGCAACTTGTTGCTCATCTCTTTTATGATTCTTTTACATGTATAATTTTAATCATATATATACTTTTCCCCACTTTTTTAAAAACAAGATCAACAAATCTAAAATTTCCCTCTCTTAAATTTTTAAACATTCTTCATCTCCCTTCCACTTTTGCCATCTCTTTTAAGAAATATATGGGTGTTTCACATGAAATTGAAACTCTAGCACTCAAACTGGCTGTTGGCTGTCCGGTAGGTGTAGACACTCAATTTTGCACCCATAATTTAATCAAGGAGAATGACTTGAATGACCATCTATGTACCTCAAAAATCATGATTGCATTACATACATTAATTTGTTCTTGCATTACATGCATTAATTCATTCATTACATATCATAAAAATGATCTTCAGATTCTAACGGTCACAACGGTGTTTCCGGTTTTCAAATCAGGCCATCGAATTAAAAGATATCGCATGATCAAGTTTGCACGGTCAACATGCATTATGTCTAGGTAAAGTCGACCACACATGATTAGTTTAAATTAATTCTGATTGGTTAAGCCATTAAAATTAATTAAATAATTTTGTGATTGGTTAATAATTAGTGTTTAAAATAGGATTGCATGCATAGGAATAAAATGGATGATTGGATAATAATAAAATTGTGGATAATCTGAACTTTATCAAGATTTATTTTAGGGTATTTATCTACAAGATAATTGTTCTAAATAGCCTGAATTATCCTGAAAAGAGGTGAAAAATCATAAACGGAGGATGAAAACACGTCTAGGTACAAAGACCGGCCAAAAAACCCTAGGAGAGGAGTCCAACGGCACCCGAACACGAAAGAGTGTTTGGAGTCGAAAGGGCAATTCAGCACTTTTGGAGTGCCGAACAGTACTCTAAAAGGGCCTAATTTTCTCCTTGTGGGCTTTGGCCCAACGACCTTCGGGTGACGATAAGACACACCCTTTTCAATCTTTTCGCAAAAGGATGCGTCCAGATTCAAACCCTAATCGCCTATACCTATTTTTTAGAGCCCTTTGACCACTATAAATAGAGACTGAACCTCATAATTCATGACCTTTTTTTTTACGCTCTGAGAGGCACACGTTTTGAGGCTCTCAAATTGCTGATACTTGTTGATCTTCTCTGAGATTTGCTGCTTAAATTAGGGTTTTTAGGTTTCAAAGATAACTGAATAAGTTTCTTTGAACCCTAAAACATCCTCTCAAGAACAAGGAGTGCTCATGCAAGAGGTTGTTTTCAATCGCCCTCTCTTTTTTATGCTATCTCTTTATGGTGATGAATGTTTTATCCATAGCATGAATTGTTCATTTTTGTTTTGTTTAAAGCATGATTGTTTTTTTTATGTGATATGATTGTTATAATCTTTTCTTGAATGTCAATAATCTGCATGTGAGCAATTCTTTTTCTTAAAATAAAATAGATCTACATCTTTATTAGGTGTAGATCTAGATTTTTCTTGAAATAAAACAGATATACATCATTATTAGATGTAGATCTGATTTTTCTTCAATACAAAAACATATCTGCATCTTTCTTAAATGTAGATCTGAATTTTTCTCAAATAAAAATGGATCTGCACCTTTATGAGATGTAGATCTGAATTTTTCTCAATTAAAAACTGATTTGTATCTTTCTTAGATACAGATCTAATTTTTCTTTAATACATGTAGAATTTAAATAAAGAAAAAGATTAAACATGATTGTGTTTGTGTTTGTTTTCTTTAATTCATGTTGCATGAATTTAAATTATGAGTGAAACTCTCTTCTTAAAAAATCTTTTTCATTCTTTTTTTTTAACATATATAAACCAGCTCTGATTTTTCTGTTATCAAAGAAACATTTTTTATTATCTCAAAACAGATCTGATCTTATATAAATCCATAAAACCATTTTTTTTTTAGTTCTTAAAAAAACAGATTTGATACTTTTTTCAAACCAAAAGACTTTATTTTATGTAATAAAAACATATTTGAATTTTTATCTCCAAAAACCACTTTTTTTCTACATACTACAAAACAAAATCAATTTTTTTTTACCAATCAAAACATATCTGAATTTTTTTAAAACAAAAGAAGAGACTTCATTCATAAATAAATTTGTGTGATTTAATTTTAGTGTCACATGTTCAACATATCATTCATGACATGCATAAAAAAATACATTGGTCACAAGAGTCTAGAAGACTAGACTCTGTCTGGGCGGAATGAGTGTCTAACACCTTCCCATTCCATAACCTAGCTTCCGGATTTAGGTCTTTGGCTAAGTAGATCTAGCCTTGTCTTTACTTTTTTTTTTTTTTTTTGGTAGAATGTAATTAGGACAAAAGCCATGTATTTTTTGTAGATTGTAACTAGGACCCAAAGCTATGTAATTTTAAAGTTTTTCAAGATATGTAATTTCTTTTATTCAATTAATGAAGAGAACAATTCGGTCATGTATTTGTATATATTTAGTTTTTCTTATTTTTTGTATAAAAAAAAATAAGTGGCGACTCCATATCACTTACCCAAAAATAAAGGTGCCCTAAAAGGTACCCGAATCTCTTTTTTTGAGGGACACTTTTTTGTCGAGGTCTCTCACAGTAGGGAAGGGTACTCATTGCTTGATAAACAAAGCGTTCGGTTAGGAATTGATTTGGAATTGTCTCTATCTAAGGTTCTACCAATATTTGAATTCTATTCTTCTTCTCAAATTTAGATAACTAGAAAAGCAAAACTTTATCTTTTTTTTTTTTTTTTAATTTGTAACGGTATTTTTTTGGATAGTAAAATGTTATAGCTCTAAGTAAATGCTATTAAATGTTGCAATGATGTGATCAAGATAATTTGTGTTTTTTGGATACCAATACACACTAAGAAAGAAACTATTTTTAGGCTTCTGACGACACTAAGTATGTGTTTGGATAACACTGAAAGTTGCGGCTGCGTTTTCTATTTCACGTTTCGGAACTTTTTTTTTTTTTTTCAACGCATAAACAGTAAAATCACTATGCAAGAGACAATTATTACTGTTCACGAACTGTAGCACACTGTTTACGCACTGTAGCAGCACTGTTCATGCATTAAAAAAGATTAAAAATGGGTCCTACGGTACTATTTACACATTTAAAAATTATTTTGCTACAGTGTTTTCAGCAACAATCAGTTTTCAGCAACAATAAGTTGTATCCAAGCAGACCCTAGGTATCTTTTACCCATTGTGTTGAGTTTCTTGGTTTGGAAACTTATTCTAACAAATAGGTGTACTTATTACTTACTACTAATAATCTTATAACACAACCCCCCCCCCCCCCCCCCCCCCCCCCCAAAACCCCCCACACACCAAGAAAAAAAAAAAAAAAAAAAAAAAAAAAGCTAATAGGTGCAACTATGCAAGCTGATTATAAATGTGATTGCAGCTTCACTACTATACGGCCAATCTGCCATACATACAATCACATAATAGTGCTAGCCTCATACAAAATATTCACCAAGTAGCTGAAAGCATGAAACTTCTACTCCAAATTATTTCCGAAGTTTCATTTAGGATCAATTTTAAATTTCTAAATTCTATTAAGATCATTGAAGAATACCATATTCACAAATTATGCTTTAAATCCTAATATTTTATGCATGTATATTTATTTAATAACTTGGATTTCTACTATGATTTTTTTTTTTTTTTGGTAGTCCTCTTTTTTGGTTTTCCTTGGTTCTTAATCTTTTTATTTTTAGAGAACCTTGGTCCTTAATCTATCACATATTAATTTTATATGATCTTATGGATTATGTATTGTTGGCTTTTGATATTGAATACTTATAAGCACATGGGTCTTATGCTTACAACTGTTTTGGAGGGTTTTATTCCATAAATAATCAAATGGGTTATCTGAGCGCGTGCTTAGAGGCTCATCTATTTTTTGGGTAAGGGTTAATTTAGAACATTTATTATAATTTAATATTACTACATTTTCTGATCACAAAAAACACCTAGGGGTGCGATGAAAAATTATTTCACCACACATAATACTCATCACACCCCTAGGTTTTTTTTGTGATCGAAAAATGTAGTAATCCCAAATTATAATAAATACTCTAAATTAACCCTTACCCAAAAAATAGAAGAGCCTCTGAGAGGCTAGTTATTTAATAATAATATTACAATGTGGAGACAGAAAGGCCACAGCCTTGATTGCATATATATATATAAGTATTAGCCTTAACCCTTTTCTTTTGAGAAGGTAGTATTAGCCTTAACCTAGCTACAACTCCCACGTTATTATTATTTGCCATCTCTCCCTTCTCTAGTAAGGCAAAGCCACCACCGCGCACTCTTGGTGCGGTGGTCACTCCACAAGTGTAAATGCTTGTAAGGTGTGAGGGGTAAAAACCGAAGTTCAAGTCTCCAAGAAGGAGATTCACACACATATACATTTAAATTATGCTAGAGTAGAAATTTTATCATGTATCAAAAAAAAAAAAAAAAAGTAAGGCAAAGCCTCTTGCTTCAACAATTTTGCAAAATCTTTACTTCCTCCCTGAATTCTTTACGAAAATTTTACAAGCAGGTATGTGAAATTCCTCATATTCTTTCCATTTTTGCTTCTTTCTCTCCCAACTGTTTTCTTTTGTATTTTCATAATCTCCCTTTCTTTTGCAAAATCTTTACTTCCGACCCTAATTCTTTTACGAAATTCTCACAAGCGCAATTCCCCAGATTCTATCTATTTTTCGTTCTTTCTCTCATATATAACTGTTTTCTTTTGTATATTCTTTTCCATCCCAATTTTGTTTTCTGTATTTCTCTAAATAAAATTTGAAAGTTTTGTGTTTGATGTTTAATATTAGCAGAAATCCATAATCTAGTAATAGCTTGGTGTATATATATAGGACTTGACTTTTTTGTAGTATTTTTCTATATGAGCATAAGTCCAATTTCTTTTTCTTTTCACTACAAGAAATACGGGTATAGGTGGCGTTTTTTTTAGCGGCGTTTCTTAAAACGCCGCCATAAATGATATATTGCGACGTTTCAGACTAGGGCCGCTAAATAGTGAATGTATACCGACTTTTTTTAGAAAATGTCGATATGTGACAGATCAATAGCGGCGTTTCCTGAAACGTCGCAGAAAATGTAGTTTTAGTGGCATTTATTTGTCTTATAGCGACGTTTTCTATATGTTTTCCCAGAATTTTACTTTCCCGCACAAGTTTCCCACTTTTTCTTTTACTTTCCCACCTTTTTTTTTTTCAAAACTCTTTTTGCTTTTCTTCTTTCTCTTCATTCGACACTTTTCTTTTCTTTTCCCCTAGCTCTCTCTCCCTCTTCTCACTCTCCCCTCACACCGTCACCACCACTCTCAAGCCGCCACCACCTGACTCCACCGCACACCCTCACGCCGCCGCACTCCCTAACGCCGTCATCGACCTCCATACCCATTCCTAGTTGAGACTTTTGAGAGATTTTGAGGTATTATTTTCCAATCTCTTCCATAATATTCAGACTTCATGTTATTTATTTTCCATGAGATGAAGTTGTGCTAGAGTTTGAATTAAAAATGGATTTTGTTTTTCATATCAAATGGGTGTATTCTTGGGACACTTTGGTTTGACATGGACTGCTAGTTTATCCCTCTTTGATGCTAAGTTTCTGATCTGAAGGAAATAGCTATAAAAGATAAAGCCAAGAGAACTAGAGAGAAGATCTAGGAAATAGTGTTTGATTTTTTTTTTTTTTTTTTTGTTGTTGTTGTTGTTGAATGAGTTTTGAAAGTGTGAAAGAGTGTGTGGGTTTATATAAAGAGTAGACAGAGAACGAAGTTGCATGACCAGTGGTGGGAAAGTTATTATAACATTAATGTAAAATATAAAAAATTATATTAAAGAAGGGAGTGGAGCACGTTAATTTGGTGTGAGAGAGAGTTTTATTGGTGGACTGAAATTGGTCAAACAGAGAAGTAGTAAATAATTCTAGGGGAGTGGGGACATTTGGTTTCATTTTTAGGCTTGGTGGACAAACCAGTGTCCACAAAATTCTAAAAGAGAAGTGGGGACTTTTGGGTTATGATTTTTAATTGTTATTTTTATAACTTGAAAAGAAGCACCTGTAGGATCTAATATATGCAGACAACGTATAAAGTATGAACAGAAGAAACAACTACTTGGCTCCATTGCTAAAAGAAAACTAAGTGCTTTCCATGTCATATCCCTTTTTATTTCCTTTGTCAAAGTTATGTGTTTACTGTTTACGGGAATATATATATATATATTTGTCATGTTTAGTGTTGGACCTTATGGAAATTTAACTCATATGCAGGAATTTAGTTTAATTTGTCATTTTTTTTTTTTTTGCTAACTAGTTTAATAACTAATATTGTACATGTGTCTGGGATTTGGGTTGGTGTGTGTTTTCTTAATTTCTTTCTTTTTTTGAGAGTGAATATTTATGTGAAGGAGTTTATTTATTTATTTATTTTTATAGGAAATGTGAAGGAGTTTATATTTTTCCATCACCTTACAAATGATTTTCTTTAAGGCCGCTGTAGTCTGCAGCCTTTTTGAATTAACACTTTGACTAATGGAAAGCCTTGTGTGAGCTCCCATATATGACACAAATACTAGACTCAAATAACACCACACGTCAAAGCTTTTACAGGACACACACCAACTCTTTGACACTAGGATTTTCTTACTTTACTTTTTCACTCTACACACCTCACACACTAGCTTTTGGCTTCATACTACTTCACCTCACACACTTTACTACACACACTTTACTTCACCCAACTCTTCACTTCACATTACCTCACTTCACACGTCACAAGTCTCTCACACCTACAGCAAGTGGGAACCAAATAAGGTGCCTTTTATACTTGCTAAAGGTCGGTTACTCAACCAACATTAGAGTTTCTAGGCTATTCCTTCATTAGCAATAAAATATGTATTTCCCTATAGACTTCTAGGCTATTCTACAAACATGTGGCTGAGATTAACTTATGGAGAATGCTCTAGAGATTGTGTGAGAAGTCAATTTGAAAGTCATTTCATTTTTTTTTTTAAATCTTGAAATATTATTTTTATTTAATAACATCTTACTTTTCACAGTTACTTCTTGTTTCTTCCTTTGGCACACATCTATGAATTAACAAACCAATTTATCTTAGTGCACTATGGTGGTAATTATAGTAGCTACATGCATACGGTAAGCATTAAACTTTGTTGCTTGCTACTTCTTCACTGCAGTTTGTTTCAGTTGTTGTAACTTCTTTTTGAAACACATGATTGGCTTGCATAAAGACTTAAGAAAATGCTAACGAATGACATAAAGAGGTCAAATTGTAGTCTAATGCTAATTGATACCAATAGGTCTTTGATAATTATTAGTAATTATTACACAATACTTTAAATTTTCCGACCTGGTTATTAATACAATGTACGCATTCATGTCCATACCTAACGAGGTAGGCTGGGTTTGAAGTTTGATAATTGATATCCTATTCAACAATCCATCTCTTACCTACCAGTGCTACCACTCATTTAAAAAAAATTGAAGTACCATATATATATATATATATATATATATATATATATATTATTTAATATAAGAATTGAGGTGCCATTTGTTTTAAGTCCATTAGCAGGGTACCATTCAAAGTACTCATTTATTTTACAGGTTAAGTACTCATTTATTGTGATAAGCTTGGACTTTTTTTAGAAATGTGATTGCTTGGCTTGAGCATTGTAAGTAATTTTTGCTTAAAACTTTGTACTTGAAATGTTAATAATTGTGTTGGGGTGGATTGTTGAGTTTGAGCAAGCGGGTGGCTTGCATGGTGCTATAATGTGGTTTACATTCATATTGGAAGTGTTTACTTCTTCTTTTTTATAATTATATAAATTATGACTTCCAATATGTGATGGGCATGAATCAGTGTAAAAACATTGAAATTCATTTAATTGCTGAAATAAAAAGTTAGATGATTTTGTTTATAGAAGAAAATGAATACACTTGGCTCAAGCAGAAATTTTATGTTCAATTGGTTCTGAGCTAAACGTTAATTGAGAAGCAATGGGAAAATTGATATTTTTTTATTTTAATGACATTTATAGGTTTTCTAGGGAATCTAACACATGCAATGTGTGTGATATAAATTATGATGTAATCAATGGTATGGCTTTCAATAAGTAACGGCTATGAGGAAGAATGTAAAAGAATTGAAATTGATTTCGTTGCTCAAATCAAAAGTTAGATTAGTTTTTTTTTTTAAGAAGAAGAAGAAAAAAATCAATTGGACTTCATACTTGTAAGCATTCTATATTTGTGATTATGATAACTGTATTGGGAGGATTGTTGAGTTGGAGCAAGCGGGTGGCTTGCATAGTGCTATAAGGCGGTTTACATTCATATTGGAAGTGTTTATTATTTTTTGAAAATTTGGATGGATATTTTTGAGTTATATTTGTTGATTACTTTTTGGACTTTAATACTTGTAAGCATTTTATATTTGTGATTATGATAACTGTATTGGTGATTATGAGTTCTATGTGGTTTTGAATATGTTGTGTACTATATTTAAGTGAATGTGTAATTCTACTTCCATGGTTTTTACTTAAGTTTGTAGAGATAAAAGACTTAGTCCATTTGTGTGAATGGGGATATAGATAGACTTGATATGGTTTGTTTATTATATTTAAGATTATGTGTAATCTTATTTGCATGTTTATGAAACTAAGTGATTTTGAATTTGTTGTGTAAATGAAGATTTGAATAGAAATGGATATAAATCTTCTTTGCTTATTTTAGTTCTTGAAGGTATAAATGAAAAAGAAAGGTTTAGTTATACGTGACGTTTCGGTAAGGTCGTCACAACAAGCCTCTAATGAAGATGTGGATCATGAGTCACAACAAGAAATTGGCCAATCATCCACAGTTAGTCCATCAAATGCACCAAATCAAGGTATTTTATATATTTTTAAGATCATGTTTGTGATTATGGTTAATATTGTTTGACAAATATCCTATATTGCATGACAATGGCTTTTATTGTTTTAAAGCAATTACAGTTGTGCCGCTTCCAGTACGTGCTACTCGCGGTCCTAACAAGTACTCATTCATTTGGAATCTCCCTGAAAATCACAAGATTGAATTGTCATTAACTAGTTTAAATCAGCCAATTAAGACGGCAGGGAGGAACTTCACAGGTTGGTTGGGTACAATTGCACGAAAACCCCATTTGTGCCCAATTAAGTATAAGAATTTGACAAAAATGCCAGATGAATTTAGGGAACAAATATGGGATCTTGTTCAGGTATTTAGGAAGTTATAGACTATATGTGTATTATTCTATCTTGTACCGAGTTTTACACAAGTGTTTAGCTTGATATGGATTTCGCTAACTAAGCTATTGCATGTAGTCAAAATAGATTTTGCCTGAAGAGCCTGCTAGGTTGAAGGCAATGAAGATTATCGGTTATATGAAATAAATGTCATCATTCAATTATATTATATATAATTTTAGGCATATAATAAGGTTATCATCAAATTACACTCACACTAATGTAATTCTTCTAATATGATAACAAACTTGTTTTTTTTTACTGTCTCTAAAAAATTTACTGATTCATGTAGGTGGGAGTGGAGGTATCATTGATCATAAATAATGAAGCCAGAATCAAAGAGAGTTTCCAAAACTCACACTTACTCCCATGGCAGCAATTCTAAGCTGAAAAACAAAAAAAATGTTTTGACTGGACTGCACTAACGGCGGCCGTGTATGATGCAAAGGAAAAGGGTGCTGTTGGAGAAGTTGTAAGCTAAGGCAATATTAATGCTTCTTCTTCTTCTTCTGCAAATTCTACCTATGACTTCAGTAAGCTCTTGGAGGTAGTGCTTGGCATTCAAGAGGAAAAGAAGAACAACTACCATACAAATTAATAGGGCCACAGGCCACACATGACACAACTTGCGGAAATGCTTTTAATGCGAGAAAAATTGCAGAAACTATAATTTTTGTTGGTTGCAGTAGTAGTACTAGAGCTAGAACTCACTTCATGGCAATTCAGGAAAAAGTGATGGAGGCACTTTTGTAAGCCAAAGACCTTGGATTTCAAAGCATCTTTGTACTATCTCAGACAGCAAGGAGTGATGTTCAACATTAAAGGCATCTCCTAAAATTATTTTGTCTTAGTGTGTTTGGTAAGAGCGTTCACATCCAGGATGCAAATGCTAAATGCCATATGTTTCTTTTATTTAGTTTTTGTCTCTCAAAAACCTCCAACATTCAGAATTGTAAAAGTAAAGAATTGTAAATTTTTTTCCAATACGGCTACAGTGCCATCCTACTTTTGTGATGGCACTGCAGACAATTATATTTGTTTTTTAATCTTTTTTTAATCTTTCTCTCTCCTTTATGTCAGACTTCTCAACTCTCTCTTTCCTCATTTCGTCTCCCTCTCCCTCTACAAACTGCTCTCAACTCTCACTCTCTCTCTTTGTGCCGGTGGTTGGGCCTCCACGTCGGTGTGTGGGTCGTGGGTTAGTGGATCAGCGGGTTTGGAGCTCTGGGTTCTCTAAGTTTTTTTTTTTTTTTTTTTTTTTTGCTTTGACCGGTGCTTAAAAGAAGAGGTGAGTATGGCTGAAGTGGGTCATGGCTCTCTCAAGTCCGGTGTTATTGGGTTTTGTTGGTCGTCGGAGATCATCGGTGTTTGGGTCCGATATCGTCAATGTTTGGGTTCGATTTTGCTAGGTTTGGGTCCGGTGTTGATGGGTTTTGTTGGTCATCGAAAATCATTGGTGTTTGGGTCCGATTTTGAGGGTTTTGTTTTGGCGGTGGTGGGTGGTGGGTGATGGGCAGTGAGGCCTTCCTTGTATAATCTTTGATTTGAATATAATTCTCTTTGTTTTGAATCAATTTTGAATAATTGGTGTGTGATTTTGATTTTTTGTGTGTTGTAGATTTGGCATTGAGAGAGGCTGAATAAGATTATGGCTTCGGACTATTTCACCACCTCGCTAGAAATGAAGGCTCCGATGGAAGTTGCAGCTAGAAGAGAGATAAAAATTAGAGAAAGGAGAGAGATGGGAGAGAATAGATATGATTTTGGGATATATTATTTTATTGTGTAGAAATATTATTTTAATGTGTTGTATTGTAAAATAAAAGTTGGGATATTGGGAATATTGTAAAATGATATGGTATAATTGATAAAGTAGTTTTTTGAGATGGTAAAATAGGATAGGATACAATTTCCGGATGCGAATGCTCAAGGCCTTATTTGCCTCGAAAATACTTGTTCACCTCTGTTGGTTGCACCTAGAATTTTTGTAATTCTTAACTTGATGTAATCTTTGCAAGTACTAGGTTCATATGGTGTAATCTTTCCAAATCTTGACTTCTAAGTTACCATTTCAATGCATTTTGTTCATTTCTATATTTTGACAAATAACCTGAGAGATTGTGACCGGTTATTTGTCATTTTCACATGAATCTACCATTTTTTTCATCACTCACAATCTACTACATCAAAGTTGTAGCACAAAATGGTGTTATCCTAAATTTTTTTCTCATATTTTGATTTTGACCTTAATATTTGATTTTGGAGTAATGCCTTTGATAACATTTTTCGTACCAATTAAATTGGAAAACTTTTACTAGTTCTCAATTAAGTCCCTTATGTGTCTGGACTTTCTCTTGATTTTGATATGTGTTCCTTGCACTTATTGACCATCATAGCCATGTTGTTTTATGAACCTTAATCTTCATTTTACATGCAATAAGTTACCTAGGATAATCGTTGATGTGTTTTTTGTTCCTAAAATTCTATACGGGTTAATTTGTTTTGTTTTCCGGCCACAGTTTCACTACTAAGAAAGTATCAGTGGGTACTCTTATCCCAAATATTGAATAACTTGCACTCTCTAAGAGCATCCACATTGGTGAAGTTATTTTTTTAGCTATTTGGCACCACAAAAAGTTACTTTATCTATTTTCTCTATTCACTTTACAAAATATCTAGCATTAGTGGATTTATTTTAACTTTTAACACAATAAAATAATATAAACAACACAATAATATAATTACTACAATAAAATAATATATATCCACTGCCATAAACATCCACCACAACCATCATAACCACAACCTCCCTGCACATAGAAAATTCCCATACAAACATTTACAAGCTGAAAAAATAATAAGCACAACAATCAAATTATTAATACCATTTGACCCAACAAAACCCAATTTCAATTAACAATCAAATTATTAATATATCCTCTATTTTCTCAGTAACTAAACAAAAGGGTTGCATGACCCCAACCCAAATCCCCAATCTTTTTCCTCAACCTAGACCATCAAAAATCACCAATCACAAACAAAACTTCAAAAAATTTAGGATCTTTTGAATAACCCCAAAGCAGAATCAACAACAACATAAAAAAACACACACAAAGACAGCGATGTGGCGTGGCCTACGTGGGTCGGCGATGGCTGATTGCACAGAGAGCTTCAGTGAGAATAATGGATGAACGGAGCTGGGCTTCGAAGATGGGTGAGGAGGATGGTGTCGAAATGGGTCGGCTTGGGACTTGGGGCTTAGGACTTAGGTCGACGAGTTAGGTCGGCGAAAGGGGTGGGTCGGAGCTGGGCAAGTTAGCTGGGTCGGTGGCGGCGTGGGTCAAGGGAGTGGCCCGATGAGAGTTGAGCTTCGGGGTGGGCTGGCGGCGATGAGAGTTGAGAGAGATAAAGAGGTGAGAGTTAAGAGAGTAGAGAGAGAGGTGAGAGATCTAAACAGTCACGTAGAGGATAAGAAATTAAAAAAAAAAATCAATGAAATAATATTTTAATTGAGGGGGGAATACTTTTTTTTTATATAGCTTTGAGCTACATGCACAACCATATATAGATGTGCATTGTACCTGTGTAGGTAAAATATTTACCTATACCACCACCAATGTAGCACCTTTTTTGTATATGGTGGTGCTAAAAATAGTTTTTTAGCACCACCATTGTGGATGCTCTAAAACGAGGAGGCTATTTGCACAATTGAATTACTAGTGCCTAATGAAAAGTGAACCATAGAATTCAAGTAGCACAAACCTTAGAACTGGGTTGGAGCCAGCCATGAGCTATATATTCCGATCCGACCCACTACTAACATGTGATCTAGATTCCAGCATGCTCAAACTTGGGATGCTTCATGCTTGTACCCAAAACCTCAAAGCTCTTCCTCTCCTCCACCAATGTCTTTTTTTTTTTTTAATAATTCAATTGTTATAATAAGTGTGAGAGAGTTTCAAACCTTGGTTTTACTCATAAATGAGACCTAATAGTTCCACTTAACTAACTAAAAGGTTCTTAATTCCCCAACCCATGTCAAAAGATGTATCATGTGTCAAATTCTAATTCCATTTAAAAGTAATAATTTTCAATCTAGTTTGTAAGAAGATATCTTATCTTTGTTGTGCAATGGTCAAGTGCAAGTTATATAATTGTTAACCTTAACATTGATTTGGATGGAAAATTGCTAATTAGCACAAATAGTCTAATTAGGGTGTTTTTTTTATTATTTCTCAAAGTATGGGGGTGCACATTGCAAGTACGTACATAATTTAGGGTTGATATTTGCATTTAACCTAGAAATAAAATTTATAATACTTCCTCCGTCTCAATTTTTTTGTCCTGTTTGAAAAGTCAAACTTTTTAAGGGAACATCATTTATTGTCTTGTCTACCTTTTAAAAATGTATAAGTTTCCAAAAATATTCTTAAAAAAATTTATTAAAAAATTGAATTAGTAAATTAATAGGGGTATAATAGGAACATTAGTAAATTAATGACTTTTATTTTTAGAAACAGGACAATATTTTGGGACATCTCAAAATGAAATAGAGAACAAAAAAAATGGGACGGAGGGAGTAGCATTTAATGGAGATATCAAAGAAAGCAAGAAGCAAAGAAGAAAAATAGTTTGAGAAGGAGGAAGTAAAAATTTTTCAGGCTCAAATTACATTCACCAACCAAAATTGTTGAAACAAATTTTTTTTTTTTTTTTTGAGAAACAATTGAAGTGGCTGATACAGGCCGAAACAATTTGATATTTTAATTAGTATGTTTCTAGGGGCTCATTTATAACGGTTTAATAACTAAAATGAAAATTTCCAGCCATATTGTTCATTACAATACAAAATTTAGATTTGGTTTAAATGCAGTTATAGTCTACAACTTCACTATTCCAGTCCACACGTACCAATGTTAGTACTAAATAAATTCTTGGTGGCCAAAATGCTGGTTACGAAACTTGAATCAACATATCATAAAACCATATTCTCCAAAAAGATATCATAAAATAACATTAAGCTTAACAACTACTAAGAGCATCTCCAAGAGTATCGGTATCTGGGTATATTAGCTAAAATTTGGAGAATTTGTGTACTATTTATGCTCCAACAAATTTGGTAAACCTGATTTTTTTTTTTTTTTTTGTGACTCATGAATAGTAGCTCATCAAGTCTGATGGGCTACTGTTCATTCTTCAAATTCTTTTTTTCTATTATAATAATTAGGTGTTGAATAAAAAAATGTTGAAAGATATGTAGTTGTTAAAAAATGAATAAATAATATTTAAATAAGATAGAGAATCTGTTTAAATGTGTATTTGAAAAAGTGGGTACATAAAAGTAAAAGTCACTATTTATTTTTTTTTTTTTATACAAGATAGAATTCTACTCTAGTCTAATCTAAGTGTATATGTGTGTGAAGCTCCCTCCCGGAGACTTGAACTCTGGTCCTTGCCCTCCACACTCTACAAGCACTTATACTTGTAGAGTGATCATCGCACCAAAGGTGTGCGGTGGTCACTATTTATTCTTTAAACAGTAAAAAATTTGATGAATCTGTTAAAAATGCTTTAAATTAACGCTCCATTCAAAACCCAGACCATTTTCGATGCAAATCTTCTTCGGGATCTTTTGCTAGGAAGAGTATTTTAAAGGTGAGGAAGGTGATTTTATTGGGAGCAAAATGGTGAGTGGGTAATGGTTTATCTATTCGGGTTTTCGAAGATAGTTGGCTGAAACAGGTTTTTGGTCGAGTATATGGAAGTTACAAGTGCCGGGAAAGGTGAAGCATTTCCTATGGAAAGCTTGCTTGAACGGTTTGCCAACAAAACAAAGCTTGATGAAGAGGATGGTGCTATCCGATCCGGTGTGTCATCTCTGCCGCACTTGCACTGAAGACACAATGCATGCTTTGTGGGGCTGTGTGGCTGCTAAACAAGTTTGGAGCAAGGAATTTAATTGGGTAAATCAGTTTGAAGCTTCCCAAGGTTTATTCCTTGATCTGGTGGCTCAGATAATGTCAAAACCAAGGGTGAGTGAACTGTTCGCGACAACGGCTTGGTTCATTTGGTCACACCATAACAAAACCAGGTTGCAGGAAAACTCTTTACCTCTTAGCAAAATCGGTGATGAAGCCTGCAAATTTCTCCAGCTCTTCCAGACCAGTCGTGACAAACCACGGACTATCAAGCAAAGTCGGAGCCGTAAATGGTTACCACCAAAACCAGGATAAACTCAACTTCAACGTCACAATGTTCACTGAAGGAGAGGATACTAGTCTCGGCAGGGCCGGTCTTTCAGAGGCCTAAAGCTAAATCTTCAAAAAGGAGGCTTTTATGTTATTAAAATGATATTTAAATTGCATTTTATGTAAAAAATTTAAAAAAAATTTAATATGATTTTTTGAAAAAATGTTAAAATTATAACAAATTTTACTATAAATTTGTGTTGTAATGAATGTGATCAATAACATGAGGCTTATAAAAATACTAAAAATATTATAAAGTTTATAACATGAGAATTACAAAGATATATCATCAATCACAAATATTAATTCAAAAATGCATTCAATAGTTTGTTAAAATTCATCTATCATATTCATTGTCACATCAAATTATAAAAATTATAGAGACCACCATATACCCTTGGTGCAATGATTACTCCACAAGTATAAGTTCTTGTGGGGTGTGGAGGGCGATGATCGAGATTTAAGTCTCTAGAAGAGAATTTCACACACATATATACTTCGATTAAGTTAGAGTAGAATTTTTATCTTGTATAAAAATAATTAAATAAATAAAAATTATGTACTAAAATTTATAGTATTTTTAATATTTTCTTATTTGAATTACTTATGATTAGTAACACGTCTATTTATAAGACCTTGTTAGGTTCTAAAGGTTTAGGAATTTATGTATTTAGAACTCTAATTTGTAATATTGGCAAACCATGATCAAAACAACATGTTTAGACTTGTTAAAGTATGCTCAAAGTTGATTAATTATTGTAAAGTTGGAATCGAGAGACTGTAGATGCATTGGGGCATTTCGGTCTGGCTCGATCGATCGAATATTCTTCGATCGATCGAAAATCAATCAGATTGCGTTTTTCTGCAGTTTTCCAACTCAGCCCTAACTCTTTAAAACGTTTAGGGTTTTTATGTTTTTGCCCTAGGTATATAAGGCAAAACCCTAGCCACGTTTTTAGAGTTGCTTCAGTTGTATTGTTGCTCATACATTGCTGTTTTGTATAAATCTCTTGTGAGATCTAGAGGAGCTTTCCTTTACACAAAGCTTAGAGTTTTCTAGATGGAGATTACTTCAACATCTTGATGATCAACTTGGTTGCTGCCTTTGAAACTTAAAAGAATATCAAGCGTGGGTGCTTGTAGCTGATTGAAGAATTCAAGAAAGAAGGAGTCCGTGGATTCGGAGCTTGCACGGGGTCGTGTCAGTAAGTTCTACTGGTAGGTAGCATTAGGAAGTCGAGCAGGGAGCTTGTAAGTCCTTTTGTAAGAACTTCAATTCTTTCATAGTGAATTCAGTTTTGCCTTGAGGATCGGTGGGTAAAATCCTCCCCAGGTTTTTTACCGGTTTGGTTTTCCTGGGTGATCATATCTTGTGTTTTTTATTATTCCGCTGCTATATATTTTCATGATATGATTGTTTGATTGTTTTAACCTAGATTTGCTTAATTTGACTAAGTAACAACTTGGCTAATTAACTAGGCTACTCAATCTGGTTGTGTGTTAAGGGGTCTAAAACCGTTCAAGTGGTATCAGAGCGGGTAGCTCTTTTTGTCTGAGATTTTTTATCTCTGAGCTGATCCTTGACCCCTGTTGTCATGGAGCATGGACACTCTCTTTTTGTTCCTCCTCACTTTGATGGGAACAACTATGCTTATTGGAAAGTAAGGATGAAAGCATTCCTGAAATCCATTGATGAGAGAGTTTGGAATTCCGTTGAATACGGATGGCAGAAGCCCGCTACTCCTGTGAGTGAGTGGCAAACTTCTGAAAAAGAAGCTGCAGGCTTCAATAGCAAAGCTATGAATGCCATCTTCAATGCTATTTCAATGGAGGAATTTAAGAGGATCTCAAATGTTGAGGTTGCTCATACTGCTTGGAAAATCCTCCAAACTGTGCATGAAGGCACAAAGGCAGTTAAGATAAACAAACTGCAGCAATTAACTTCTAGGTTTGAGAGCATTAGGATGTCTGATGATGAATCCTTTGATGAATTTTATGCCAAATTGAATGATATTGTTAATTCTGCTTTTAACTTGGGTGAAATCTATGATCAACTTAAAATTGTTAGGAAGATACTTAGATCGTTAACTGAAGACTTTAGACCCAAAGTGACTGCCATTACTGAGAGCAAGGATGTGGACTCCATCCCTGTTGATGAGCTTGTAGGATCTCTTCAGTCCTATGAGTCTGACTTACCCAAAACAAACAAATCTAAATCAATGGCTCTTAAATCTGTTGATGATGTTGAGGCTGGTGGATTTGATGATGAGCTCTCTGCTACAGAGATAGCTTACCTTGCCAAGAATTTTAGAAATTTTCTGAGAAATACAAATAGAAGGGCAAGAGGTACAAACATTGTTGAACCTAGAAACTTTAGGAAGAATGATCCCACTAAGGTTAATAACTTTGAAAAACCTAGAGAAAGAGTAGGTCAATCTTCAAACAATTCTTTGGGTGCTCAGTGTTTTGGTTGTCAAGGTTATGGTCATGTTAAATCTGAATGTCCTACATTCTTGAAAAATAAGGGTAAAGCTATAGCTGTAACCCTTAGTGATAATGAGGTTTCTGATGATGAGTCTGAATGTGACGAGGATGGAAACTTCATTGCTTTCACTGCTACTGCAGTAGTCAATGAAAGCATATCTGCTGAGGAGAACCCTTCTGATGGGGAACTCTCTGAGGATGCAGATTTTCAAGAGGCCTATAATAAACTTTGCAAAGTTGCTGCAAAAGATGCTATGAATGTTGAACTTGGCCTGAAGAAAATTGATTCTCTTGAGCTTGAAAAGAAAAATTTGCTTGTTAAATTATTTGATGCTAATGATCTTCTGAACCATGTGAAATCTGAGAACATGCTTTTACTTGATAAAGTTAAAACTTTAGAACATGATTTATCTGTTGCTAGAACTGCTAGTTCTAAACTTGATCACATGCTGAATGTTCAAAAGTATCATTCTGATAAATTTGGGATAGGATATGTTGAAAGCATCTCTGTGTCTACTCCACATACCACGAACTTTGTTCCTGCTTCTTCTTCTGAACCTTCTGTGAGTGAGGTTGTGAGTGAAACTGTCAAACCACCTGTGAGTGAGGTAGTCAACCTGTAGAAGTTTCACCTCCTAAGAAGATTAGGGTTGATTTGAGAGAAACTAAACCTACCCTATCTAAGGACAAGATGCATGATAAACCTGTTTGGGTTTGTCATTATTGTGGAAAGTCTGGACACATTCGTCCTAACTGTTACAAGCTTCAAGCTGCTAAGAGAGCAACTAAACCAAAGGTGCCTGTGCCTTAAGCACAAGATCCAATGGCACTTATTGGTGAATTGGTAAAGGTGTTGAACCTTTATTCCAATCTTGGAGTTGGAAATCACTCGAATATGAATAAGAACTCCAATGCTCGTGGTGCATCTAAAAGGTTTTGGATGCAAAAGACTCGACCTAATTGAGTCTTTCTGACATGGTCCTTGTGCTTCATTGCTCATTCCTCTGTGACCATTGTTCTTTGGTTTTCTGTGTTTCTGTTGTTTTGTTTCTAGGATTTGCATTGTATTACATTCATGCATTTCATTCTAGGATTTATTTGTTTTCCCTTAATAATAATAATAAAAAAAAAATAAAAAAAAAAAAAGGAGAACAGGAGAAAGCAAAAATTTGTTTGACATTATGTTTCTTGGTTTTTGAAAACAAGGTTGGTCAATTTATTTACACATATCATGTCTTATGTACCTTGTTTAGCTTTGATAAGCTTATATATTGCACTTGACTAGTTGAAACTTTGTAGTGCATGTTGTGTGGGAAAGATGTTTATGGTGTTTATCACTTTGTCTTAATCTTGAAGTCACATGTTATTTGACTGTCGGACTTGGTCCTTTTGAGAAATGCATAAATAACCATCTCACCACTGTTCACTAGCCAATCATGAACACCTTAGTACATATCATAAGATTTTGTGCTCGAGAAAGTGTAGCACATGCACAAAAAGAACATAAGGTGATGCCATCTCACATAATTACAATTGGTGTGTACCATTCGGCTTGATGCCATTTCACATAATTTATTTCACATTATAATGGGGAAAAATACAAGAAACTTACATGATTGCAAGCTTTTGTTCTAGAAGATGTGGGAGTTATAGGATGTAACTCTTTAGGTGATAGTCTCTTTTGAATTCTATGTGATGAATTTTGTAGACTTTGTGATTGATTGCTATTCACATATCACCTCACATGTTTCTCAAAGTTTTTGCTAGTTGCACACACTACACAAGTTACTCTTTGCTAAACTTTGTACATGTTATTGTGTGTGTTTTTGGTCTGACCAACCAAGTTTGAAAATACTTTGAGAATTATGCAAAACATTTTTTTTGCTTGAGAATTTGAAAGGAAGAATGGCTGAAATTATCTTTGAAGAAATTGGGATTAAAATTTGGGTTTTTGAAAAAGCATTCCATCTCATACTCATGCATTTTGTTTCTGTAATTTAATGCTTTGAGGAGTTATTTTCAAAATATGGTTTGTGTTTTTCAAAACTGTGATTTTTCTCAAAATTTTGTGAGCCTCTGCCCATTTCGATCGATCCAGTCTGATTTTCGATCAATCGAAAAAGTGCTTTAATTTGTCTCAAAATGACTGTTTGATTCGATCGATCGAATGTATTTTTCGATCAATCGAAAGTCGCGAATCAGGTTTTTAAAAACACTGTTCTTGACTTTTTCAAACACTTTTTCAAAAGTTTTTCAAAGACTTTTCTCTCTCTCCGACTTGGCAAGCTCAACTATTCCAATTTTTTGTCGTTTTCCTCCGGATTTTTTGCAAGAAATCTCTTTCCTCAAGCCGGTATGTCTATCTTACCCCTCCTTTTTGAGTTTATTTACATATTTCATGCATTGTTCATGCATTTATGCTCAAAATTTCGGACCCTTTTCTTTTTGGGTTTGTTGTTGATTTAGGCCCAATTTTGTGTAATTGATTAATGGGTTTTTGTGGGGACACACTATAAACATGTTCTTAATGGTTTAATTTGATCAATTTTGGGTTTTGTGAAAAATTTAAAATTCTAGGGTTTCTAATTTATCCAATTTGGGGATTTTGTTCAATTAAGGTTCAAGTGATGAAATTGGCTTGTTGTATTGGTGAAATTGGTTATTATAATCTGTTTTCAACCTTGTGTAATGATCAATTCATCAAATTTGTTGCAAAATTTTACAAGTGGTTTTCAAATTTTTAGGGTTTTTGTTAGAAATTCTATGTTCGAGCCAATTTTGTGTAATTGAACTTAATTTGAACTGTGTTTACTGCATTAGTTCATGCATCACATCATTGTTATTGTTCATGCATCATATAGATTTTTGTTCTATATTTTTTTTGTGCTAATTTGTAGTCTGCCCTTGGTTTTGTTTTCTTTTGTTCTTTTGGTTTTCACTTTGTGTCTCTGTCCTTTCCTTAGCACTATGCCTAGGAAGACTAGAGCCCGTAGGACTGTTTCCTCACCTTCTCCTTCACCCCCTCCCTCCTTTGACCGTGAGAAGTTTTCGAGTGAGAAAAAACCAAGAGATTTATGAGAAGCTAAACGTTAGGAGAAAGATTTGGGCTGAGCGTTCTGTTCACTTAAATGAACTTGATCCTGCCATTAGGGCAAACTTTGAGCGCAGGGGCTGGTTACCCTAGGTGGATATTTCTGATCCTCCTCCACCTTCTGCCTTGATTAGAGAGTTCTACTCGAACATCTCTATCCGCATCTATGATTCCAACACTTTAGTAAAGAGTTGGATACGAGGCGTAGAGTACTCCATTACTCCCAAGGTAGTGGTTGATGCTCTAGGGGTACCTTTGGTCCAGAATCCTGTCTATCCTTATGATGTGTCTCCCGAGATTAGTGATGTCTTGTCTTACATCACTGGGACTACTGTCCAGTGGGGTTCTGATCCTCGGATCACTTCTGCTGAGCTCTCCGGGCTGCACTATTTGTTCTTTAGGATAGCCTGTCATTCTATCTGGCCCATCTCTCATGTTCACACCATTCCTCTTGAGAGGTGTGTATTTTTGTACGCTCTGGTTACTGATGCTCCTATTAGTTTTCCCCATCTTTTTCTTCGTTCTTTGAACGATGTTTATAGGAGTTCATCTTCTACTCATGCTCTTGTTCATCCTATTTTCATTCATAGGATTCTCCTTTATCTTGATCTTGGTGGCTTCCCTTCCTCTGAGCCCGTTCATGTGTTAGCTCCTATAGGTGCGTCTTTTCTTAGACAGAGGGCTGCTCATCTTCGAGTTGGCTCTAAACACCCTAGGTCTGAGCCGTCTAGTAGCGCACCTCCTCCTTCTTCTTCTACAGGTCTTGCTGGTGAGGATGTTCCTGATCCAGTTGGTGATGATGCTGCTGCTGCTGATGTTCCTCCACCTCCTTCGACCGACTTTGATGTTCGTCGTACCCTGGAGACTGTCATGACCGTTCAGGCGGCTCATGGTCAGATTTTGGTGGACTTGCTAGATGAGTTTCGTGCTCTACGAGCCGACTTTGCGCGTCTTCATTCACCCTCACCACCTCCTTTTGATGGCGACTTGTGATTGCCCTTTGGCATTCCGTCACAAAAATGGGGAGTGGAGTTTTGACTTGTAGAGGAGTTTTTGTTGTTAGGGGGAGACTTTTTGTTACTTTTTGTTGTTGAGGAGCTTATGGAGTTTTTAGATTGTATCTAGGTGCTTCACTTTGTATATCATTTTTAGGGATATTCATGTTAGGGGGAGTAACATTGATTGATATACATGTTATATTCATTGATTCTTGTTGTTTTGTGATTCACTGCTTATTGACTTATATTTATGAGTTGTTCATTTATATATGTCTTTATTTTGTGTTGTGTGAATCTTACAAGAATGTTATACCTGTTGTTTTACTCTTTTCTGTCACACATGCGTTTATGCGTTTGTTGAGTATTTCAGGAATATACAGGTTGATTCAACAAATCTGTTGTCTACACTTGCAACCGATGGATAGTAGTTAGGTTTGAATTTGAGTTTATGAGCATTATTTTTGTAAAGGGCTTTTTACTCGTAAACTTTGAGCTTTTAATTAGGGTTTTGTCACGGATTGCCAAAGGGGGAGTTTGTTAGGTTCTAAAGGTTTAGGAATTTACGTATTTAGAACTCTAATTTGTAATATTGGCAAACCATGATCAAAACAACATGTTTAGACTTGTTAAAGTATGCTCAAAGTTGACTAATTATTGTAAAGTTGGAATCGAGAGACTGTAGATGCATTGGGGCATTTCGGTCTGGCTCGATCGATCGAAGAATAGATTCGATCGATCGAAAATCGATCAGATTGCGTTTTTCTGCAGTTTTCCAACTCAGCCCTAACTCTTTAAAACGTTTAAGGTTTTTATGTTTTTGCCCTAGGTATATAAGGCAAAACCCTAGCCACGTTTTTAGAGTTGCTTCAGTTGTATTGTTGCTCATACATTGCTGTTTTGTGTAAATCTCTTGTGAGATTTAGAGGAGCTTTCCTTTACACAAAACTTAGGGTTTTCTAGATGGAGATTACTTCAACATCTTGATGATCAACTTGGTTGCTGCATTTGAAGCTTAAAAGAATATCAAGCGTGGGTGCTTGTAGCTGATTGAAGAATTCAAGAAAGAAGGAGTCCGTAGATTCGGAGCTTGCACGGGGTCGTGTCAGTAAGTTCTACTGGTAGGTAGCATTAGGAAGTCGAGCAGGGAGCTTGTAAGTCATTTTGTAAGAACTTCAATTCTTTCATAGTGAATTCAGTTTTGCCTTGAAGATCGGTGGGTAAAATCTTCCCCAGGTTTTTTACCGGTTTGGTTTTCCTGGATGATCATATCTTGTGTTTTTTATTATTCCGCTGCTATATATTTTCATGATATGATTGTTTGATTGTTTTAACCTAGATTTGCTTAATTTGACTAAGTAACAACTTGGCTAATTAACTAGGCTACTCAATCTGGTTGTGTGTTAAGGGGTCTAAAACCGTTCAGACCTATTTATTTAAATTTGTCTTATTTCTATCTCTAGGATTACTTAATTCTTTGACCTTCTTAATAGTGAAAAAAGATGTAAATTAAAATGTTTTAATATCTCCCAAAAACATTTATATATAAAAAATATTTTTTTAAAAAAAATTGCCCCCAAATTTGGGGCCTTCTCTAGTAAGGGGACCCTAGGCAATGGCCTAATTGGCCTAAGCCTAGGGCCAGCCTTGAGTCTCGGCATTGTGGTAAGGAATTCAGCAGGGCAAATTCTTGCTTCTATGGCTGAAAAAATTAAAAAACCACATTCAATGGAATGCTTGGAGATGCTAGCAGCGAGAAGGGTTGTGATTTTTGCAAAAGAACTTGGTTTACAGCAGGCTCACTTTGAAGGTGATTCAGAGACTATTATCAAGGCTTTACAAAAGGGTGATATGCTATTTTCATCTTTTGGCCATATTGTTAGGGAAATTCAATTTCATGGTAGCTCCTTGAGTAGTTTTTCTCTCTCTTATATTGTTAGGCAAGACAATGTCGTGACTCATGCCTTAGCTCGGAGAGCATGACTGTCTTTTTCTTTGTTAGTTTGGATGAAGTCTGTCCCATCTGATGTTAGTGCTTCTGTTTATATGCTGATTTACCAGCTTCTTAATAAAATTCAAAGTACTATCTTTTTTTTCAAATAAATAAATAACCCTTGACATTTAATATCTCAAGTCAAGGTTTTTCTTAAGTATTTGTCTCTCGTTTTAAGTAAGTCATCCAATCTTACAAAACTACCCCTTAGTCCCACTTTGTGATACATCCTCATCAAGAAGAAGGTATTTCATGCCTCGAATATATTAATCATCATTTTAATAGTTTGCGAGCCTTATACAGTTGTGAGAAAGTATTTGTGCTATGTTTTTGCTGAAAGTATTTTCCTCATTTTTGGGTGTTTGCCTATTTGGCCCAGCTTAAAATGTTGGTCAAATTGAAAATAATTTTAGATTAAAAGTAAAATCACACTCATTGACGCCCTTGAGAAAAATGTAAAACAATTTCCCTCATTCTCATAACAAATACCCCCCCCCCCCCCCCCCCCCCCCCCCCCCCCCACAACAAACTTTGCTATCCTCACATCTCTCTCTTCCAAATTGTTTCTTTTCTCTACTTTGGGTTGCCGTTGCTTGGGTGGGGCTATGAAGACAAGTTTGGTAGCCGCATGGGTCAATGATGGTAAGCTTTGATAGGTGTGGGAGTTGAATTTGCTAGACCTGGATGGTTAAGCTTTATGGCCGAATACAGATGATTTTGATATCGTGGACTTGTTGATATTTTTGTATGTTTTCATTATGTTTCGTACAAACCAAACACTTTCCGAAGAATTTTTCAAAATGCACCCATTCCTATGTTGTTTCGTGAATATTATAATAACATACTCTATTGCTTTGCCACAAGCTTTCTTTCTAATTAAAAGGTGTGGATAAAAGTCATAGAACCACGAACTCTTTAACTCATGAAACATAGACTAGCCCCTAAACAAATTTGACAAATTATCAAACTTTGTACATAGCATCTACTATCAATTGATTGATGATGATATAAGAAAAGAGACTCATTGTTTGGGCATCATTTGTACTAAATTAACGTAACAATCATTAATGCTCACCATAATTATTGGTAATCTCTACAATAATTTTTGAGAAAAAGCATAGAATAATACAATACCATAAAGAGAGTAGTATCTTTGACCTTTTGACTTACCGACCCTACTCTCTAATAAAGAAGAAGAGCATGACCCAGTTGCCCGTGTCGTCACAAATCCAAGACCCAAGTAATGGAAACTTGAAAACGCGTGGGAAACCAACCCAAAAGACCTTAGCAAGAGTTTGGCAAAAACAAAAAATGGGGTTCATCAATATTAGTAGTCAATTCACGTAATAATAGAAGAGATCTCGAGGGATACGATTTGGTATCAGCTATTGTTAATATGTGGAGAGCAAAGCTGATAGAGATGAGGTTGGGTTAGCTAGGTGCTGCTGCTGTGCTCAGAGAAACTGTTGGGTGGCTGCCTTTACGTCGTTGGCTGCTGCTGCAACATGTAGCGCTGCTGCTGCTGCTGATTCTGCTGCATGATGATGTTATATGCGTACGGCCACACGCCAGCATCGAACCCATCTCTATCTCCCTCTTTCTCTGTACCCTCACAATCTCACCTCACCACCACCTACTGCCAAGTAGCAACATATCTCTCTTTGCTAATTTTAGTGTCTCTTGCCCATTTTCAAAGTTACCCTTTAACATTTCTCACTTGTCTTCTTTGTTTAATTTTTGGCTAAAATGTAAAACTTATTTTTTATATTTTATCAAAATTTATTTTAATCTTTTGATTTTGCTTTCGTTTATTTTAGTATTCTAATTTTCAAGTTTATTAAATTAAAAAAATTCAATTTAATGATTGAAAAGTATTTTTCATATTTTTTTTCAAAAAAATTTAACAAAAGTTGACAAACATACCTTAATTAAATAAATCTGAAACTTAGAAGACTGAAATGAATATGAGCAAAGTTAAATGATTGAAATAAATTCTAAAAAAACTTAGAGATATGTTTTATATTTTAGCTTTAATTTTTTTAGTATATTCTAAGTAAATATGTGTGTGAGATTTTCTTTTAAAAATTTAAACCCCAGCCACCTACTGCCAAGTAGCAACTTATATCTCTTTGCTAACTTTACTGTCTCTTGCCTATTTCTAAAGCTCCCCCCCCCCCCCCCTCTCACACTTCTAACTTTCCTTCTTTATTTAATTTTTTTAGTCTAATTTAAGTAAATATGTGTATAAAATTTCTTTTTGAAGACTTAAATCTCGACCCTTACCCCTACCTCATAAAAATTTTGTATTTGTAAAATGACTATCATGCAAAGTATGTAAGATAAACCTAAAACTCTGAGTCTAGTGGTCAAGCACCTCATTCGCTTCACCTTAATTAGCGCATGAATTCGAGTTGTGTGAAACGCATTAGTATTAAAATTAGTGAGGCCATCTAGCATGGGGGTAGAAAATGACTCGCGCTCTAGATTTCACTTTTTTTTCAACCAAAAAAATAATTATTGAGGAACTTGCATAGGTTTATGCAAAATAGCTTAAGAGCAAAATTTTTCCTAATTAATATTAAAAATCACCTCATCAACTTTATGTAAATTCTACAAAATTCATCCAAAGCTACAATAATTATACTAAACTAATTTACACTAATACTATTCATTAACATTTTAGTTTTTTTTTTCATTTTTTTAAGGAAAAAAAAAATGTGAATGGTAGTTGTGATATTTGAAAAGAGAGAAACTATTAAAAAAATTCGATATTTTATTGAAATAAAGTTTAAAATATATAATATGATGGTTTTGAAAAGTAGTTAAAAAAATAAATAAAAAAATAAAAAAACTTTTAAAAAGAAGAAGCGGAAGAGGGTAAAAGAAACATGAATTTTTGTGAGGTGACATGAGTGCTGACAATGGGCATGCCTTTTCTCAAGAGCATTGATTATTTCATTTATTTGATAGCCCCTAAACAATGGTTCTGCACGGACTAGAATTACAAGCCAAGTTGTGGGAGTTACCATTTTAACATGTTGGATGAGGTTTCCCGCGAGGAATTCCTGACACTTTCAATAAAATAGCAAATAATTGTTTGGCCTAAAATATTTACTCAACCATAAACTTAAAGTTCCAATTTTTTTTTTCTCTAATAGAATTAAAAAAGTGAGAGTTCCCTACTTCAGTACCCATGTTAAAAAAAAAAAAAAAAAAAGGGGGGGTAAATTAGCTTCACTTTTAGAACAAGTCTGTGTTTGGAGAAGATTGAAATCCAACTTATTTTTTTAGTACCACAAAATTTATGTACAACTTTTTAAATTTTACTTTTTTTTTTTCTTAGATAAAAATGTATTTTTACTCGCTTATTATTTTAAGCAAAAATAAAGAAATGCATTTTCTCTTTTTGAGACGCGGCTTCTACATAATTTTTTTTATAGAAAAAAATCTACATAATTTTTTCTATCTCTCTCTCTCTCTTTTTTTGTGATATATAACGTCTACATCAGCAAGCATATTAATCCAAAGCTGTACATGCTCGTATAAAGAACAGAAAAAAGACAAATTTCAGCAAAAGAAATGATAACGACATGAGAGATAAATTTCAACCACGAGGGCCATCTCTAAATAAACAAATTGTTCATCTCTAGCAGAGCTGTACGAAATAGCTAGCATGTTTAAAGGAAATTTTTACTATGCTAACAATGACATTCCAACCCTTGGCTCATCACCTATATTATGGCAATTCTATATCTTAGTTTGAAATAATTAATATAATTATAGAAATATTTGCTTTGTATTAGTAATAACACAATTTTTAATAAGAATATTTAATTACTTTTTAAAGTGTAGAAATTTGAAATTTTATATGTCAAAAGGAAAAAAAAAAGATATTTAAATGAAGTCAGAAGGAAAAATGTTTTCCATCAAGAATAACAAAATTATTTGTGTCGCAATAGAACAAATTAAAGTCTTAAATCATTAATTTATATGGTTCTTTGGCCTATTAACATATCCATCTCTATTATTACTGTTGGAAAAATTATCTTATAATACAATTTTATACAATGTCTCCCTCACATGTGAGACCTATTAAACGTGAAAGGAACACTTTACTTTCTCCTATGACTATCGGATATACTTCATGGCTTCATGCATGTGTGTTCACACTCTTCACTTTTCAGTCTTCACCTAGGAACAGAATATTTGTCAACTAATAAAAATGCAACTAGCTAGTTGTATAGACAAACGAGTGCCATGTCTAGATATAGGTAAATCGGGGTTCATGACTCTGAAGTTGAATATGAGCAAGGCTTACGATCGTGTTGAGTGGCTTTTCCTTGAGAAGATTATGAAAAAGATGGGCTTTGATGACAAATGGGTGGCGTTATTGATGGAATGCATTACCACGGTAAGCTACTCTATTATGATAAACGGAGAGCCTACTAACGTAATCCGCCCATCGCGTGGCATCAGACAGGGGGATCCTCTCTCCCCCTATCTGTTCCTACTGTGTACTGAAGGCCTCCATAATCTATTACACCAAGCGGCTGTTACGGGGCATATTCATGGGGTCTCCATTTGTAAAAAAGGCCCAAGACTCACTCACCTGTTTTTTGCCGACGACAGCCTGATTTTCTGCCGTGCCTCCATGCTTGAATGCCAGAAAGTTCAATCTCTCCTCTCTTGCTATGAGAAAGCATCAGGGCAGCTCCTTAATTTGCACAAAACAAGTCTATTCTTTAGTAAGTCTACGCACCCGGATACCCTTAACCAGATTAAAGCCTCCCTCGGGGTCCAAGAAGTGAAGCACTGTGAGAAATACTTGGGCTTACCGACTCTAATCGGGAAAAACAAGAAGGCAAGCTTCCGATACATCAAGGAAAGGGTTTGGGCCAAGCTTCAAGGGTGGAAGGAGCAACTTCTCTCTCAAGCAGGTCGCGAAGTGCTCCTCAAGGCAGTCATCCAAGCAATTCCGATCTATGCCATGAGTTCTTTCAAGCTCCCTATCACCCTATGCAATGAGATTGAATCCCTGATCAAGAAATTTTGGTGGGGTCAAAGGGGTGAGCAAAGAAAAATTCACTGGTCCAAATGGAGCTCCCTGTGTAAACCAAAGACACTTGGTGGCATGGGTTTTAGAGACCTCCAAAAGTTTAACGATGCGATGCTAGCGAAACAAGTGTGGCGGTTGCTAACAAATGAGGACTCCCTGTTCTACAGATTTTTCAAAGCCAAATTTTTTCCAAATGGCAGCATTCTTGAGGCGAAGGAAGGTAATGGGTCCTTTGCTTGGAAAAGCATACTTAGGGGCAGAGTGATCATCCAAAAAGGCATGCTATGGAGGGTGGGCAATGGCTCATCAATTCAGATTTACCATGATAACTGGCTGCCTAACCCTAGTTTAAAGAAAATCATCTCCAAACCTTTCCATTTTGACAATCATGAAAAGGTTTCATCCCTAATTGATATAGTTGGGCACTGCTGGTCCCAAGAAGTAATTGACGCAAATTTTCTACCCAGTGAAGCGGCCATAATCAAGGCTATCCCACTAAGCTTTGGCGAGTGCATAGATGTTCGAACTTGGCCATTGAACACTGATGGTGTTTACTCTGTTAAGTCCGGTTATCAACTCTTGGTAGAACAGGAAATAAATGAGCAGCCCAGGTCCTCGGATCTCTCCAAGTCAAAAAGGCTGTGGAAGGGCATTTGGAGTTTGAAAGTGCCTAATAGAGTAAAATCCTTAATGTGGAGAGCAGGGTCAGACTCCTTGCCTTCGAAATCAAACCTCAAGAAAAGGAAAATCCCAATTGATGCAACTTGCTCTTCCTGCGGCCTGGAACCTGAAACCTCATTTCATGCTATTTGGTCTTGTCCCTCCTTAGTGCAGATTTGGAAGGTCCACTTTGGCTGGCTGGTAAGTGCAGTGGGCATGGCTGCAAGCTTCCTTGATGTGCTGCAATTGTGCTATGAGATGAGCAACCTTGTGGATTTGTTTGCTATGACAGTTTCACAAATTTGGACTCGTCGCAACAAACTCCGTGTGGGTGAAGATGCTGCTCCTCTGGATATGATCAACCAATTGGCTTCGGCTTCTCTTCAGGTTTTCCTTCAGTCCTCCCTTAACCCCACAAAGTTCCCTCCCCCCCTAAAGTCACAAAATGGCTTCCTCCTCCTTCGAACTGGGTGAAAATCAACTTCGACGGTGCTACTTTCAGCGATTCCAGCTCCGCAGGCTTGGGAGCGATAATTCGCAATGACTTGGGTCTAGTTATGGCTACTTTTACACATCTCATTCCACTACCTACTTTTGTAGAGATGGTGGAAGTATTGGCAGCTCGGAGTGCCCTCTGTTTTGCAAAGGACCTCGGCTTTAACAACATCATTGTGGAAGGGGACTCTGAAATTGTTATAAAAGCTCTCAGCACTAATGGTCCTTCCTTTTCCAGCTTCGGTCATATTGTCAATGATGTCAAGGTGTTAGCTTCTTCGCTTGGTAATGTCTTTTTTAATCATACTCGTAGACAGGGCAATAGGGTCGCCCACGGGCTGGCTAGATTGGCATGTAACTTTATCCACTTCCAATCCTGGATGGAGGATGTTCCTCCAGCGGTGGAAGATGTGTATGTTTCTGAAATTTGTCAATGATATCCTCCCCCCTCCTTCTGTGAGGGTGGTTTCTCAAAAAAAAAAAAAAAAAATTGCATCGACAAATGTGGGCCATAACTAGATATAGATATGGAAGCTATATTCTAGCATTAATTTGATATGAAGCACAAGCATTGTATATGTTAGAATAATAATAATTAAAGTCACTACTATTTTTAACAATTTAATTTTTTTAAATAATAGTAATTTATTATTGTTAATATATTTTTTAGAAAGTTTCAACTTATTACATCTGTTTTTAATGATAATTTTTTATTATTAAATTAAGAAATCAGTTAGTTTTTTATGTATTTAGAAATTGAATTCTATATCTCTTAAGAAATAAGCCTACAATAAACATGGCCGGAGGTTTTTTCAAAGCTTACTGATCAAGATTGACTTTGCCTGGCTTATAAATGTAAGTGACTTTGGGTTTAGGACGACTTAGGAGAAATATGTAGTCATCTCATTTATTATACATTATCTGTTGGTTATGATATAGTGATAGAATTAATGATATGCACCATCAAAAAAAAAAGAAAAAAGAATTAATGATATGCCCATTGTTCATCAACCTACTATATATATGTTGAATTTTATTCCTGTCGCATGAGCTACTTGGATTCAGTATAAGCATATGACCATATGAGTGAGCATTATTCCCCTGTTCAAGTGCATTATTCAATCCTAGCTTGAACTAACATATATTTGTTTTCTTAGGCGCCTGAAGCATGAACAACAGCAGCTCTTTGGCTCATAAAGTATTCCAACACCGATTCTTTCCGGATGGGAATATTCTCAATCTAAATAACCAGGCCAAGGGGTCATATGCTTGGAATAGTATAAAGGGCGTCAAACATATTATAGAGATGGGCAGCAAGTGGCGGATTGAGAGAGGTAATAACGTGAAAATTTGGGGAGACCCATGGCTGCCAAATTCTCACACACACAAGGTCCAATCCCCAGTTAGTCTCTTACATCATGATGCCAAAGTTGAAGAGCTCATTGATTGGGAGAACATGAGATGGAGAAATGATTTAATCGACCAAATTTTCTGGCATGAGGAAGCTACTCTTATTGAAAAATCCCATTGAGTGAAAGAAGACCACCTGACTGTTTGATTTGGGCTGAATCAAAGGACGGAAAATACACAGTCTGTAGTGCCTATCGAATGGTACTTGCAAGGGAGGAAGCTAATCAACCAAGTAGCTCTTATATCAAAGAGAACACTATTTGGCGTAAGATATGGAAGCTGAACATCCCTTCAAAGATCAAGCACTTCCTATGGAGAGCACTAATTAACTCACTGCCCACTAAGATGAATTTAAAGAAATGGGGAGTACAAGTTCGGGAAATTTGTGATAGATGTGGTGCAGACAAAGAGGACACAAACCATATCCTATGGTTTTGTCCTTCAGCAAGAGTGGTGTGGGAAAGCAGCCCATTGTGGGCTTGTTTTGCAATTCTCAGCATCAGAATTTCGAGGAAGGTGACAAAGTTTATTCTCCAATTAGATCAGCCAGAGGTTGCAGGAGTAGTTCGCAATCCTTGCTTGGTCTCTATGGTTTGCCGAAACAAAATAAGAGTGAATGAGCTTGATAAAGTCCCTCATGATGTGATTTCTTGGGCTAACAATTTCAGACTTGAATTTAAATCTTTAAAGGAAGGAACGAAAGATGCTAGACCAAAGGAAAATTTGAAATGGGTACCACCCCCCTAAGGCTGGTTCAAAGCTAATGTAGATGGAGTTATCTTCAAAGAGTCTAATTCAGCAGGCATAGGTGTGGTGGTGCGTGACAATCAAGGTTGGGTGCTAGCTGCTTTGTCGGAGAAAGTGGAAGGTGTGCAAGAGGCAGAGGTCATTGAGACATTGGCTATCCGGCGGGCCATCAGGTTTGCAATGGAAACTAGCTTTAATTATGTTATAATTGAGAGTGATTCACTTGGGGTGGTTAAAGCTATCCAAGACTCTGCTGATTCTACTTGTCATATTGGACACATCATTGAGGACGTGAAGCAATTGGCAAAGGCTTTGAAAAGATGTGATTTCCAGCACACTAAGAGGGAGGCAAACCAGGTTGCTCACACTCTGGCCCGTAATGCTATTAAGGTTGACACAGTGCTGGCTTGGCTTGAAGAGATCCCTCCTTGTGTGTCTGATGTAATCTAGTTGGATGTTGTGTAGTGTTTGTGTTTGCTTGTTGTTGTTCTGCTGTTGTTGCTGTTCTGGTGTAGTTCTGTTCCTCAAAAGTTCTATTGTAATAGCTACTGTTTTCATTGCTCTCAACAAAAAAAAAAAAAAAAAATTAATAGCTCACAAATGCAAATTTGCCATGATGATCACCATTCAAGGTTCAACTAAACATTCATACCCTCGCGCACCCTTAGAGTTACGGTCACTTCACAAGTGTTAAGTGCTTGTGGGGTGTGGGGGCAACGTTCGAGGTTCAAATTTTCAAGAGAAAACTTCACACACACATACATTTAGATTAGACTAGAATAAAATTTCTATTTTGTAAAAAAAAAAAAAAAAAAAAAAAAAAACTCACTAAATAAAAGATATTAATGCTCAAAATACCATGAAAAGGAGTCAAAATTAAAGGACAACACAAGATTTTCATCACCCTTTAACTTATTATACACAAGTATTTACTTTTTCTTCGTCATGAATCTACCAATAATAATAATAATAAAAAATGAAATCCTAGTTACACATTATTCCATCAAATAACGGAATTTTGTTGTATTTAGGAACACGTTACCAAATATGTTGACTATGAGGTAAAACTTATAATTTCTCCAATCGCTTCCACATTTTTCTGTTAGTGTAAATCTTTGAATTAATAAACAATTTTTTTTTTGTTCATCATGGGTTGTCACGCTGCCTATGCCATGTAGTGTTTGATAGATTTTTTTTTTTTTTTTGAAAAGGAAAGTGCTTGATAGTTGGCTTGCCATAATTTGAGAAATTTGTCCCTTATGTAGGTATGTCCTTGATCTCTATCATTGAATATGTTATTGTCTCATTCATTAGCCATCAAATCATGCAAAGATGTTTCTCACAAAAAAAAAAAAAAAAAAAAAAAAAATCATGCAAAGATAAGGCCATAATAACAACCAACACAACGGATAGCCGCAAGAAGTAACAAGTTTAAAGATTCATTTAAGTGCAATATAAATCTTCATGCCCCTGGCTTACAACCACTAAGGCACTAACTTATATCAAAATACATTAGAAACGCCTAGACAAGTTAAGAAATCCTAAAAAATCCTAATTGATCGTGGTAGACATGAAATTAGACTAAAAAAGGGGTCATATTTGTTAATAGAAGAGTAATATTTGTTGTTATGTTTGATTTCTTGCCCATTATTTACTATTTAGGCATTCATGACACAAATCACACACAAATGTGTGCTAATCTACAATAATTTTAAAAAGATCAAGGAGCACTTTTGGTCCTTCAAATTTAGAGTTGTTTTCA